>JAZKJV010010492.1:1200000-1648951 GCA_037367405.1 Ottelia alismoides | reverse complement strand
TGTTTTGGTCAAGGGCATTCTTTGCTGGAAGCCAAAGGTATGGAGCAATTTGGACTGGAGATAATTCGGCAGATTGGGATCACCTCAAGGCCTCTGTTCCAATGGTTTTAACTCTTGGTCTCACTGGCATGACTTTTTCTGGTGAGACATCCTTCTATCTAAAGATTTTTTGATTATATCTTTGTTTGTCTTGAACTAAATATTTTCTCATATTTGGAACAGGTGCTGATTTGGTGGGTTTTTTGGTAATCCAGAAACTGAATTGTTGGTGCGCTGGTACCAGATAGGTGCATATTATCCATTTTTAGAGGCCATGCTCATCATGATACACGGAGAAGAGAACCTTGGCTCTTTGGGTAAACCATCTCGAGTTCTCTAGTATAAGTGTTACTTGGAATACAGATGACAGATCTCATAATATGTCAGTCCTTTCTATTAGTTTTTTTGTACATTTTGACAAAAGAAATTATCGGAACAGAACCTTGGTGCAACAGTAAAAGTTGTTGCTTTGTGACCTAGAGGTCATGAGTTCCGAGTCATGGAAACAACCTCTTGTAGAAAAAAATAAAGTTTGAGACTGCACAAAATACACCCAAAAGCGGTCCAGTCCTCCCCATACACCGCATTGTGAGAGCTTAAGCACATGGCAATGTTTTAAATATTGATCGTGACATCATATTGACATGAAGCATTTCGATGAATATCGTTGAATTATATCGTTGGAATATTCGCTGATTTCGACGCATAATTTGTGTTGTGAAGCTAGACTGAAAAAGACATGGATATCGCCTATTTGCAATATTGCCACCATGTTGATACCGATATATCGGCAATATATCGCTGGTATATCTCGATGGCCACCCTTTTTTTTAATAAAAGAAGGCGTCATCGATAGATAGTGCTATAATGGATTTCTTTATATGCTAATTGTATTCTTTCATGATAATGTCTTTAATGAGTCCATGTTTTCTGCAAAAGATCATAGATACGATTATGTGTCTTCTAAGGTTCTTGGTTGGGTACTTATCCAACCGTATAAGAATTTCCTCGAGAGTCCACACTAATCTACCATTAAGTTACAACATACAAACCTCCTCTCACATGTTTTGATGCAATTAAACGAGACATTGTCAGCTTAAGTGGGTTCCAAACTTTTTGGGGGGAGGATGGGTCTTGCGATATGTTTTTAGAGTTTTGCTATGGTAGGTATCTTAAGTAGGAGGAGAGAGCTCAGCTTTTCAGGGGTTCTTTAATGTTCTGGAGGGTGTTTGGTTGCCCCTCCTGCTACTAGGAGGGGCAATACTTGGAGATGATCTGGGAGTGATGCTGATTTTAGATTGTGGTTGAACAACTAGTTCGGGAATGGGTGTTAGTAACGATCTTCCATAGCTTGCTTGCAGTTGCAGAGAATAGACAAATGGTGGTGGCTAGGTTTTGGAAATTGGGAATGGTATGTCGTTGCCTAGGTTTATTATGTTGTTGTTTGATTCAATAGTTGGTCGACTAAACCGAATAGTTGATCCGACTATGAGGTGCAATGGACTGATGGATTGAATAAACGCTAAATGATATTCAATCAATAGTGATCTGACATTCACTTTTGGTTGAGTGGTGATTTTTTTTTGTATTTTCATGGGTTTCGATTTAACCAATATTGCCACAAATGTGAAAGCTTCATTTTAGTTCCCATGTCATCTCTTTTATGTAAAAAAATGTTTCAATTACCATGATTAAATAAAAGTTATGGTGTTGGTATTAAACCGACCAATTTGTGCATCGTGACTTTATTTAAAAATCAATTAGATTTTTTATCTTGTTAACCGGTGACCATAATGTGTATAAATACATAATAATATTTGTATTTGATATAATTTTTATATTTAAATAATTAAAAAATCCAACATGAATAATTCAAAATAGTTGCTCGAATATAGTTTATTCTTTATTCAGTGATCCCTTTTCAAGGTTGCAAACATCGGCAGTCGGTACTCGGTCGATCAGATCATTAATAACAGTCGGGCGACTAATCGGATTTAGTCAGGCTTTAATTAGCTTTAAATTTTTTAATTATTTTAAATGTATAAATCATTTTTATACATATATTCTTATATATTTACATAGATTTCTACATTGTTATACTATCATAATGAAATAAAAGAAGTAATGAATTTAAATAAAACATTAAAGCTTTTTAGAGTTGGTTTGCTTTAAAAAGCCAAAAAAGGTATCTCCAAGCAGAAATATGTCGACTAGTCGACCTAGTCGGACTTAATTATTACTCGGTCAACGACTCCATTGAATAGACTAGTCAGATCTATTAGTCAGGCCAGTCGTCGACTTTTTTACAACACTGACCCCTTTAATTGAATGCTGAATACATAATTCTTCAACATTGGTTTGACTAGAGGATGGATGAATTCACGTCATTGGTCTATTGTTGGAGAGAGTAGTACTAGTGGGTCATGAACCTGACTCGTAGGAGTGGTTCGAGGAGGACTTTGTCATATCTTGAGCATACACGAAACTAATGGTATGCCAATCGGTTTATAATATGGATTTTCCTTGGATTGTAGAGTATTGTGGAAAGCCAAAACACCTTTGAACGTGAAGCTGCACGCGTGGTTGGTGAGACATAGGAGATCGGTTACCATCCTTCTTAGAACAATGGACATAGACTTGACAATATATACCTCGCGGACGGTTGTGGGAAGGGAGATGTGGATCATCTCTTACGTGTCCTACTAAAATTGCAATTTGTGGAGAATTGTGAATTTCACAGTAGATGTGAGGGGAGCTGACAACTTTGGATGAGCTTCAAATTCAGAATGGTTGGTGTCTTGGTGACACTGACTAGGTCTACAATAGGCGTTTAAGATAGGAGCATAATTCTGGCTATCTTTGGGATGTTTGGAATGAAAGAAACGATATGGTTTTAAAGGGTGAGGGTTATTATGTTGAGAATGTGGTGCACATTTCAAAGGTATTGTATGCATCCATGGCCTCAAATTTCAGCGAAATTCGGTCGAATTTCTGTCGAATATCCAATCGAAATTGGAATTCGACTGAAATGACCGAAATGACCGAAATATGGGGTCCTATTACAAAAATGACCGAAATGACCGAAATTCCGGTCGAAATTCCACCGAAATTCCATCGAAATTCTGTTTTGGTCGATACCGAAATTGATGCAGCGTGACCCCGAATTATGGGGCCACATTTATTTAATTAAATAATTATCAATTTTATTTACGTTTATAACGGTCGTATTGTCTAATTGAATAATTGAGATCGCCTGTGATCTCAACGTTGATTTCGTAGATTTTAATTATAATTGTTGGTCAATTAAATAATTAGAGTCTAATTAAGGTAATTAGAGGTCAATTAGGATTTGTTAGGGTCCAATTAAATAAGAGGTTGTCAATTTAATTAAGTTTACTATTTTTGTACACCCTCTCTCCTATATAAAGAGAGGGTAGGTCCTTGTTTGTAGTCAGTCAATTATGAATCAAATTTGAGAATTATTCTCTCTATCTCTCTTTCTCCCTTCTCCCTCCACGCGATCTCCGCGGTCTTCTCCTTCAACCTCTCGTAATCCCGGCGAGTTTCTTCTTTTCAACCCCCTCTCTTTCTCCACCAAACTTCCACCCGCCAATTTATTTTAATTTATCGTCGACGCTGAATTTCTGTTTGCATCAATTGGTATCAGAGCATGGCATTTAGATCGTCCTCACGATCTAACGATCCGTCCCGGCGCTCGCACCGACATCATCGTTCGTCCGAACAAACACGACGAACCATCTCCGCCATCGACGCCACCTTCAAAGAGACGGGGGACTTGATACGCGACTTGCAGAACAACCTCCAATCCCATGTCTCGGAACCTAATGGCCTACCTTGAGGCCTACCGCGACACCCAATCCAAGCCGCCAACCACCGAAGCCGCCCACCGCGAGTTTTAACGACGAAGAACTCGCCGTGGAAGCCGATCGAGCCGCTGTCCAGATCGTTTTTGAAGAAAAAATCGAAGAAAGGGGCGAAACGCACGCTGTCCAGACTATTTCAGATCAGTCCCCGTCATCAACGGCGATCCCGAGAGCAGTTCCAGCCCCCACGACAGTTCCTAGGCCGTCCAGCCCGCCACAGCACCAGCCGCGGTCGCTTCCGCCACTCCGGTGCATCTTCCCGCCTCCCCGTGCACGATTGGCCCTCTGCGGCGCCTCCAGCCGCAGCCCCTCACCTCTCTCCCCGGCTCCACAGCCCTCCTCCCCCTCGTCCCGCTAATCGCCAGCCCACCGCACCGCCCTCTCTCCCCATCTCGCCTCACCCTCCCCACCGCACAGCCCCTCCCCGTAATCCTCATCGTCCCTCGCGCCACTTCGCCCAGCACCCCAGCCCCCCTCCTCCATCGCCACTTCCCCGCGCCCCCACCCCTGCTACCGACACCCCCGACGCTACCCCTCTGGGCACCGCCCTCGCCCCCCGATCACCCGAGCCCTCCCTCGCCATCTCCCCATTCCCCCCTCCGCCCCCCAGGCGCCTCACCCAAAACCCCGGCGAGTCACCCCCTTCGCCACACCGCGCGCAGCCACATGCGCGCGCCCCAGCCCCACGCCCCGTGGTCGGTGCCCCCTCGTCATCTGGCCTACCGGCTCGCGACCATCGCCCGACCGATGGAGGGCGCAAGCCGCCCCCTCGCCCCTGCAGCGCACGCCCGCCGCCGCTCTGCCATCGTGAAATACACCTCTCGTGGGAAAGAGATAAAACCCTATCGAGAGGGATTGGAACGATGCCCCTGGAATTGAGGGACTGGGAGCCTAATTGGGAAAATTACAAAATTAATTTCTCTCAATTCTCTATTTACAGAAAGGTCCAGAGCCTTCTGAAAAGAGAGGAAAAGAAGAGGTGCGAAATTGCGCACGTACCCCTGTCGGCTGAAATCTTTAAAAATCAGGGCTGGAAATCAGAGAATGGGGGATTTTCCTTATCCAAATAGGACTAGGACCTTGGGTTTTCCCTATTTAAGGACCCCATGGCTTCATTCCTTAGCCACATCCCCTCTTCTCCTCTCCTTGTGCCATTGCTTCATTATGGATTATTCAAGGGCCATATTCTCCCATGCCGCATCAATTTTTTGAGCATCATGGGAAGGAATCAACAGTCGCGACGCCGCCGCCGTACGCACCGCATATGTTTTTCAACCATGGCAGCCGCGCCTCTCCCGCCCACACATGGACCCCGCCGTTCGCGCCCCACATGTTCTTCCAGAAGACAATTGAAGCCGCCGATTCATCCTCCAAGCCTGCAGTTCACGCAATTCGTCAGGAGCCGAATTTTTAAAGCGGTGGAGAGTTGATGCAGCGTGACCCCGAATTATGGGGCCACATTTATTTAATTAAATAATTATCAATTTTATTTACGTTTATAACGGTCGTATTGGTCTAATTGAATAATTGAGATCGCCTGTGATCTCAATGTTGATTTCGTAGATTTTAATTATAATTGTTGGTCAATTAAATAATTAGAGTCTAATTAAGGTAATTAGAGGTCAATTAGGATTTGTTAGGGTCCAATTAAATAAGAGGTTGTCAATTTAATTAAGTTTACTATTTTTGTACACCCTCTCTCCTATATAAAGAGAGGGTAGGTCCTTGTTTGTAGTCAGTCAATTATGAATCAAATTTGAGAATTATTCTCTCTATCTCTCTTTCTCCCTTCTCCCTCCACGCGATCTCCGCGGTCTTCTCCTTCAACCTCTCGTAATCCCGGCGAGTTTCTTCTTTTCAACCCCTCTCTTTCTCCACCAAACTTCCACCGCCAATTTATTTTAATTTATCGTCGACGCCGAATTTCTGTTTGCATCAGAAATGGTAACCGAAACCGACATTTAGGGCCTTGTATGCATCATGGGTACAATTGCATGTCTATGATGTTGTAAAAAGTATCTTAGAATATAAGTAGTGTACCTTTTCGAAGATGGTTTTGTCTTTTGTATTCACGTGTACTCATCTTAACCCTTGTTGATGCAGACATATATTAAGAATTCGGGTAAAATTAGGGGTTTGATAAATTTAGGATTTATCGTAACTTTAATTTCACCCCGTTAGGATATAATTACAATTTGAGTCAATTTGATTTATCTAAATCATGAGATATCTTGTGATCTTTAATCAGTTAAAATTTTGGGAATGAAATTAGAGATTAATACCCCTTTTATTTTACCTTGCCATCCTTTCCTATATAAAAAGGATGGTAGTCATTATGAAGAGATAGTGGAAGTTAAATTAAATTGGGAATTCCCCTCTTGTCATCCTCTTTCCGTCCACTTCCCCCACGCAGCTTTGCACCTTTTCCACCAAAATCCCACGCAATAGGTGCATTTCTACCTTCTTCCTCTCCAAATTTATCCTTCCATCCGAATTCTCTTTTGCATCAATTGATACCGGAGTATGGCATATGTTTCTTTATGGGAATTCTTTGATTGCAATGGAATGCCCCTTCTTAATAGGCCTCGTCCTATCATCCGCCTTGATCTTCATCCTTTGCCTACAAAATATGCTCATCATCACTGCTGATGAAAAAGCATCATAAATTATCCCTGCTCAAATTAGTGAGCTTTTCTCGCTTCGATTCTAATTATAATCTAAAAACGTTCCTCAAACATTTTGAAGTAGATCAGACGCTTGAGGAAGCAGATGACACTAGAGTTTTATAGAGACTTTAATCATCATCGACCTTGCCCTTAGGTTGGGAGGTTCCAACGCCATCGTTGGATCATCCACCATCGGCACTGCTACAAATCAACTACTCATTACCACCAGGGATTTAGCGCTCCTCGATGCCACCGCTGGAGTACCTACCGTTGTCGCCGATTCATGTAGCATCGTAGATGCAAACGACACCACTGTTATTGGTAAGCACCTGTAGTCGAACTCGTTGCTGATTTCAAAGTAAAATATGTTCATCATAGATGCTACTGTAGTGCCTTCCGCCTCCAACACCGCCATTATTGAGCTACGCATCATTAGGGTAACCCTACTCCAATGACACGACGTTGTCTCCATCTAGGTGGGTATTGAGATATTAGCTGTCTTTTGTTTATTTTATGTACTCTATATTTTTTTATCTTTATGTAATTTGCCTAACTAGTTTCTCCTCTATATAAGAGAACCATAGGGTCTCGTGAATAAGCAATTATTTGTTTTCTCTCAACATAGTATCGGGCGACGGTCCTAGATCAGAGTTCTCGTACCCCCGCTCGTGCCCTAGACCCCACCTGCCAACCCTCTGCGCACCGACCCGCACTTCCATGTGCCTTCAACATCACCACGTATCACCCTGGCCTCTACCCAGGCCTCCGCCTAGTGCCTTCGTGTGTCGCCTAGGCCTCCACCTAGTACTGCTGCTGGGTTGTCGCCTTAGCATAGGCCCTCTAGCACCCATAAGCTCCATAGGTACCGCCCTAGCCTATGTAGCTGATTTTTCTTCTCCTCGTTGTCAAACTGTAGTCTGAAACAATCTGATTTTGACTTGAAGGTGATTTCAGATATATAAATCATTTTCCAGTCCTAGTGCAGATCAATGGTTAACGAGGATGGTTGCATGAGGTTACGCGTACAACCAATCCTCGCTCGGATTGGTCTGCTTCTCCATTTGAGTTCCAATCCTTTCTTCTTTTTCATCATGTCAGAAAACAAGGGTGACGTCTTCTCTTTGTCCAGTGCCTTCAAGGTCCACGTTCTCATCGTGAAGATGGATGCGACCAACTATGAGTTGTGGTCCATGCAGTTTTTGACCATTATGCAGTGCCACAACAAGGAGCACATTCAGACAAATCCAGTGCCGACAAATAAGATTGATGACAATGCTTCGTGGAAGCAAAATGACCCATGCGCTTGTGTTTGGCTCTCTTGGACTCTCACCACAGAGATCGCCAATGACATTATGAACCAGCTCACCGCCACGACGATGTGGGATATTCTAGCAGCCATGTATGCCCAAGCGAAGAACGATGTCAAGATTCTTCAGCAATAGTTTGATATCTACAAGGCCAAGTAAAATGGTCGTCCTTTACATACCTTTTATTCTTCTCTTCGAGGCATGTTCAATGTTCACGAATGCGGGATGAGCAGCCGCATGTGCAGCCGCATATGCGTGTGTGGAGGCCTTAACTTGCCGCATTCATGAAACCCCCCACTATGCGCCCCTTGCACATATATGGCTGCATATGCGGGCTGCACAACCGCATATGCCCGCTTCCAACTCCAAAGGTTTTATCGGTTAATCGAATCGGTATCTTAAGATCCAGATATGATTATAGGGCTTAGGCAGCCCGATTTGGATTGATTTCTCCTCCAGAACCTATGATAAGATTGTGTTGCTCATGCCCTCTCGATCTCTCCATAATACTCCCTCCAAGCGATGCCTCAACCGCCACCTGAAGCGCTCTAACGCCGCCCGACATCCTCCATCGTCGCCTAAAGGCCTCCGCCTCCATGCAAACCTCCTCTGCTTCTAGCTCCTTTGCCTTTGGCTTCTCCTTGCGAAGTCCCCCCCCCCCCCCCCGTGAGAAGCTCCTTTGTGCAAGGTTCCTCCACCTCCCAACTCCTCCGTGATCGTACGTTGGTAACCTTAGATCCCTCTTTTTCTCTCATTATATGCTATTTTTTGATATTTGATTTTTAGGATCCAACTTAGGTTTGTTGAATGATTTTTTTATCTTATTCTATGCCAACTTGTTACAAGATTATGCCTATTCTTGTTATTTTCTTTTGCCGGCAACCAACTTGTTCCAACTTATGTTTGATTCTTATGATTTTCTATTCCAACTTAAGTTTGATCCTTGTGATTTTCTTATGCCAGCAACTCAATGTTTCGGATATTTACATATGTTGGTGATTGTTGTTAATTATTGTGTGCTAACTTTTCTATTGAAGTATTGATATTTGATTGATAGAGATTGTTTTGAGCTCTATATGAAAGTCATTTTTCTTATAACTTGTGCTGGTTCACAATTATACATAAATTTAGTTCAGTTGTAGTCAATTGTTTGTATATATGTTTAAATAAAAATTAGGAAACCACGTCGAAACACATATACCACGCATATCGCTTAATCGCTATTCAGTGACCTGTCCGAACGCATACGCATACCGCTTTCTTGAACCTTGGCCATGTTTGAGAAGTTTCATAGCTTCATGTCTGTTACCACTTCCACGGAGCAACATATGGCATACACAAGGCCTTAGAAGTCGGATTTCGGTTTCGTTCTGGTGAGGGACCGAAACGAAATTTCGGCAGAATTTCGGTCGAAATTCGACCGAAATTTCGGTCATTTCGGTGGTTTTTTGAACTAACCCCCCCCCAAATTTCGGTCACTATAGGCCATTTCGGCCGAATTTCGGTCACCTACCGAAATCGAAATTCGGCCGAATTTCGACGAAATTTAAGGCCATGGGCATACATGAACTCCATGATGGTTGGAGTTTTCTTAGCATCCTTAGATCCAGAGTACGAGACAACACGCACACAACTTCTTACATGCGCAACCATACCTCCAAATGGAGGAGGCCTACAATTAGGGTTGGGCATCGGGTCGGGTCGGGTTTGAGTTGGCCCGACCTAAGCCCATTTAAGTATATGTGCTAATGGCTCGATCCTAGGCCCATTTTGTTTTCAAATTCCAGACTTAATCCCAAACTTAGCTCAAACAAAATAGATCGTGTTCGGGTCAGGCCAACCCAATTAAACACCTATGTACACCAATATCATGTGTTTCATTCTTCTTTCATTTGGATGGTATTTCTTATACATGTGTGCATGTTTAAGACGTTAAGTATGCTAACTAATTTGTGATTCTGGCATTAGTTGTATGTTGGAAATAGAAATGTGGTAAAAAATATGGCAACTTAACGACCATCATATTCTATTGTAGATGCGTGCACTATGACCAAATACAGATTGGTTACTTACAGTTGTACATGCTTTAACACTTGAGGACACATATTCCATTCTTTCATATTAATGTAATAATCTTACATATCAATGTAATAATGTCCTCAATACACGCTAAGGTATATGATTATTAATAGATCTAAGCGTTTATTTTACACTCGAAATAATGATATGAAAGTTAGAACATGGTATTTGGAACGAACACGAATACACTGATATAATTATATCGTATAAGTCGGGCTATCGGGCTTGGGATTGGGGCCTTCTCAGGCCCGAACCTGACCCGATAATCAATACGGGCTTATTTAGGGCCCCACAACCCACCCACTAAATTTCGGGTTTGAGTTTGGATCAGGTTATGCGGTCGGGTTTTGGGCCAGGTCGGACTGGCCTAGCCTAATGCCCAACCCTACCTACAGTCTCCTCAACAGGCTTCTTATCCTACAGGTTGTCACCACAAAGACCTCCTTAGCGATGGCTGCATCTCATGACATGGGAGATTCTACACAGTTCAAAGGACGTGGTCTCCGTAGTAGAGAAGGTCGACGTCAGTGTCGTCCCTGCACCTACTGTCGTCATCCAGGACACTCTGATAACACATGCTATTAGAAGCATGGATACCCCGCATCTACTCGAGTGATCGAGCGGAATGAGCCTCCAGATAGTTCGGCTCCTCAAATAGATTTCTGCCTTGATGATATTGTCTCTCGTTTGAGGGAGATAATGAATCCTGTTGATGGCATCACTACAAGTTCCTCAGATGTTGCATCTATTTCTAGAGCCTCTTCGAGCTCCTTAGGTACAACCTATGCTTTTACCAGTTGTAGCATGGCATATATAACATGGTGGATTATAGACTTTGGTGCTTCTCACCATCTGTGTGGAGACATGGCACTGTTCAGTTCTTACAGATTTATACCATCTGGTAGATGGATCATCATTGCGAACATGGTTTACTTATCCATCACATGACAGGGGGAGGTGCATTTGATGCCATTAATGCGTCTACAGAATGTTTTATATGCTCGTGACTTTTAGATGAATTTGCTTCCTATTAGTCAGATCATGAAAGATATGCATTGTCGTGTCATTTTTGACCTCTATTTTTTGTGTTTGAGGACATACTCATATGGAGGGTGATTGGATGTGGTCGTGAGTAGTGTGGGCTTTACAGACTGGTCCAGTCTCCCAGTGTCGGTGCCTCTACATTTCGCACTGAATCAATCTCTCCTTATTTATGGCATCTTCGTTTGGCCACCTTCATTTGCAAAACCTGTGTCATGTCCTCCCACAGATCTCCACATGCTCTTCCTTTCAATGCGAGGCTTGCCAACTTGGGAAGCATCATCGATCTTCTTTCCCTGGTCGTCAGACTCGTAGCATTAATCATTTATTTGAGCTTATTTATCCAGATATTTGGGGTCTTAGTCGTGTTTCTGATCTACATGGACACCGTTTTTATCTTGTTGATGTGGATGATTATTCTAGATTTTCTTGGGTCTTTCTATTGAAAAACAAGTCCGAAGCTAGGTCTGTCATTAAATCTTTTATTAAAATGTACTAATCCTTCTCCCACTATAAGTAGGGTCGGCTACATGGATTCTTGCTCAAATCCATGTTGAAAGATTCAACTATTTTTTACGTTGGTCGTCAACTACCTAACGCAACCCTTGCAAGAGTAGGATTTGAACCCTGGTCTTTTGTGTAGTAGACACACTGTACTACCACTAGATCATTAAGTAGGTACATCATTAAATCTTTTATTAATGAATTAAAAAACATTTTCTCTGCCACTATCAAGTTTATTCTCTCTGATAACGCCTTAGAATTTTGTGCGTTACAGTTATTTGAGTTCTTTAAGTCTTATAGCATTGTACAACAGAACTCGTGTGCTTACACCTCTCAGCAGAACAATGTTGTTGAACACAAACACTGCCATTTACTTTATGTGACCATGACACTTTTGAGTCAGAGCCGTGCTCCTCACTCTTTCTGGGGTGATGCGGTCCTCACTGCTTTCTACTTGATGAACCAATGCCATCTTCTATCTTAGGAAAGAAGGTTCCTTTCTCAATTGTGTTTCTCAAGGACCTATTCTCCCTTACACCTGTGTGTTTGGCTCCATTATTTTCGTTCGTCATCTGACGCATGATCGTGACAAGCTCTTTCCTAGAGCTGTCAAGTGTGTCTTTGTAAGTGACTCTCGTACCCAAAAGGTGTATCCTATTTTGATCTGTTTTGACGGAAGTGTTGTGTTAGTGCAGATGCAACCTTCTATGAGTTTATTTTGCATTTCTCTCATACATGTGATAGGTTGACTCCGTCTGACTCTGGAAAGGATGTATGCATGCCTCCTTTTAAGGCTGCACCTCCTCCAGTACCTACACCGCCTCCATCACCTCCATCACCACTACCACTGCTACCTCCAGTACCTACACCTGCTCTTTGGCTACCCCTAAACCACCATCGAGTAGCTTGGTTCAGTTTTTGTCACGTGTATTTGTTCGCATGCCTCTCACAGTTCCCCTTTTGTCATGGGTCTTCCCCATCATCCAACATGCCCCAAGTACGTACAGAGCACATTGTTTCTACTGATGGCATTAATGATTTGTCCATGCAACATGATTCTTTACAGGATGAGTAGGTGCCTTCTCAAGAGGGTAGTTTACAGGTTCAAGAGGAGGCATGTGATCTATATGTGCCCATTGCTATGTGGAAGTAGAGACGTACTTGTGCTACATATCCTCTTGCATCCCATGTTTCCTCGGGCTGGCTCTCAGAAGACTTCAGGAGATTTGTCGTGAGACTGTTAGCCATAAAGATACCACGAACATATCAGGAGACCATGACAATCAATGGAGTCTTGCTGTAGAGGAGGAAATGGCCATGCTACAGTCACATGGCACATGGAGTATTATTACAGCTCCTACGTAAGCATCTGTTGTTGGATGCAAGTGGATGCTTACAGTGAAGCATCAAGCAGATGACAGTATGGATCGCTACAAGGCGAGACTTGTGGCTCGTGGGTTCACCCAGACATATGGGGTGGACTATCATTATACTTTCTCTCCAGTAGCTAGACATTCTACACTGCGTATTCTTCTTTCTGTTGGAGTGACATGGGATTGACCTCTATATCAACTTGATGCGAAGAATGCGTCTCTATGGTAACCTACAAGAGGTCTACATGTAGCAACCACCAAGGTTCACTGTTGAGGGGGAGTGTCAGAAGGTTTGCATGCTTCACAAAGTGATCTATGGCCTTAAGCAGAGTTTGAGAGCATGGTTACAGAAGCTCTCGAATTTGATAGAGCAACATGATTTCATGACATCGACTGTCGATCATTCATTGTTTATTCAGAGGTTTCAAAGATGTATAATTGCCATACTTGTTTATGTTGCTGATATCTTTGTTACATGGGATGATGAGCATGGCATCCAAGTTGCTAAGGATTCCTAGGTCAGTAGTTTGTAACCAAGGACCTTGACGGTCTATGTTACTTCCTTGGATTGGAGTTTGCCAGGAACCAACGAGGTCTTGTGATGACATAGAGGAAGTAAGTTATAGATCTTCTCTCTGAGACAAGCATGGAAGATTGCAGACTTGCCACTGCTTCCATGGACACGAGCATGAAGCTGTATGATGATGACACTGAGGAGGTGGAAAAAGAAAATGTACATGGAGCGTTGGGAAGCTCCTATACGTAACCATCATCAAGCTAGATATATCCTTTGCAATAAGCAAAATGAGTTAGTTCATGGAGCAACCTAGATAAGCACATATGGATGCACTCCATATGATTTTGAGGTATATGAAGACCTCACCTGGCACTGGTCTTCTATTTAGCAGAGGCACATCCCTTGCTGCTACAACATGTGCAGATGCAGATTATTCAGGGTGTCCCAAGGACAAGAAGTCTACCTCTGGCCAAGACCTTAAATGCCGGTTTCGGTCACCATTTCGCTACCGACCAAAACAGAATTTCAATGGAATTTCGGTGGAATTTCGACCGAAATTTCGGTCATCTCGGTCATTTTTTGTACTAGGACCCCCATATTTCGGTCATTTCGGTCGAATTTCGATTTCGACTGGATATCGATATTCGACAGAAATTCGACCGAATTTCGCTGAAATTTGAGGCCATGCCTATGGCTCTACGGTATTCATAGGTAGCTTCTTGGTGTCATGGAAGAACAAGAACAACCAATGGTCGCTAGATGCAGTGGAGAATCATAGTACAGAGCCATGGCATAGGCTAGTACAATGATGATGTGGGTCAAATATGTTCTTACTGACCTAGTAGTCGTGGTGTCTCTTCCCATGCACCTCCGATGCGACAACCAGGCTGCTCTCTTCATTGCTACAACCCAACCTTCCATGAGAGGACCACGCATATCCATGTAGATTGTCACTACACTCGAGACATTATTCGGAGGACATCTCCACCACTCATGTTAGCTCAGAAGATCATATAGCAAACATTCTCACAAGGCCCTAACCAGAGGGTCTTTCTAGAGATGGTATTCCAAGCTGAGCATGATTGATATCTACACTCCAGCTTGAGGAGTGTTGAGATAATAATTGTCTTTTATTTCTTTTATGTATTCTCTATTCTTTCCATCTTCTTTATGTAATTTTCCCAACTGGTTTCTCCTCTATATAAGAGAACCATATGGCCTCATGAATAAGCAATTCTTTGTTTTCTCTCAATAGTGGGGAGGAAACCCTATGTATGGTTGCTGGAGGTTTCCTTGTTTCTTTTATGTATTCTCTATTCTTTCCATCTTCTTTATATGTTTTCTCTATAGGCCTCATGAATATGGTTTGATTAATCTATGGTTTGTCGTAATTATGACTTCGCCCAAGTAGAATCTAATTAGGGTTTGTCATCCAACCGGTTAATTTGATTTTATCCAAATAATTAGATTTCATGTGATCTCGAACTACTAGTTAGAGTAATTTGGGGAGTCAGATTGGGGATAGGTTTCCTTTTTATTTATTTGTAATCTCACCCCTCTTATAAAAGGGAGTGGTAGTTATTGTGAAGAGACTGGATGTTAAATTAAATCGGAGTTTTTCTCCTCTTCTCCTTCTCTTTCCGTCTCTCTCCCCCATTCATCTTCACGCCTTCTCTACCAAAATCCCGCGCAAGAGACTGTATGTTAGATTAAATCGTAGTTTTTCTCCTCTTCGCCTTCCTCTCCTCCAAGTTTATTCATCTGCCAAAATTTTATCTCTGAAATGCTAGCCTTTTCTTACATAAAGAGGGCTATAATTCATCTCTTAATATACCATTCTCTCATTTTGTTACACATGGTGTTAGAGTAACGATTCTAGACGTGTTTCAAAGTAAATATGTCAACCCTATCACATAACATTTTTCATCTCCTCGTCACAATTACGGATTGAGTACCCACTATGCTGCCAATTTGACCTCCCACTATTTTCGATTGGTTTAGCTAGGGACGTCGTTCCTCTACTTTATTGACGACCAACACTGTCTACCATCGTTGCTTAGTGTAGTTAGGAGTTCTTGCTCAGTTTTCAACGACTGCACAACCGCATCATTGGCAACAATGAAGCAATGCCAACGAGATCATTGTCGATGCCACCAATAGTTACATCATTGTTGCATTGCGGTAGCACATATCTGCACCCATCGTAGTAGGCACATGTATCGCTACAATCCCTCAAGGCCCTAAATGTCGGTTTCGGTCACCATTTCGATATCGACAAAAACAGAATTTCGGTGGAATTTCGACCAGAATTTCGGTCATTTTTTGTACTAGGACCCCCATATTTCGGTCATTTCGATCGGATTTCGATTTCGACTGGATATCGATATTTGACAGAAATTCGACCGAATTTCGCTGAAATTTGAGGCCATGCAATCCCTACATAGTGCATATTGATTTGCCCCTTCTCGAGCCACACAATGCCCACTTTATGCATGGTAGCATCATTTCTCATCATCATTAGGTTTAATTCTTTTCATGGTTCGACAATGTCTTGTTCGAGGGTACGCAAGTGAAGGTCACTTTGTACGTAAATATGTAGAGCACGAGGAACTCGATGTTTTGGTTAGATCGTGATGGTGAATGAAACCAACTATGCTTTTATGGTTAGATATCTTCATGATGTTTGTTAGAGAATAGAGGAAGCTACATCTTCTCATAAAACCTACCAAAGAGCATAACGGCCAAGTATATGCCTCATTAGACGAGGGAAATGTCTTGATATGTGCCTAGATACTGGCTTGGTTCATTCCTCAGATTGTAAACGAGGTAATCTAGTATGATAAAATATATGATATCTCGAACAACTTGTAGGAGTCTTGTTCACATGAGATGAATGTGTCACATGTTCTAGACTTACTATAATTTGATGTAGGTTCAACGGTTAAGACTCTTTTTTTAAGTCAAAAAATGGGGAAACATACTATGGTGTCCGTCTCAAATATATTGCAAAATGAATGACAGATACATAAAAACTTACAGTATCGAGGGTAAGGCTCTTACCTGCTCTACTCACACCTGAATGCACTTAGCAGGAAGTACAACTCTTTGAGTCCCTCTGTATGTATACCATGGAGAAGGTACCTCGGAAGGACATTGTAGCGATGATTATCTTTGATAAATTATTATTTTCTTACTATGTAATAAATGATTAGATGATTATGGGCACTATCCCGTCCACAGTAGAGGAGGCTTACGACAGATTGAGTCATCTCAATGTCACCAGTGTTGTTAAAAGCGAGAGGCACTCCAAGGCGCTAGGGGTGCAAAACGTCCGAGGCGCTAGGCGCTCCCCTAGGCGCTCGTCTGAGAAAAGCAAGGCGTCATAAATAAAAATAAATAAATTATGCACGAGTCTGTGTAAGATATGCACATACACACGTGTATGTATGTGTAATGAAATTATATGTATGTATAGCTTATATTTCAATCTAAAACCAATCCAATATATTTGTGGTGTGTTTACAAGCATGTATATAAATGTGTGCATGTACATGTCTATATGTATGTGTATGTATATGTATATGCTATCACCAAATTAGATTTTACGATCAATCCACTGTTTATTAATATGTGTATGTATAATGTATGCATGTACTTGCTTATGGATGTATATGTATTAATTATTTGTGTTTGTGTGTATTTGTATGTATGTGTATCTCTATGCGTATATATTTGCATACATGTGTATGTTTTTTATGTATAAGTGTGTGTGCATGCCTATGTATACATGTGTGTTTTGTCTATTTATATGTATATATATATTTATAACACTTCAATCTCATATATGTAGAGAAGAATAAATACTTTTTAGTCAAAAGTATATGTAATATTCAGAACTACAACATGAATGTACATGTATACTTATATGAAATAGAAGTATTTGCAAATTACATATACATGTGTGTGCATATATATAAGTATGTGTATTAATGATACTTAGAACTAATATACATCTAATATATAAACCTAAACATGGATAAAAATCACATAAAGTTGGCGAAAGGCCTTACCTTTGCCTTAGGCGCTCAAGGCGAGCGGCTAGAGCCTCAAGCCAGGCGCTCGCCTGAAGGGCGCCTGAGGCAAAACGCCTCGCCTGGAGGGAGGCAAGGCGCTAGGGCCTCGCCTCGCCTCGCTTGGGAGCCTAGGCGAGCGCCTGGAGGGCTTTTGACAACACCGAATATCACAAGTGCTAGACTTCCTTTGTGGAAATATCGAAGGTGGATACGGTCGAGACGGAGATGACGATGGAGGGTGTGGTCAAGGAAGGCCATATCAATATCGTTTCGGTCCGTCCGGAAATGGATATATCGGGATATATCGTCGATCGGTGGAAACGTCAGAAATGGCTCAAAAAAGTTATTTTTTGTCGTTTTTTTCAAAAATTAAGATCATCCAATATATTAAAACAACAAATAACCTACAAATACACATTTATGTCACACATATCGGTCATTTATAGCCTATATATTGAACATATAGGTCATATTAAACATAACGTTGTTAGTGTTTCTTCCTGGCCTATAGATATTGGAAATGAATTCCATTCAAGTTCTTATAACATTAAATAACTTACAAAAATACACTTAGATGACACACATATTATTTGTGAAGATTAAGATCTTTATATTGCACATATCAATCATATCGAACATATCGCAGGTACTGTTAGTTGTTGACCTATATATATTGAAAATGGAGTTCATCCAGGTTCGTAGATCAACTTACAGATATACTCTTAGATCACACGTATCAATCATCTATGAAGCTTATATCACATATATCGATCATTTCGAACATATCGATATTAATGTTGATTCATTCAAGTTGACTTATAGCTATTGACTTATAGATATTGGAAATGGATTTCATTCAAGGTCTTACAACATGAAATAACTTGCAAATATATACCAAGTTGAAGAACCATTGTATGCACCTTCCTGTCGTACCAAACCCTACTAGTACGAGGGTCTCGCTGCCCGGTTAGCGAGCATGGGGGGTAGGGGACCTAGGTTGGCCCTTGTGGGAGTGCGGGGGCAGCGCCCCCGACCCGAAACAAAATATATATAAACCATTGTGAGTTCTAATACTAGGTGTAGCTAGATATGTGTTTCAATACTGGGTGTAGCTAGATAAGTAGTGGAATCAATCTTGCATGAATAATAGCATTGATATATAAAGATATCGACGAAATAGGAATTTTTTTGTACTGAATCCAATCATTTTTGACCGATATGAGCTAATATGGCGATGTATCACCGATATATCGGCGGTATATCGCCGATATCCCTGTAAAAGGATATACTAGGTGATATCGAAACTCCTTCCCCGTCGAAACCAATATATCGTCGATACGACCTTCTATGGGTGTGGTTAGGTAGATGCTAGAGGTGGATATTGTGTTTTGTGATTATGTAAAGTATTATGTAGGGGTGTTGGTTTAAAAAGACAACACCTCGAGGCCTAAGGCATATGCCTCGAGGTGAGGCACAACCTTTTTGTCTCGAAGGGTCTACCTTAGGCTTTTGTTGTGAGGAGTATGACGTACCTTCGTGAGGCACTACCAGTCTACCAAGGTGTTGAGACATCAAGGTGAAACAAAGGCTCGACCTGTTCAAGGCTTATTTGCTTTGCATATGACTGGTGTTTCCTAAAGTTCTGATTACCTCACGTTCTTTTAAACTTTGGTGTTGACTGGCGGGGAGTTCCGAATGAAGTTTGTGCCTTGAAACGTTAGAGGATTGGGAACTTCTGAGAAGTGGACATTAGTTTGATCCAAGCTTGCAAAAAACAACCCACTAGACTGACAGTCTGCTCGTTTAGTTGAGTCGATGGGTTATCCGACTTGACTAGGCCTAGTTAGTCATTAATTGGTCAGGCCAACTAAGCGATGGCTTTTTACTTGAAGGATTCACTAACCCGTTTAACTCATGTAAATCGTTACCTCGTTTAATGGGTTTAGGGACTTACTATCCCACAATCAGCCCCTACACATCTGGCCACTTACCCTGACAAATCCTCTCCCATGCTAAAACCCTAAGGGCCCTCCCTATTTCGATTGTCAGTGACCTTCCTTCCATCTGACTCCCTTGCACTGCCACCTCCTTCTCATCGTCTATGATGTTGTATTGTCACCACAAGTTCCACTGTGAGCCTACTCCCCTCCGATTCACTTCACTTTAATCGATATGTTACCCATTTACACAATTCACATGTAAATTTTTGATTGATCGTACTAAGTTACGAAAATGAGAGAATTTTTCGCGATTGAATGACATCATACTACATTTAACCATTCACATCAGAACACGTGTCACTGTGGAAACATTTGCGTTTATAATCATATAGGATTGCATGTATCATCGAGAAACATTTTCATTCTGCACATGTATTCCAAAATATAAGAAAAGAGAGAGAAAAGCACAAGAGAGTTACACTATCTATACAATGCTATAATGTGTACCGTCAAGAACATCTGAACCTTCGAAGCTAAAAGTCCAACCATCAGACTACTGTGTCGCAGACGCTTTCCCTTCCATTTATGTTAGGAACAAGAAAAATAACGAAAGTTAAGTATAATCATATCTATTAAAATAAACAATTATTTAAGTGGTTACAAAAGAGAGCAAGTAGATAGGTGATGACATTTACATTTATTAAGCTACTTGCATGAAATGCTGGTTTTCTAGTTGTTTTATGTATGAATAATCTTTTTCAGTCACCACACCTCCACTCTCAACCTTTAATATTTCCCTTCTTTCATTATAAGATTATGTTGGCATAAGTGATCTGAATCTAAAGTACATTCAATTCCATTGTTGTGAGATGTCACTTGTGATGATGGATCTTATTAAATGTTGAGGATTGATGATTTATAATTAATGATTGATGATGATTTCCATGATCTAATCTTTATCCTTGCCAACACCTACTAGCGAAACAATTACCAAACTCAAGCGATGAGGAGGCCTCCTAAGAGTCTTCCGTCTCGCCTTCCCAGTGAAAGAGCAGTCTAGGAGAAGGCTAGACACACTCCAACTACGCCCCTAAGACAGGTGGAAGAGACTCTCTGGTTTGAGTCACTCCAATTCGGCGCGACCAGTGTATGGGCAAAACGAGTTTTTAAAACAAAACCAAGTGTCCTCTAGCTTAGGCACCCTATTGAAAACATGGTCAGCGGAGCTGGTCATATTAAAGTACCTAGATCCCAACTAAGCGTAAAAACTGCAAGCTCGTGAAAAACCATACAAGAGATTGGAATCCTAGACCCGCGCACTAGACGACCGCTGCCTTAACTGGGCTTCCTATCTCCCTCTCAGTTGAGGGTCACCGCACCCTCGCCTAATCAGGTGTAAAGGTCACCATGACCGACACAGTCATCACTTATTCATTATCATATAGATGTACTTGATATATATTCCTTTTACAATATCTTGCGTGGTTGTCTTTACAAATCTAGGTGTTTTGTTACAATTTAGCCATAGTGATGTATAATTACTTAAGGAACAACTGATAAAGATTATTAATCATAATAATCTGAGGAATCATAGATTGATTCAATTATATTAGAATTATTTATTTAAGAATATGTGACCTCCTAGATATTGACATGTTATTGCTATCATTGGATGATGGTTCCGTATGGTTCAACTATTTATTGACTTCTAAGAGAGGGTATCAATTTCATAGTATTTGTATTTAGAATATCTTCTTTAAAGTCATGAGATTTGGAGACTAATAATTAATCTGAATTTAGAGTCCAATTCATGTAAGAACACCTCATTTCTTAAAAGCATGAAACTGGAGCATATTCTTAGGTCTGAATTTAGGCTACAATTGCATACTATTCACCTCCAATTTCTCATTTTCAAACATGTACTATGTAGCCAATAAGTGGTCTGAAATTAATACTAAATTCATGCCAATTTACCGCCGAATCTTTAAATTTTAATCATGAAATCAGAGCATAAACAATGACCTGAAATTGGATCAAATTCATGCCAATTTAACCCCCAGATCTTTAAATTTTAATCATCAAATTAGAGCATAAACAATGGCTATAAATTCGATCAAATTCATGCCAATCTAACCCCCTAAATCTTTAAATTTTAAGCATGAAATTAGAGCATAAACAATAGCATGAAATTATATCAAATTCATACCAATTAAAACCCCAAATCTTTAAATTTTAATCATGAATTAGAGCATAAACAGTGGTTTGAAATTAGATCAAATACATGCCAATTTAATCTGAAATATTTAAAATTTAATCATGAAATCATAGCATAAACTGTGGCCTAAAATTAGATCAAATTAATGCCAATTTAACCCTAAATTCTATCTTTCAAGCTTGAAATATGTAACATATTTTGTGGTTTGATATTAGGACTAAATGCATGCAATTTACCACCAAATTTCCATCTTTCAAGCATACAATCTGGAGCAATTATAGGTCTGATTTATGGTCTAATTGCAGGCTAATCACTTATTTTTTTTATCTTTAAACACTTAAGAATCAGGAGCTAAAAATAGAGCTTGAATTTTGGTTCTAAGTCACATAGATAGCAATAAAAGAAGACTGGAGATTGTACCTTGGAGATCTCCAAATTTGGAGATCAACTTGCATGCAACAACTCCAAGAGATTGAAGCAACGGCAGCTGCTGTTCCAGCTGCTTGGATGCAGCATCAAGGGCTCCAGCAGTAGCTGGTGGGCATCATCTTCTTGCAACAGAACCTCCTGCTGTTGGAAGTAGCTTGCAGCAACTCCAGCTGCAAGAAGAGGAGGAAATAGGGCTCCTTCGGTGGAGAGGAAGAGAGGAATTTGAGGAAATTGAGAAAAGAAAGAAGGGGGGTGGGATTGATATAAATAAGGGGAGGGAAAAGTTTAAGTGTTGCTAAGTGGAGGGGAAAAATGGAGGCCAATTGGGCTGGAATTGATACTTGTAATTTATTTTTTAAACCCTTTATCTCTCCTATGTGAAATATCAAAGTCGTCCCCAATTGCACCATGAATATTTTATTTAGATGAATAATAACTCGTTTCGACCTCTTGAAGTGACAATCAAATTGAGTATAATATTCATATACTTCTGATCTAAGATGGATTCAGGAATAGTCAAAATACGATTTCTGATTTGTGATTATTTTTTGCGATTTATATTGTCAAACGACCTCCGATTGACGAACGATCGATTTTGTTAGTCTTATTTTGTCGAGTTGAATTTTGTAATGGTCTTGATTTGCTTTTGCAGTTTGGATTGCATCGTGGTTTTTCCGATGACACGAATTACGATGCAATCCATTTTGGTCGATTGATCTTAAATGAAATTTGATTTACGATCTATGAATCGATTCAGATCATTTAATATCTACCGATAGTTTTATCAGATCATATGGATCCTAATCAGGTCGGATTCAGTTTCAAATCTTAGTGTTACAAATATAAAAACCTCAAAGAGAGTCTCTTCCTTGAGACTCGTACCAATGTCACTATATGTTTTATCTGAGTTTCACCTATGATTTATTACCATAAAAACCTCTAATGTTTTTAAACCCATAAAAACCTCAAAGAGGAAACAAGCCATAATCTAAAACATAAAATTTAATTGAATCGTATTTAGAAATGAATTTAGAGAAGAGGATCAGATTACCTAAAACTCCAAATCTCTTCTTCGACAATCTGCATAGCTCTTATTGTAGCTCTGTGCCATCAAATGTTTCCGCCGCACAAGGTCAACAACCCTCGGAGTCTCCTCTAGGAGATCCACTGAGTAAAGAGCGTGATCACCAACTTCACACCAACTGAGAGGTATGAGGCATCTCTGCCCGTATAGGGCTTCGAAAGGTGCCATGCCGATATCAGAATGATGGATGTTATTGTATGTAAATTCTACTAATGGGAGGTGATCCTTCCAGGTCCCTTTCCACTCAAGAGCACATGCATGTAACAAATCTTCAAGTGTCTGGATAGTATGCTTGCTTTGGCCGTCAGTCTGCAGATGTTAAGCAGAACTCATCTTCAGCTTTGTCTGTAATGCTGACACAAACTGATGCCGGTAATGAGATGTAAATCTCGAGTCTCTGTTAGACACTACTTCTTGAGGTATACCTTGTAGCCTAATGATATCATAAACATATGAACTAGCCAACTGAGATGGAGTATAAGTCATGTTGACATGTATGAAATGAACTGACTTGGTTAACCGGTCAACAATCCAAATAGAATCATGACCACCTGATGTCCTCGGAAATCTCGTGACAAAATCCATAGAAATACTCTCCCACTTCCACTTGGGAATGTGGAGAGACTGCAATAACCCTGACGGTATCTTGTGCTATGCCTTGACCATCTGACAGGTCATGCATTTGCTAACATGACAGACTAAATCTCGCATCATCCGGTCCCACCAGAAATGTTTGCGCGGATCACGATACATTTTATGTTGCCAGGATGAAAAGACAATCATGAACTGTATACCTCATCAAGGATATTTTTGTGTGTAACTACACATCATCGAGCACAAGGACCCGATTAACCTTCTACATAACGGACCTTATCACCGTAAAATCATCACATTCATCCTTGATAGCACGCACGTATCTATCCTTCCAAGGATCTGTCTTCTGACTTTCTACTATGCGATCCCATTAACTACTGAATCGCGAAGGTACGATAGTAGAGGTAGATGCACTCTCATGTGGTTGTCAAGCAGCTAAAGCTGCGTTCATATCCCACATGTAAAACCAGTTTGTCGTACCCTCTTCGTGAGCCCTCATGCTAAGCACATCTGCCACCACGCTTCCCTTACCGGGGTAGTAAGAGATCGTGTAGTCGTAATCCTTCAGTAGCTCAAGCCACCTGCTCTATCTCATGTTCAACTCCTTCAGATCGAAAATGTACTTCAAGCTCTTGTGATCTATGAAAATCTCAAAGTTTACCCCATGGAGATAGTGGCGCCAGATCTTCAAAGCAAAGACAACTACCTCCAGCTTCAAGTCATGGGTGGGGTTAATTCTGCTCATGCTGCCTTAACTGACATGATGCGTAATCAACCACGTGGCCTCGTTGCATCAGTACCGCTCCTAAACATTCTCTTGAAGTATCTGTGTAAACTGCATAATCCTGAGTACTTGAAAGAAGTGCAAGAATGAGCGCAATCGTCAATCTTTCTTTTAATGTCCTGAAAGTCTGCTCGTATGAATCTTCCCAAATAAAAGGAACTCTCTTCTATTTCAGTTGTGTCAGAGGAAGAACAACTCGAGAAAACCATTAATGAAGCATCTGTAATAGCCCACTAGTCCAAGAAAGCTACGAATCTGAGTGACTGTATTGGGTTGCTCCCAAGACATAACTGCCTCAATCATCGTAGGATCAATGCGATGCCTGCTCCAGAAATGACATATCCAAGGAATGAGACTTGGGATATGCAGAACTCACACTTTCTCAGCTTGGCATATCGCTTGTGTTCTCGAAGTGTGTCCAGGACTAGCTTCAAATCATTTTCGTGATCCCATTCATTTTGAGAATATATCAACACATCATTGATGAACACAACCACCGACTTGTCCAAGTATGGACGGAAAATCCGGTTCATCATGTCAATGAATGCTGCAGGGGCATTTGTGAGCCCAAACGACATCACAATAATCTCGTAGTGCCCATATCAAGTCCTGAATGCGGTCTTCAGAATATCTGATTCCCAAATCCTCAGATGATAGTATCCAAATTGAAGATCGATCTTTGAAAACACTGAAGATCCCTGGAGCTGACCAAACAAGTCATCGGTGTGCGATAAAGGATAACAATTCTTCACCGTTCTCTTGTTCAGTTGTTAGTAATCAATGCACAACCTCATAGATCCATCATTCTTCCTGACAAAAAGGACGGGGCACCCCAAGGTGAGGCAATCAACCTCATAAAAACCAAGTCAAGCATCTCCTGCAACTACACATTTAGTTCTCTCAACTCGACAGGTGCCATGCAGTAAGGAGCCATCGAGATTGACTGTGTATTTGGTAGCAATGTGATCTCGAACTCAATCTCTCTCTCTCTTAGACGGTAATCCTGACAAGTCATCAGGAAATACATCTGGGTAGTCTGATACCATTCTGATATCCTGGGTCATCGGCTCTCTATCGAATGTCTCTCTGATGAATGTTAGAAATGTGCCACATCCCTTTAGAAATGTGCCACATCCATGATCAACAAGTTTCTGAGCTCTCAACACTAAAATGTACTCCATTTTGGAGTCATGTAAGGTATCCTCAAAAGTGAACTCGGGCAAATCCACAATCCTGAAGACAACCGTCTTCATAAAGCAATCAACTAAGGCACGATGAGGTGACAACTAATCCATGCCCAAAATCAAGTTAAACTTATCAAGATGTAGTAAGAGACAATATGCGATCATCTCATGACTGCCAATCAACACTGGTAACCCTTTAACTACCAAAGAAATAATCAGTAGTTGACCACCTGCTCCATGGATGTGATATGGGGAATCTAGAGCCTCTGCAATTCTACCTTCTGACACTACTAATCTCGAAGCAATAAATGAATGGGTCGCTCCAGAATCAAATAAGACATGGAAAGGACGACTCAAAATTGAAACCGTATACGAATAAAATACTCTCTACCTGTCATCCATCCCTTGTCTGAGTTCTGCGAAAAGTTCGTGTTGGGACTCCTTCCACTTCCCAGAGAAGAAGTAGGTTATGAACTCGTCTCAAAATCATCTCATGTAGTCCCATCTCTGAAACAATCACATCCCACCACATCTCAACAAACATGGTCAAAGAGTACTCCGCAAAAGGTAACCACGTGTCTCGTGGTGCGTGAATCATACGGAGTACCTTCACCACTTTCTTCAGCCACTACTCTGCTTCATCTGATATCCCCGTGCTCTAAAATGCTAGCACATTGGCTCGCTGATATAAAGTGAATATCGACTAATGCTTATGTATGGCAGAGTGCTCGTGCGCGCCCTCATCTACAAAAAGTGTAGGGTCCTGCTCCTTGCCAAAATCTAAATGAAGGAGTTCAAACAACTGAGTACCACTCCGACCCTAACAAGATGGTAACGACGAGCAATGATGGTTCCCAAGCTTGCAAGCCTCGCATTGGAAGGAGAATCTCGTGGAAATATGTGGGAGTCCATGACACAACTTCTGCAAAGGAAGGTGGCCAAAACGGAGATGTCACAGGTATGGTGAAGCATGTCCAGTAGTAGTAGTAGAAACACCAGCACAAGGATGCTGGACCAATCTGTAAAGCCCCCATTGCTTACGGCCACATCCAATCACCCTGTCCGTGAGTATGTCTTGAAACACAAGAGTGGAGTGGTAAAAAATAACACGACAATGCAGATCCTTCGTGATCCGACTAATAGAAAGCAAATTCTTTTGAAAATCATGAGCATATAAAACTTAGGGCGCATGGATGGTGTCAAATGCACCTCCCCCTGTCATGTGATGGGTAAGTGAACCCCATTCGCAATGACAACCCATCTAGCCGGGGGTAAAGACCTGTAAGATCTGAACTGGACTCGGTCGCCACACAGATGGTGAGAAGCACCCGAATCCATAATCCATTCTGTCGTATCCGCCCTGCTACAACTGGTAAAATGCGATACCTGAGGAGCTCGAAGAGGTTCTAGAAGCAACTGCAAAATCTGTGAATCATGCAGTGGTGGTACCGACAACAAGAGTCATTATCTCCCGTATATCAGACACAACATCATCAAGGCGTGGATATGTCTGAGGAGCCAAAGTATCCGAAGGCTCAACATGCTTTGCCACTCATGTGGGGTATCCATGCTTCTGATAGCATGTGTCCTCAGAGTGTCCTGGGCAACGACAATAGGTGCATGGGCGATACTGACGTCCGCCCCATTTTTCACGGGGACCACACCCTCTGAACTACGTAAAACTTCCTCTGCCACGTGATACAACCATAGCTGAGGAGGGTTGTGTGGTGGCAGTAGGTGAAATAAGAAGCCTGTTGAGGCGACTGTACGCCTTCTTCATGGGAGGTTTGGTTGCCCCCATAAGAAGCTGTGCACGGGCGGCTTCATACTCTGGATCAAGTGCAACCAAGAAAACTCCAACCATCATGGAGTTCTTATAGGCCATCTGTTGCTCTGTGCATGTAGTAACGAGTATGAAGATGTGAAGCTTCTCAAACATACCTCGTAGAGAAGAGTAGAGGGTATGTAAGGGATGATCATTCTTCTTGGCTTTGAATATGTCAAATTGAAGATGGAGAATTTTGTCCTTATTCTTTTCTTGTGCATAGGTGGCTACCAAAATATCCCACATCGCCTTGGCAGTGGGCTGGCTCACAATATAGTTGGAAATCTCTGTGGTGAAAGTCCCAGAGAGCCAAACATGCGCATACATGTCTTCTTGCTTCCATGAAGCATTAATCATAGTCTTATTAGTTGGCTCTGGTTGTGTCAAAATGTGCTCCTTGTTATTGCACCGCATAAAGGTGAGAAGCGTCGTGAACCATAACTCATAGTCGGTCCCATCTAGCTTCACGACAGGAGCCAGCCCCTTGAAGGCATCAGAAAAAAGGAAAAAAGATCCCCCTTGTTCTCTGACATAATAGAAGAAGGCCAAAAAACGGAACTTGATTGGGAAGTAGACTGATTGTAGCAAGTCTACACGAACTTATAGAGGATTGGTTGTACGTGTAGACTCATACAACCATCCTCGTCATCAAGCCACACTAAGGCCAGAAAATACAATTTATAGGTCTGAAATCACGTTTTCTGGTTAAAATCGGACCGTTTCAGACTGCAGTTCGGACCACAGAGGTGCACGGAGGCGCGTGTGGGGGCACGGGGAGCTTGCTAGGACATGTCGCAGTCCCTGACGACAGCTGGGGAGGTATCGACGGCAGTCTGGGTGGCACAGGAGTGCCTGACAGTGACTTGGGTGGCGCACGAGGGGCTGGCAAGGGCCAACAATAGCTAGAGAGGCCCCCTTCGTGGCTTGCGGTGGCATAGCGGTGCTTGGTTTTGGTCGGCAGCGACACATGAATAAGGGAAGGGGCTGACAGGTGGGGTTAGGACATGGGTGAGATACGAGAACTCCGGTTTAGGACCGTCGCTCCTATACCATGTTGGTGGAAAGAGAGAACTTGATTATCCGTAAGGCCCTAGGGTTCTCTCATATAGGAGAGTAACATGTTGGGCAAATTACGTAATGGAAACAAACAAAATATAAAATATATAAAAGGTATTGTTAGAAAATAGACATGCAGAAGCGTAACATGGAAAAAGATAAAGAACAACGAAGAACAACGGGATTTAACGTGGAACCCTACTCCATGAGGAGCGGGATGAAACCACGAGGAGAAGCCCTCAAAGGGGCATGTTATGCATTGCACTTTCTCAAAGGATACAGGAGGTCTGGGGCTTCTTATAACCTCTGCAGAACCTCCAAGTCCCACCACTAGACAATGTGGGACTAAACACTGGATGGGGTAAATGGATCTTCTTCATGATCCATTTACCCTCCTACAACTCAATAGGTGCATAACCAAATACTCCAATACTCCCCCTCAAGCTGGAGCATGCAATGCTCAGCTTGGACAAAAAGAAAGAAACTCAACTCAACGTTACATGACACTAGGGATAATATCAACCCAACGCGCACAACTGCTGCTGTCGAGGACGTTGCTTCTCATGCCGTGCGGGTGAGGAGGACGAACGGGCTGGAGTGTGAGTCTGTTGAATCTCCTCGTCTGAGAGCATGTGCTCTGAACTGCGCCTGTCAAAGTCACTGCAGCTGAAAATGAGTCTCCTCGTCGAAGTACTCTGGCCCGCTACAATAATGTGGACAACTGCTCCACCTCTGAAAAGGGCCGAACTGAAAAGGGTCGTGCTTGTGCAATCCTCATCGGAGTCTACGGTCGCTGGAGAATGGAGTCTGAAAAAGTCTCCTCGTCGAAGAACTGGGTCTCTCCTATCTGGCTCAGAGAATGGTACACTACTCTGGAGTCCCTATGATACCACATGAAAACCCTTGCCAACATGGCATAGGGAACGATCCTCTACTCTAGAGTCCCTATGGCTCACATGAAAACTCTGTCCGAAATAACAAGAAAAGATGGGGACCATAACAAAAGATGGCAAACATGTGCTCATCTGAAAATGACCGCAAACATATACGTGTCTGAAAATGAATCTCTCTCTGGAGAACTCGAAAAATGAGTCACTCAACCTGGAGTGCCTCGAACTTGGACTCTGACCAATCTGAATGTCGAGTCTGAATCTGTGCATCATACTGTGGACTCAGAATCTGAACATCGAATCTGAAATTGCGCATGGAAAATCTTTATCTGAAAGTTGTAGAGTCTGAACAACTGGTTGGCTTGGAATCTGAATCTGGATTATGGAATAATGGAACAGACCTGTGACTCTACATAATACTCCCACTTTCTCCCATACTAGTCGGAATACATGACATCGACTATGTTGGGAGAAGACAAGATAATATGGGGGTAAACATGAACATTCTAAAAAAAACTTGCGGCTTTTCTTCATTTTTTTTAAGCCGCCACACTTTTTTAAAAAAACACATTTTTTCAGCTTTTCTTTCAAATTTATTTTTTTCTTTTCGACTATTTCAATTTTTTTATAGCCGTGGCAATCAGCATCATTTTTTTAAGCTCTGCACTTTTATTATCGGCTTTTCATTTCTTTTTTTTTTCAACTTTTTTTAAAACATCCTTGGGCCTGAAAATAATTCAACCCCTCCCCCTTTTTTTAAACTAGCATCTCTCACCTGTCTATTTTTTTTTAAATGCCATCTTCTCTTTTTTTTTATAAACAACCGTTAGGGTTCCCACTTGGGAACCCTCTTCACAACAATGTTGCCCCCCCTCCTCTGGGGTTTCTTTTGCGCCGCAGGGGTGCTGCTGGAGGAGATTGGCGGCAAGGGCCCGCCGCCTGGGGTCTGGAGCATCATCGTCTGCAAAGGCGATCTGGAGAAGAGGGCACAAGAGGTGCTCGGGGGCTGAGGGTTTGAGGGCCTGAGCGCGAGGGCGCTTCTCACGCGCGCCGCCTGCGCGAAGAAGGTGGAGAGCCGCACTTCGAGGGAGTCACGTGGAGGGGCGGCACCGCCTGGAGCGTGGGGCTGCGCCTGTGCTGGTGCACAAGGAGTTCTGACGCGGTGCGTCGCCATCGCTTGAAAACCAGGGGCTAGTGGGCACGCGCATCGCCGTCGATGGGAGAAGAGGAAGGACAAGCCGCACGAGCTCCTTCCCGATAGACATGGACTGTTCGCGCAGCCTGGAAGCTCGTGCGGGCTGAAGGACTCGCTGTTGCCTGGAATCGAGCGGCGTTGGACTGGAACGAGTGGCGCCGCCTCGGATCTGAAGGTGCGGCCTCCCACCTGGAAGCAGCGCCGAGAACGGGGATCATGCGTGCATGTAGGTTCCCTTGCAGCCTAAAGATCATGGTGCAACTTCTTGATTCGAAGACCGGGGCTTCGCCGCCAAGTGTAGGAGTTGCACCGAAGGCTTCTCGCGTGCTGGAGCAGGTTGTGCCGCCTTCTGGAAAGAGGCAATGCCCTAGAGGATGAAGGCTCGATCTTACGGAGGCTGATGCATCCTGGAGCGATCGCTCCTGTAGGCGTGGAGGTGACACGAAGTAGGAAGTTGATGTCGTGCACAACACAGAGATAATGTGGAGGCATGAAGGATCTAGCCCAGAACAATTAGGGTTTCTTTGGAAACCCTATAATCTCTCGAAATGAACCGATCTTGAATAATACATGATTATGAATAATCTTTAAAAAACAATCGTATCTCGAACAAATAAAGAACACGATATTCTCGAGGATCGAACCCGCTCTGATACCATGTTAGAAAATAGACATGCGAAAGCGTGACATGGAAAAAGATAAAGAACAACGGGATTTAACGTGGAACTCTACTCCGTGAGGAGCGGGATGAAACCACGGGAGAAGCCCTCAAATGGGCATGATATGCATTGCACTTTCTCAAAGGATACATGAGGTTTGGGCCCTAAGGTTTCTTATATAGCCTCTCCAGAGCCTCCAAGTCCCACCACTTGACAATGTGGGACTAAACACTGGATGGGGTAAATGGATCTTCTCCTGGATCCATTTACCCTCCTACAACTCAATAGGCGCATAACCAAATACTCCAACAGGTACAAAACATAGTAAATATCTCAACAGTTGTTATGCCTAAAATTTGCATTGACCTTGGTGTTAAAAGGCTCAAAGAAGTAAACCAAGCACTTCTGGTGAAATGGATTACGAGAATGTGAGGAAACATGCAGATTTGTTGACAATTTTGTTATATGACATCTATGGTTAGATATGAGTCTGAATGCCTTACCCAATGCAGTCATGCAACCCTCTGGTGTTTGTGAAGTGCTTCCGATGGTTAGACTTGTGTTAGGCCGATTTTGTGAGCGAGGTGATGCTTCCATTTACGGAAGGATGATTGGACCAGTGCTGGGGTGTTAGCACAACGTTAGCCCGAGCTTTTTTCTCTTGATGCTGACCAGGAGATGTGCGGTGCCAAGGCATGGGAGAATGCTACGTGGTGTCCATTTAGTTTTGGCTTCTCGGAGCATCGTATACAAAATTATTTGCGGATAATATGTTATCTTGGTGATATTCATGGTCATGCGGATAATATGTTATCTTGGTGATATTCATGGCCATGTTGGATGGAATGCTTGAGGTAGGCAGATGGGAGGTTTACGGTCATGTGCTTAGATGCGGGACATATCGACTCCTGGAGATCTCTGGTTCCACTTAGGTGAATATATTCTTGTAGCAATTAAAGAAGTGTAGGTTGACTACCCAAGCACTCAGAGCAATCTGGTCGCATTTGGATGATTCATCTTGCCCCCATTATACATTTTCCCTGGAGGATGAGAGTCACTTATTTTCATCTAGTGAACTTTGGAAGCACATGGATCTGCCTTGGCTACAATGTTGCACCCTAGAGGAGTTTTGGAATACATTCTTTCGACATGCCTTGTCTCACCGGAGGGTTTTATGCATCCTTTTGCCATTCATTGGGTGATCTGTCTTTCTCACATTGGTGTTGTTTTCCGCCATGAGCGTCATACAATTGAGAATATCTTGGATCATGTCCAGTCCTTATGCGAGGTCTGGTCCATGTAACTTAATTTTTTTAGTATTTAATTTTATTTAAGGTGTGGCCCACCTCGATCCCACATCCCTCCATTATTAAAATGTGTTTATATACAGAGTATGTCTATTTTGGCATTTTTTATTTTCTTTCTTTATTTGTCAACTCTGAGTTTGTCAAGGTTAGGTTCCATAAATATAATATTTTCCTATTTATTCATTTTGTATTTGTCAGTCTGTTTTTATATATAATACAATATTCCTTGTAATTATCTTTTGGTTGATATTCTGGATTTGATATTTTTGTTTGATTTTTGTGCTAATAAAGGGCTGTTATTCATGCATATATATTCATTTGATAACGACTTTAAGCTAGGATAAAACTATTGACTAGATGAATCTAGGATTCATCACCCACTCTAGTCCTCTTTTTTTGTTCTTGTGGACGATGCTTTATCTGTAATGGTCAACCTAGGAGTGTATGATGAGTTCTTTGTGAGTTACATTTGCAATGAGTTATCTATCCCGATCTTCCAGTTTGCGTATGATATAATTTTTTTGTGGAGGCAGGAGCTCAGCCATGACTGATTCCAAGCCCAGGTAAATGATGAGGATTGCATTAGATAGCTGACAACCCATGTAAAACAGTTGGAAACAAAATTCCTAAATAGTATTTTTTAAAAGTACTATTTAGGAAGTTGCCTCATGGTAATCGGATATTTCAACATGGATTTAAGCAAACATTTAGATTTCGTTGGAGCGTTCCCTCTTGCGACACGCTTCATCGCCCGAATGCATTGAAAAATTGGCGAGGGCTGCTACATCGCAGCATTGGTGTAGTTCAAAATTTGCAAGGGTTCTCGCATGAGGAACACATGCGAGTAAATGAGCGAGTTCCACTACATCACCGTCTGGATGCAATCCAAAATTTGCAAGGGTTCTCGCATAATGGACGCATGCGAGTAAAGAAGTTAGTCCAAAAGAGGTTGCAAAGGAAGTTGTAGATTGATAGTTGGAATATTGACACTTTAACTGGAAAATTGATGGAGAGTGGATACGATGGAAAGAAGGAAGATTCATATGCTATTGTTGAGATAGTTATACATCTTTGGTGTTATTTCTTATTTTATTTTTTTATGTATCTCTCTGGCAATTTACCCAGGACTTTTCTCCTATATAAGAGAGCCGTGGGGTCTCATGAATAATCATGCCATACATTTTTCCTATAACATGGTATGAGAGCAATGGTCCTAGACTGGGTTTCTGTATCCCACCAACCTCCGTGTGCTGGTGCTGCTACTATCCTTTCTGGATCTGTTTCTCCTATCATGTGGCATCTTTTCTTTGGACACCTTCCTTTGCATAAGCTGTGTCATGTCCTTCCACAGATCTCTACTCGTACTACCTTAGAGTATGAGGAATGTCAGCTTCGGATGCACCATCGTTCTTTTCTGAGTCGTCAGAGTCGTCACAGCTGTTTGAGTTGGTTCATTTGATATATGGGGTCCTAATCGTGTTCCTGATCATCAGGGATATCTGTTCTATATGGTTGTTGTGGATGATTTATCTAGATTATCTTGGGTCTTCATATTAAAGAATAAGTCTGAAGTCGGTCTTGTTATTAAATTGTTTCTTATTGAGATTAAGAACAATTTTTCTGCTAATGTGAAATTTATTAACATTAATAATGCCTTGGAATTTTTTACTTTACAGTTGTCTGACTTTCTCAGATCTATTGGTGTTGTTCATCAGACTTCATATGCTTACACTTCGCAGCAGAATGGTGTTGCTGAATGCAAACACCATCATCTTGCAAACACCATCATCTTTTGAATGTCACGAGGATTCTTTTGATTTAGAGTCGAGCTCATCATTCGTTCTGGGGTGATGCGGTTCTCACTGCATGTTACTTGGTGAAGATGTTGTCTACCATCCTTGGAGAAAAAGTTCATTTCTTGATTGCGTTTCTCGAGAATAACTTATTCTCCTTTACCACCAAAGTCTTTGGATCTGTGACTTTTGTCCACAATTTTACTCCTGGTCATGACAAGCTCTCTCCTAGAGCTGTCAAATGTGTGTTCATTGGTTATTCTCGTACTCAAAAAGGGTATATATGTTTTGATCATATTGGGAGAAAATATTATGTGAGTGTTGATGTCACATTTTTTGAGTTTATTATGTATTTTTCTCCTAAAGGTGACAGGTTGTCTAATGTTGACTCTCGTGAGGATATCTTTGTTCCACCGCATATGTATCTCCACCAAATCCTCATGTTGAGTCTCAGTCACCTCCTCCACCTCCACTTCTGTCTACCCCGACTCAGTTCCTACCTCAGTTTTACATTCGCAGGTCCTCTACTCGCCCCTCTGCTCCTGTGCCTTCCCCGTCATCCAACACGTCCCGGGTATGTAGTGAACACATTGTTTTTACTGATGGCACTAGTGCTATGCTTGATCCACATGATACTACACAGGATGAGTTGACCAGAGAACAGAGAGTTTGATGACCTCGATGTACATATTTCCTTGAGGAAGCCACATCGTGCTACGTATCCTCTAGTTGCGCATTTTTTCCTTGGACCAACTTTCAAAGGAGTACAAGAAGTTTGTTATGGGCCTCTCAACTATTACTATCCCACGAACATATCAGGGGCCATACAGGATAGCAATTGACGACTTGCCATGGAGGAGATGGCCGCTTTGCAGTCTCGTGATACCTGGGGCCTATTTGATTGCTGGGTTGGGTTGGGTTACCCCTGTGAATAGTAAATTGTGAGGAGGATTGGGAGGGTTGGAAGGAGGGGTACACCGTTGTACCCCATCCCAACCCACCAACCAAACAGGCCCCTGGAATGTTGTTTCTGCCCCTCCAAATGCATTTGTTATAGGGTTGAAATGGATCTTGTCGGTGAAGCAGCGGGCAGATGGCAGTGTGGATTGCTACAAGGCACGGCTTGTAGCACGTGGATTCACCTAAACTTATGGGGTGGATTATCAAGATACATTCTCTCCAATGACTAGACACTCAACATTACGCGTTCTCCTATCAGTTGTTGTTTCACGAGACTGGCCTCTTTACCAACTTGATGTGAAGAATGTGTTTCTTTATGGAGATCTACAGGACGAGGTTTATATGCAGCAACAATCAGGGTTTGTTGCTGGGGGGAGTCTCAGAAGGTGTGTGGGCTCTACAAGGCGATTTACGGCCTGAAATAGAGTCCGAAAGCTTGGTACCTGGAGCTTTCAAAGTTGATAGAGCATCAGGGGTTTGCTCGGTCCACTACGGATCATTCAGTTTTTGTTCAGAGGATACATAGAGGTATTGTTGCTATTCTCGTCTATGTTGATGATATTATTGTCACGAGTGATGATGAACAGGGCATTCAGGAGGGCCAAGGAGTTCCTAGGTCAGCAGTTTGTGACCAAGGACCTTGGCAATCTTCAATACTTCCTTGAATTAGAGTTCGCAGGAACCAGCGTGGTCTTGTGATGACCCAGAGGAAGTTTGTTACCGATCTACTACGGAAAGGTATGACATTGTGCAAGCCTGCTACTACTCCTATGGATCCAAGTATGAGATTATATGATGATGACACTGAGGAGATAGATAAGAGGAAAAATATGGAGCTGGTTGGGAAGCTCCTATATGCTACCATCATCGTACCAGATATATCCTTTGTTGTGAGCAAGGTGAGCCAATTCATGAAGCAACCCAGGAAGTTTCATATTGATGTTGTTTATATGGTTTTGAGATATTTGAAGTCTTCACCAGGTATGGGTCTTATATTCAGCTGAGGCACTTCTCTTGATGTGTCTACGTGTCCAGACGCAGATTATGTAGGATGCCCTAGGGACAAGAATTCTACTTCTGGTTTTGGTATTTTTGTTGGCAGCTCACTCGTGTCATGGAAAAGTAAGAAGCAAACTGGGGTTGCTAGATCTACTGCAGAGTCCGAATACAAGGCCATTGCTCAGGGAAGCACAAAGATGATGTGGGTAAGGTCGGTTTTGACTCATCTTGCAGTTGATGTACCTCTTCCTATGCAGCTTCTATGTGACAATTAGGCAACACTTTTTATTGCAAATAATCCTGCATTCCATGAACGTACAAAGCATATAGAGGTGGATTGCCACTATACCAGAGACATGATACAGAAGGGTCTCATATCCACCTCTCATGTTTCTATTGGAGATCAGACTGTTGATATATTCACCAAAGCTCTTACTAGAGGCCTTTTCCAAAGATGATGTTCCGAGCTGAGCATGATAGATATATATGATCCAGCTTGAGGGGGAGTGTTGAGATAGTTGTTGATATATTCACCAAAGCTCTTATTTTATTTTCTTTATGTATCTATCTTACAATTTACCTAGGGCTTTTCTCCTATATAAGAGAGCCATGGGGTCTCATGAATAATCAAGTCATATGTTTCTCCTCCAACAACTATGTCTTCAAGAGACTAAATGAGTCGGAGAGAAAGCAAGAAAGATCGAGAAGACATGCTTTAACTTTGGTGTTCAGGTAAAGATAAGGGTAAAAACAATGTTGGAATGGTTCTCCGTAAGGATTTGAGGTTGAGGTGTAAAGATTCGGAGATCGGACTATTTTGCTAAAATTGGTGCTTGAAGAAGAAATTCTGAATATCATATCAGTTTATGCACCACAAATTGGTTTAGTTGAAAGGATTAAACAACCATTGGAGCTGGATAAGATTTTACAAGGAATCCCACAAAGAGAGATGATTTGCATAGGTGGAGATCTTAATGGATATGTGGGAAAGGATGCTTCGGGGTATGCTAGTGTTTGTGGAGGCCATGGTTTCGGGGATAGAAATGAAGAGGGAAAAGTAATTCTGGATTTTGTATCGGCATATAATCTTTTCATTGCAGATACTCTTCAAGAAGAGGGAGGAGCATTCATTTTTTTTTTCTGTTGCACTAAAAAGGTACACCGTATAGGAATGCCAGAAGTTATTCCCATTTTCACTTAACTTCACAGGGAAATTCAAGGGAAGTTCTGATATTAGGATCAAGTTTTAAGGGTCCTTGCTATTTTTATTATTGTCTAAATGGGATTGCTGTTTTTTTTTCCGATGTTGGTTCTGATTGTAAATAGAAGCAAGTTGCACCTATATTGTATAATTCTGTAACACCGCTCCACCATTTTTACAGGGAAAGAAATACAGCCCTTATAAGAGAAGCAATACACACCCGGTACTCCTTCCTACCCTATTATTACACTCTATTCAGAGAGGCACACTTAACTGGCAGTGCAGTTGTGCGCCCGCTGTGGTATGAATTTCCCAATGACAGAGAAGCTTTTAACAATAGTGATGCTTTCATGGTTGGGAACAGCTTGTTAGTGCAGGGAATTTACAGTGAGGTATTTATTTACTTCTCTTTCAGTTATATTAGATTTGCTGCCCATTTTTCGTACAATCTACAAGACAGTATTTGTACTTCCATCAGGGACAAAAGACCACATCAGTCTATCTACCTGCGGGGCAGTCTTGGTATGACCTTAGGACTGCAGCTGTTTATGCTGGAGGCAAATCGTACAACTTTGAGGTCCTTGAAGATAGCATCCCCAGCTTTCAAAAGGGTGGCACAATTATACCCAAAAAAGAGCGGTTCAGACGGAGTTCCACCCAAATGGTTGATGATCCATTTACTTTGGTAAGTGATCACCATAATTATTTAGTTTTCATCCCCAAAGGAAAGAAAGTACACATATTTGTAATGAAAGTAGTAATAAGTTGGTTATAAAGCAAAATCTGACTGTATGCATAATGAATGCTGTGATTCTCCTTAGATTAGAACACTGATGCAAAATAAAGTTTCGTTCCCATCTCAGCTTTAAGGAGAATCAGAACACTGATACAAAATCAAGTTTCGTACACGTCTCAGTTTTGATAAAGCAACGTGTAGAATTCTGCATAGTATTGTCTATTTTCTGTATCTACCATACAATAAAAAGGTAAGAAGGTTGATGTATGCGAATGGTTACCGAGTTGCCTACAATTTTGGTGAATTGTTTTTATACTTCAGAATCCATACTGTTCTACAATTTTGGTGAATTGCTTTTACAGTTCAGAATTCATACTGCTCTTTCCATTAACCACACATCCATTTCCCCCTGCACCAAGTAAGCTTTAAATGACCACTCAATTTGAAATCATAACTGGTGATGACCATTTATCATAGGAGCATCTTCTGCGGTGTTTAGTTTTCTCTTAATCATCTGACCAAAAACAAATTAAGTGGCATATTTTGAGGCATAAATATGGTGGAAGTTTGCTGTTTGAGCTCTGCATAGTTTGCTTCTCGTTGTCGGAGCATCTTCACGTAACTTACAATATCTGCCATTTGCTTCTTAGGTGATTGCTTTGAATCAGTCCCATGCTGCTGAAGGGGAGCTCTATATTGATGATGGCAAGAGCTTTGATTTTGAACAGGGAGCATACATCCATCGTAGATTTGTCTTCGCTGAGAAGACGCTGACTTCTTCCACGACCGCTCCTTCCAAAGACGACAAGAAGTTCTCATCCGATTGTGTCATCGAGAGGATCATAATCCTTGGACTCCCAGCTGGGGCCAAACGGGCTGTCATAGAGCCGGGGAAATACGAGGTGGATGTTGAGCCTGGGCCTCTCACGCTTCGAGCGGGAGCGAAAAATGTAGCTGCCGTCGTCCGTAAACCGAATGTCCGTGTAGCGGATGACTGGAGTGTGAGGATTCTTTAGTTTTATACTTGTTCCTAGCCCCTGCGTCTAGAAGATGAGTCTCTTATGTACTAATTTTGCCGTTCACCTCTTCTTAATTAGATTTAGTTGAGGGCTATTTCTGGCCCTTTTGTTTTCCATCATAGGTACATATTGAACATATTTGGAATTTTAAGTTGATTTTTGCAACCTTGAATAAAGTATTATTGGGTGATGAATGCGGTAATAATTAATTAAACCATTTCAATAACACCTGAAAGATGGAGAGCGATGTAATTCTAGCAGTTATCACTTCTAGAACTAGATTGGTACAATCAGGATATACTATCAAGCCCGTAACGAAGGGAGATGCTTCTTTGCGTGAACTGCCTATATGTTATTTATCTAATATATAGCTGTTATGTAATACATGATTTCAGATACATGCTTCAAGTTAAGAGAGTACACCTGAAATAGCCTGGTCTTTTGCTGCAAGAATAGAAGCATAACGTATTTGTTGCACTTGTAAAGCTTCTCCGATAAGTTTCTCATAACTTAAAAAAAAGGAAATTTGAATATTGCAGTGTAACCATAGTTTATTTGGGAATTTCATGGTCTAGAACCAAAACGTTTGCGGGCACCGTCATCAATGCATTATGCATATGATCAAATAAACGTGAAAACAGATGACGATGATGTTGCCAATTCTGGGTTTGCAAGAATACTGTCGGAAATAGAAACTATATTCGCTCAAATAATTCGGAGATGATATCATACGAATTAAACGTGACACTAATACATTCAAAATATTTCTTATGCTGATAGTGGTATGATCAAATGTGATGATGATGTGTGTGAATATCATCATACCTTCTATATTTCCAACCGGGCACGCAATAATATTTGTATTTTTAATGATAACAGTATAGGGTTCGCGATCACTCCACCTCTCCTTTTCCTTTAATCCGAAAAACATGAAGTATGTCTACACCATTGTTTAAAAAACCGGACCGCCCGGTTGGATCGGGAGCCGGCTCTGTTCCGGTCAGTTCGATCAATTTCGTGTAATTAATTTAAAAAAAAGTAAAAAAAAACATTGGGTCGGATTGGTGGTTAGACCGGGACGATTCGGATGGTCGGACTGGGTTGATCCGGATTGACCCAGTTTTGATGGTTTGGTAATTTTCAAAAAACAAAGGCTAAATAATGAAATAATAGGATTTTTATCACTTGTGCCATTCTTAACTTCTACGTTATAAGTTATGTCCGTCTTTTTTTGGAATATACATTCTGCCAATACTTTTTTAGAGTAATTTTTTAGAAGCAACTATAAATAAATGATTACAATATTATATTCATATATAATTCTAGAAAATGTGACTAACTTTCTTAAAGTTTTACTCGAAATAGACGATCATGTTATTCTGTTGAAAGATTGGACATTTTAAACGATTATTTCGTTGATATATAAATACATACTTATATATATATATATCTGGTTTTATCGATCCAGTCTGATTATTAAATTAAGTCCGATTCGATATTTTCCGAGTCGATAGGAACGATGATGTCATGCTGACATCATCACTGACCGATTTGAACCGAAGGTTCGACCCAATAGGAACGGTTTGAACCGAAGGTTCGACCCGATAGGAATGTCTGGTCAGGTTTTTAAAACCTTGGTCTACACTACATGTGCTCTTCCCACGTTCCGCTGGAGTAATTTAATATTGCGAATAGTCTAGGAAATGCAGCTGCAAATTTATAACCATAGAGGTCTTCAAAGAAATTACCGCTGACGAGAAGCGCGAGAGGAGATGGATAAAAGTTGCAACCAAAAACATTAGAAGGAACAGGAACGCAAAAGATTAGAAGAAGAGCAATCACCAGGAAAGAGAAGCCTACAACTCGGAGTTGGGAACAGCAATCGAACTCTCACCGTCAGAATCGTGAGAAATTACTGCGAACACGATCTCAAAACCAACAATTGCAGAGAAGGGGGGGAACATAATATTGGTGCTTCTCCAAAATGCAAACAACAAGAAGAAGAAGAAGCGGGACAGAGCAAACAGACAAAATCCACATTTCTGCCGTCGGAACCCAAAGAAAGAAGACATGAGAGATGGGAGAGGTCTAGTCGTCATAGACGCGGCACTCATGGGTGTCGGGGTTCTCCATGCAGAAGGCCTCGAGGGGGTCGTGGTCGCTCTCGTCGATCCTCCTCCGCAGGTCGGCCTTGGCACGGCTGACCTCCTCCACTTGGTCCCAAGCCACCCTGCACTCGTCCGACGCCTCGTCCCCTTCGCAGACCTCCTTCGCCTCCGCCACCGTCTTCTCTATCATCTCCTCCAGATGCCTCTCCCTCGCCTTCGTCCCCGCGTACTTCACCTTCCTCCTACCCTCCTTCGCATTCACCTTAACCGACCGTCGTGGGATGGACACCACCACCGTCCCACGGCGGAGGTCGCGGAGGGAGATCGGGGAAGAGAGGAAGGACGACGCCATTGACATTGCCTCCTTTACTGTAACAAAAATGGGGGTATTTTTTCCTTGTGGGAGAAGTGAAATTAAAAGTGGAGGTTTCTGTACGGGGTCCCAAACGGTGGATCTCAAAACCGTGTACTCTTCTCTCCTTAGAGCTTTAAAAAAAGGAATTTTACCCGTAACATCCTATAAATTTTGCCAATTAGTTTCACAATTTTTGAAACAACCTAATTCTCTCCATGACCTCGTGAACTTGCTCAATCTTACCCTATATACCCTGCTGATATATTTAACTTTATTGGAGTCAATTACTTGAGTTAATAAAATCTAACGATGTATCTTCAATCTCCCTCTCTCCTTCCTTCTCCTCATCATCCTTCATTCTTTTCTTCTACTCAAATGAGCGGAGAAGCTCGCGGCTCCCGCCCCCTCAGCAGAGGAGCAGAGGAGCTTGCAACTCCAACCCCCTCAACCTCTCCGACTTTCGCGATGAGGCCCACTCCAACTCCTGGGACCACTCCGCCTTCGTTCGCACCTACACCCTCTATCTCAACCATCTCCTCGACCTCCCCCTCCCCGTTCCCTCTCCCTCCATACACCCCGACGACCCCTACTCTTACGACATGCGCCGCGGCGACGATGCGTGACATGGTGACGACACTGCGATGCGGTGATGAGACGTGTCGTTGCACCCCCGATCACTCCAGCTGAAGAAGATGGGCATGTAACGGCTCCTCAAGAGGATGCACGAGCTGCAACAGTTGTTGGATTGGTTCCTCGCGTGCCGCCCCATCGGGCGTGCCAAGAGCAGCCGTCTGGTTCTCATGTCTCTCTACCCTATCGTTATGGAGAGCTTCTGGATTTACGTGGATGTAACCTAGGTGCTCACTATGTTGCTTGAGCAGTTCCGAATATGGAGTGTGTGTATTATGGGCAGGCGTTCGATGCATATGCCGCAGCTGCGAATTAAATCGACGAGCTTGTGATGTTCTACGGATTGCGTAGGGAGGTTGGGGTTGCAAGGTTGTCGGAGTACCCTAAGGTGGAGAGGATCACTAATAAGATCATGCAATCAATAGAGGAATTCATGCGAGATAAGGTTGGGCAAAGGTCGAGGAGCCCCATGGGCGATCGTAGAGCTGCCACGACGTTCCCTGTGGAGGATGAACGGGGTTGTGGGTGGAGGTGGGAGAGGAGGGGAGCGGGGTGGAGGAGATGGTGGAGGGGGATGGGGAGGGGAGGCAGACTTGGAGGAGGAGACGGAGGTCGGAGAGGAGGAGAGCGAGGGCGACAGACCTGGAGGAGGACGGTGAGGGTGATGGATGTCGAGGAGGAGGAGGGCGAGGGCTGCTAACCTGGAGGAGGAGGGCGATGGCAATGGATGTCGAGGAGTTGGGTGGGTGCTGGGTAGGGAAAGGGAGATGAGGAAGAGGGTGAGGGGTGTGACATTCAATGTAAATTTGTTAAAGAAAATGGGTATAATGTAAAAGAACATAACAGAATCCGGTTACTTTTAACATGTAAATGGATTGGGGTTAACCACAGAGTCTGTAGGGTAATGGTTAGCAAGTTTAGAGGGTCGAGGGGGGAACTAAGTTGTTTCAAAGGTCATGGAGGTAATTAGCAAAGTTTTACAGGGCCTGCCAAGTAAAAATCCCTTAAAAAACCATGCTCGATCAAAATAATAATAAAGTATTGATAGATATGAGCTGAAATCACGATCTTAATCGGTTGATTAGATATATCAAGAACGAAAAGAAAAAAAATCCGATCATCCTATTTTTACTCAAAAATAAAAATCAATTACTTTAACCCGTTCAACCATTCATTTTTTTATTTCCAATCCATAATATGGTATTCCTTTATTTCTTCTCCTTCCATGTGAGCCGACCCAATATCGCTTCTCTCTTCTAGCTTTAGGGCTATTGCCTCTCTTTTGTCGCATTGTGCATGAGGTTGTTTCCAGCTAACACTAACAAACAATGCCTCCATGTAAAGAAGGGACACGTTATGACAAAGAGTAAATTAATAGGGATTTTTACACCCATAACCGTGAATAATTCTACAATTACAATCGTAACCATGTATAATCATGAATTACATGAGAAACACTGGATAGTCACTCTATCTTGCACTCATAACCCTCTGTTAGTTTAATATATTAACTCAACCATATGAATGAGTTAATCTAACTCATCCTCGATCCAACGGTTAGGAAATAAACAAAAAAAATACCCCTCTCTCTTTAGCCTCCATATACCTTCCTCGGCTTATACCCCTCACCCTTCGTCCACCTCAACCTCTCCTCTCTGACCTCCTCCCCTTCCTCCGTGACTGACCATCTATCCCCAACGTACCTGCCGCACAAGGTGCCAATTTGAGCGGCAAGCCAGAGGAGCAACAGGTGAGCAGGAGGGAAAAGTTGAGAGGGGGCTTCCAATAGGGGAGCAGGAGGGGAGGAGGTGCACCGAAGGGCAGAAACTCAATTCGACGTTGGAGCAAGACGAGGGGGTGGGGGGCTTGAACAACAGGAGGGGAGGGGGGAGCTTGCTCGGTGCCAGTGTGGGAGGGAGCTAAGCAGGGGGCTTCGAGCAACAGGAACTCGACAGACGCAGGGGGGCACTTGAGGAGCTTGAGCAGGATCCTCGAGAGAGGGAGAGGAGGGGGGAAAGGAAGGATTGGTGGTTCAAGGAGCTGGGGCTTGAACAACAGGAGGGGGTGGGGGGTGGGGTGGGGGGGGGGGGAGCTTGCTCGGCGTCGGGGTGGGAGGGAGCTCAGTGGGGGGCTTTGAGCAGCAGGAGCTCGCCGGTCAGGGGGGAGGTTGGTTGGAGGAGCTCGCGGTGGGGGTTCGATGAGGACGTCGACGCGGGCGTGGGGCTTCGAGCAGCAGGAGCTCGGCGGGCGGGGGGTCTTTAAGGAGCTTGCGGTCTTCGAGGATTGAATAGGGGTGGTAGGGGGCTTCGAGGGGCGGAGCAGCTCGGCGAGGGGCTGAGTGGGGGCGGAGCACCTCGGTGAGGTGGGGGGGGGGGGCTCGAGGGTGGAGCAGCTTGGCGGGAGGGGGATCGGGGGGCTTCGTTGGAGAGAAGACGATGGCATTTTATTGCAAATAAGAATGAGATTTAGGAACAGTTTTGTCTTTTTAAACGAAAACTGTTAAATATAACGAGTATCCCAAACGGAATATAACACAGGTTTATGTCATGTAAGAGTTAAGCATTACTCAAGGTTTCTTATGTAATTCATGATTATACAAGATTATGATTGTAATTGTAGAATTACTCATGGTTCAGGGTGTCAAAATCCCAAATTAACAACACTTATCATCAATTAAAATTCTAATAGTTTTAAAACTGTTACTTTTATGCATAACATATATATCACGTCCTTTGGAGTTTTTTAATAATAGTTTTTGAGATAAGTGTTGTACATCCTAACTCGAAAGCTCTGCTATTTCTATGGACCCTTACACGGATTAACTTGGATTCAATTTATTTAAGATCTAATGCCACATGGGAAGACAAATTGTTAAGAAGCTCGGAAGGAGATGTTGACTCTGACCATTTTCCTCTCATGTAGAATGACTTAGTCACATTATTACTATTTTCATCGTCATGAGCAATATCATTTATTTACAAACATGTATTGAGATATGTCTGGTCTCGTACAAGTTGCTTTTATTTGCTCGATTTATGTTTCATTATGCTAATTTACTACCATGGAGTAATCATTGAATGCAGATCTGGACATTGGCTAATCGTAAACTTATCGATTATAAATAAAAGTAGATTATTTTTGGCCAACACACATTTAAGGAATATTACTAAATCATAGAAGACAAACAAAATTAACACTCTCAAAATGAAAAAAAACTAATTATCAGAAGTACAACAACAAATATTATTCTTTGTCAAATTATCTTTAAATTTTTAAATTCGTTAGGAGTATCGTATTCGTTTAGTTTTTCACTATAAATGAATCATATCACAATCATTATCAGTTGACTTTTTCTACTTGTCGTTACTAAATTAACAACGAATAATACGAATTTGTAATGAAAATGTCAACATATACCTGTTGTTATATGGACCTGTTGCAAGAAATACAATATTTGTTGCAAATCACGAGAATAAAAGATAATTCTACAATAAATAATTTTTGCAATTATAAATTCAACATCGGAAAATTATCTAATAGACATTGGTTCGAAGGAATGTGTACAGAAAAGAGCTCAATGATCCATCCACCATTATTCAATGGGATGAACTATGAAGGTTAAAAGACGAAGATGATAATCTTCCACCAATCATATGGAATATAATACATAATGACTTAAAATTATAAAAGAATATGAACATGACCCGGAATTGGCAAAATGATGCTCTACTTGAAGGCAATAAATGTGTTGTATTGCTGCTCTATCAGAAGCCCAATTCGATCAAGTGTCTCATTTGGAGGCATTTTACCAACACGAAGAAATCCTAAGTAAAATTACCACTTCACTCTCTCGGAATGGAAATACAAAGTGATGGTAATAGAGGAGTCATCCACCTTCAACACACTATCTTTGAAGGATCTCATAAGGAGTCTTCTAGCCTTATAACAAAGCCAGAAAAGAGGAAGGCAGAAGAAGAAAATGTGCAAAAGAGAGTAGTCCATATAGCTAGCAAATAAACAAGGGAAGAGTCAGACAATGCTGGTGATATTGCATTCACTGCATAAAAGTTCAAATCAGTTATCAAGAAGTGGAGAAGGGAGAAAGGGAAAAAATGCTTTCAATGCAACAATGAGGGCACATAAAGAGGGATTGTCATGAACTAAAGGAGAATTTCGAATGCAAGAAGAAAGATACGCAAGCAACTTGGGAAGATTCAAATAGCAATAAAGAAGAAGAAGAAGCAAGGGTGTGTAAATCCGATTATTTGAATCGGATTCCTCTTCTCAAATTTAGAGGCAAGTAAACTTTTCTTATGATGAAATTTACAATGCTTTCAGAATCCTTTTTAAACAAGTAATGAAGTATGAAAATGAAGTAGAATTTCTAAAGAAAGTTAATAGGTGATAAATCCCTACTACTAAATGATTTAAATATTTTTAAAAAGGAAAATGAATTGTTTAAGAATGATCTAAGTAGTTTCAAAGTTAAAATTATGTGATTGAGACTCAACCCACATTTGCCTCCATGTGTCGACCTTGGGACTTGTCTTGGGAAAATAAACAATAGACCATTCAGATTAATCTTAGACATTCGTCTTGCATGGTTTTTTATTATTCATTCTTTATCACATATTACGAACGACATAATTATATATAATTAAGGTGGTAAATGGGATGTCTTTAAATGACATCATTTCAAGGGACACATTAAGTTTAGAATCATTTCAGATAACTTAATGAATTCATTTTCATTTATCTAATATACACTGGTTCGGAGGATTGCGTACAGAAAATATCTAAGTGATTCATCCACCATTATTCAAGGGGACGAACTTTGCAGGTTAAAAGACGAAGAAGATAGTCTTCCACCAATCACCCAACTTCACACTATGGAATACTATATGTAAAGGCTTAAAATTATATAAAAAAAAGAAACATGTTACACCAGCCCAGAATTGGCAAAAATGATGCTCAAATTGAAGGCAATGAATGCATTGCATTTATACTCTATCAGAAGCCTAATTCGATCATGTGTCTCGTTTGGAAACATTCTACCATATTTGAAAATTCTGGGAAACCAGAGGCAAAGGTTTGAGTAAGGTCAAACAATTTCATTTCCGAACAATTCTTCTAGATTATGAAACTTTCAAGATGCAAAAAGGAGAACATATAAGGGATATGAACGTCACATTCACTATAATAGTGAATAAATTGAGGAACTTACGAAGAACATTCCAACCTGAAGAAATCCCAAGTAAAATTATCACTCCACTCTTTTGGAATGGAAACCGAAAGTGATGGCAACAAAGGAGTCTTCCACCTTCAACACACTATCTTTGAAGGATCTCATAGAGAGTTTTCTAACCTTGTAATAAAGCTAGAGAAAAGGAAGAACGAATAAGAAAAGTTGCAAAAAGGACTAGTTTCTGTCGCTAGGGATTGCAAGTAGGAGATGCCTGTCAGAAGTGACAGATCCTGCATACAAGCGCATCTGGATCGGGCTCTTTGCTTCTCGAAAGAGTAAGGTCGTATGCATAGTGACCCCAATATAGGATCCTCGTATTATTGGGGCAATATTGGATTGCGCATAACGAAATCTAATCCTGTTGACAGTTGGTTCAATTAACAACATGTCAATATCACCTTAGGGGTGGTGGGTCTGGGTGTTAAAGACCGAATTGGGAATGCAAGTTGGACTTATAAGGTGGAATGTGTTTTCGCTTCTTTTTATCTGAGTTACAGATTATCATATTATTGGGATGTGGCAAAGATAAGGAAGGAGATCCCAGATCTTGATTGAGATATAATGGTAAATATATCTCTTACATTGAAAGTGATTAAGGGAATGAACTTTCAGGGTTGACAAGGCAAGACAAGTTTGATATAAAAATTCCTAAATCAAAGTAAAATATATACTTATATTTTTATATATATATATATATATATGTAAATTTCTTATTTCAGATAATCCTTCATTAAACCCACTCAATACTATACTCAATAATACCCAGTAAACTATAATGGATTGGATCCATGATCAAGATAGTATACTTGCAGTTGAACACATAATGTATGTGATTGCAATGTGCAAGTTTCCTCATAATAATGAAAAATAGTAATTAAATAGATAATTGGACTGCAACCCTAGGGTTTATATGTCTCTATGGTATTGATCTCTCATCAAATGTATTTTGGAAGTGACATGTCGATGATGATCGTAATTATCAAATAATCCTTATAAAAATCTAAGAAGATGTTCTGGAAAACATATGTGCTCTCGATATTTAATCATGAATGACATGGTTCACTGCATTATGCATAATGGTAGCTCGATATGAGAATATGTATTAAAAATATTTGAGTACCTACCTGAACCAAAAGCCTTTAAGAATTATGATGGATGTAGATATGATGAGTGTCATCATTCTACTGTCTATACTCGAGATATTCATGAAGTTTCATAATATTCATATTGTATGAATTGAATGAAGCACGTATAAATGTTGAAATGCCCTTATATTGAAATCTTTTGAGTTCAATATAAGAGATCCTTTGTCTTAAGAAATGATTGTTTATAGATGAAGAGAGCACAATGGAAGCATGAATCTGACCCAAGCAAGAAGGAAAGTCAAGGAGTTGACTCTACTAACTTCCATATGACACCCAAAGAGTTGGATTAATGCCAATACTGCAATAAGCCAAGGTACCGATAGTGTGATTATCTAGACCATCTTGGATACTTAGAGAAGGACCCGGATAATGCTCGAAATAATCTATATCTACATGTCATCATTTAAATAGACTTTTTTATTTGATAAGATCAAAGTCTAGTAATTGTATCTCATTCATCTAATAACACTTGCAATTAGTTGCATATATATTAGAAGACTAAAAATTTATTCTTAAGGTCTAATAGTCATCCATGGATACCGATGCAATGATTGCAACAATCTCTATTGGATAGGTAGACCATAATTTCAATGGGAGATCCCTTAGTCTTAGAGAATGTCTTTATGACCCAAATATTATAATACACTCATTGCTTATTTTTAAATGTTGGAAATAAACATAATTTTGGAATGGACCTATCATAAAGAGTTATGATGGATATATTTCAGATAGTAATCTGACATTTGGAGGACTCTGCTAAATTAGAATATTAATAAATGGTTCATTAACTTTTCTAATACTGAAATTTTAAAACCTTTAAAGATCGATAAGAGGATAAAGATCATGTGAGAATGATCTGGAATTAAACCTTAGACATATGTCTGTTGATGAGATCAATAGACTAGTAAGAGCTGAAACTTTAGATTGTCTGAAATTTCAAGTCTTATGTACTTGTGAATATTTATTCAAAGTAAAATATCCAATGCACCCTTCTCTGAGAATGGTGTAAGATGTCAAGATATTCAGTATCTTATACATATTGATATGTGTGGATCATTTGTATCATAATAAATATTGATGATATGTGATATCATTCGATGATTATTTGTGACATAAGATCTCTTCCCTTCACCTTAGAAAGCTTTGAAATGTTCAAAGATTTCACAGTTTTAATTTAGAATCAAAGTTTGAAGGAAGATGAAATAAATTTGATCTAATTTAGGTATGGTGTACCTATTAGATGAATTCAAGGAATACCTTATGGAGAAAGGAATATCATTCCTATCTCATTCCTCCTAATTCACCTTAACTCAATGGAGTTGTAGGGAGATACAATTGATCATGTGTGACATGATTTGATCAATGATGGATATTAGCATAATCACCTCTTAGTTTCCAAGGTATATATGTAGTAGACTACATTATATATCCTTAATGAGGTTCCTTAGTAAAACTTGCTCTTCAGTGACCTTGCTTAAACCCATCAGATATTGCTAACTATAGCTACACAACTTGAGTTTGACATCTTCAAGATGAAAGTCATTACTGCAATCGTGTATGAATACCTATCTAAGGATATTTACATGAAGTAGCCCCAGGGCTTCATGGTTGAGGAAATTAGGGTGTTCAAGCTTAAGAAACTCTATCTATGGACTCAAATAATCTTTTGTTAGTTGGAACATAAGATTTGATGAAATTATAAAGGTTATGATTTTAGATAGAATCTTGATGAACCGTATGAAGCTTAGTGGGAGTGCCATTGTATTCGTCGGGATAAATGTAGATGATATCGTAATCCTTTGGAATGATCTAAGGATAATAATAAGTGTTTTGTAATCTGACTATTCTATACCTCGAGATATGATCTCAAGGATACCGCTTAGATCTTAGTTATGAAGTTATTCAGAAGTAAAGAAAAGAGAGTATTAGGATCGTCACATTAGTGGTACAACTTGGACATTTCCACTTTCTGGAAAAATTCAAGAAAGTCTTCCATCCCTTAAGGTATGGTACTGACCTATTTAAAGGGATAAACCTCAAAGAGTTGAGGATGTGAATGCTAAAACTGCTTGCCGTTGTGCATCAGTTATGAGAAGCCAGGTGTTTACAAGATGTGTATAAAAGCTAGATGTCTGCAATGTAGTGGGAGTAGTAAATGTTACTAATCCTACTATGGAAATAAAACACTTGATTGCAATAATAACAATATCTTCAAAGATGACAAGAGTTTTTGAGATAGTGATTTCAAAGTCTTATCTTCAAGAACTTAAGACTTTATAGATAGTGATCTAAAAGATCTTAACTGCAGATGCCTTAGGAGATAGAGATCTTCATAACTAAGGGTATTCTGATAAGGACTATGGAAATACTGGTTATAATAATTATTAAGTTGTAATGTCAAGGACACTATATCTGACTAAATTGAGTATTGGTTGCATGAGATGCAACATTCGCATTAGATGTGAGCACTGTTACTAGGGTATATGCAAGTGTCGTAAAAGGATTTGACGTACTCTCTTGGGAGCATAGTGATCGATCAGCTTACCTAGCTATTTTTATAAATAGCCTATGATTGTCACGTGAGTATGGGTAAATATTAGCCCATTAATGGCCCTTTGGGCTAGTGGGAGATTGTTGGACATGCGAGCCCACAACGAGCCATTATACAATAAATGTTATTGTGAATATCATTCCCTTATCTGAAATGAAGAATGGAAAATTCATAATAGGTCCCTCAGTACAATTAGGGTTATGTACCATGTCCATCTTAATGACCATACAACGATTGAGTCAATTATTGAATCATAGAGGATGGTGCTTGGATGAATATCTAAAAAGTCAGATTGAGGACTCATCAAGCACCTTCAAATGATCATTAAAAGAGGATCTCCAGACTAAGAAGGAGATGGCAATACTTTCTCTAAAGGTTTATATCTGACCGACCTCTTGATGCATGTCCTCTGCATAGGAATAGAGATTCAGATGTGTCAGATTAGTAAGGTCAAAGAGTTGACTTAACGAGATCGAGATAACCAAAGACCTATGCCGTATGTTGTCATGATATAGGCACACATCCTTTAACCGGAGATAAATGTGCTACTATATGTCTAAGTACGTACGTTTGGCAGACCAATTGGTTCATGACCTAACCAAGGTCTATACATCGATGCACTAGTGTGCATGCAAGGGCATATGAGTAATACGATCTCTCAAAGGGATCATACAGATTCATTTACTAAACCGGAAGACTTGAGCTCACTCATGAGATCTTGGGAAGAATCAAATTTCATGCACGTCGTCTCACTTTGGAAGCTTGACTGAATTTGCAAGTTTGGTATATGTGTTTGGAAAGTATATGATCAATACGTGGGTATGATATATGTTTTTGGAAAGTATATGATCTATACCAACTCTCAATGATCGAATGAGAAACTTAATGATAAAATCCTGAAGTAGACAGTGTAACCATGATGCAATTATCCAATTTACACTTGGAATTTTTAATGCAATTATGCATGGTGAAATGTGCATATTATTTACATATGTATGAATGCTAATAATGCTATAGTAATTATTAAATGCATTGTATTTTGGGGAACAAAGACTAATTGACACATTTTAGCATGATGAATAGGAGATTCATCACCGACTGCCAGTGATCAAATTAGAAACTTAATGATAAAACCCTGAAGTAGATAGTGTAAAATAGATCTAAAACTTCAGGTTTATTCCTATTCTTCCAGTATGCATGATGTACATATGTTAGGAATACCTGAGGGTGATGTAATTATAAATGATTGTATAAGCATGATGCTTCCATTCCTAAGGAGTGTTGAAATGGGTCTGGATTTTAGTGACTCCTCTCGGTAGAGAAGTAATTTGATCTTGGTCCAAATGTTGGACGGTGATCTCATTTGTGATTCAGATACAATGAGAAGATTAGATCTGCAATCTTGATTTAATCAAGCATATATGAGAGATCTGCAAGATCTGGATTTGAGATGAGATCTTAATATCCAAGTCATTATATGTGGAACAATACAATCGCCAGGTCCTTATCTCCAAGTATCGGCAGGGAAAGCGCATTATTCTTGAAAGAGTTCATGGATAATTTCATTATTGATATTATATATCCGAGCATTGAGGAAACTAATAATTAAATGTGATTTGATTATCATGAATGATTTGAATTTGATTCATATTATGATGAGAGTTATATAAGATAAGTAAATGTGATTTAATTGTCAAAGATGTAAATAATGTGAATGTGATTCATGTTATTTGGGCACATGAGAATAGATATACAAGATGATTAAATGTGATTTAATTATCATGGAGATAAATAATGTGGATAATACTATCCAATTATTCATATATATTATAAATGTGATTTATAATATATTAGAGAGTATTGAAATTTATATTTGTTGATTAATTATTTATGTGAATTGAATTCACATTGGATGATTAATTGAAAATATAATTTACATTTTATTTTAGGTTGTGAATGTATATTTGTTGATTAATTATTGATGTGAATTGAATTCACATTGGATGATTAATTGAAAATATAATTTACATTTTATTTTAGGTTGTGAATATAATTCATGAATTTTCCAGTGGCATGTTTGCAATGTTCACAAGATAATTATAAATTATTTTTGTGAGATAATTTACAACAAATGTTGTTGTGAATTTTGGAGATATCATGAGATAATGAGATCTCATGAGATGATTGAGTGGGTGTCCTTCTTTTTAGGGGATATGGTCAATCTTCTCGTTATCTCCAAGATTAATTAATTAATTTAATTTAAAATTAATTATATTGATTTATAAATATATATTAATTTAAATTAAAGTAATTATTCTTATGTTTTTACAACAAGATCATGTGCACTGAAAGAAACAGAAATCAATCTCATCAATTGATTTTGTGTTGACCATGGATTGAGAATCATATATCCCAAAAACTATATGAGAAGAGGCATCCCTTGCTCTTCAAGTAATGACTTCAAAAATATGCTCTCACTCTCTCTCATTCTCTACATGTCAAGCCTCTCTCTCTCATTGTGGCCATCTACCATGGATCCCTTGAGAAAGTCGCCATCACCACAGCATCGTCGTTATGTTACCGGATTGTTTACTGGTGGATCTCCGTCTATTTGGTGCTCCTCGCTCATGAAGAAGACGTCAGATCTCGTATGATGAATCAGGAGATTCGTTGCTTGGATCATCAACATGGATTACGAGGAGCACGGGTCTCATCAATGTGCTCGCAAGCGTCTCCTCCGATGGATCGGACTTGAGATAGGAGGTCTCTTCGTTTAGAGACTCGATCGCAACCATGTTTCAAGAGGTAAATCTAATACTTCTTTGTGGTTTAGATGAAATGATCTAAGAAGCATTCTTGGATCACGTGGATTCATCGGCTTAAAAATTTGAAATCCCGTTGCCTGGAGCAACTAGTGCAACCAGTCACTCCCGATCACATTCGATGCGATCCTCACGCTTCCGTGATAAGCTTAAGGATTTTCCCATATCCTTCAAACTCCACCCAATACGAGATGTGCATAGCAGAATCGAGGTTGAGCATGCCTAAACCTCCAATGCTCATGGGTGCCCTCCGCTATTACTTTCCAACGATTACCTAAACCATTAATGCTCATAGTTGTCGATGTATATCTTCTCAGTTGCATCTTAGGAAAAACTTTCCTCTAAACTGTCATGCCGAATCACCACACAACACATCTGATTTTCCTGAAAGTTGTACATCCCCCTCCCACCCCATCAAATTTGCCCCCCACCCTAACCCTTGACCTTGTCAACGTCGACCTCTTCCCCATCAGATTCCTTACCCCCCACACCTGACTCAACTTCCTATAAACTTTAAGTATAAACCTCTGCACTAAAAGACATCAGCTACCTACAAGATCTTTACTTACAAACAAGGTAGATCCCTACAAAGAACTGTCTAGGAATGAATCTGATCGAAGAAATAATTCCCATCTATAGTTGTGACTCTATGAATTGAGTGGAAACCCTCGAAGGGGAAGGAAGAAGTCTGTTTGACTATATACGATAGCCTGTCAAAAGAAATATTTTAGCTTGTTATCATATCTACCAGGGATGGTATCAATGGTCGTGAATGATCTGATTTTTTATTATATTTCACCACATTATCCAGTAGTTTTATATAGTTTCAGGGTCAACTTCATCCTACAACTCAACGTGTTTCCCAAGATCATTTGTCTTCACCAGACACATCGCTCCATTCTCCACCATTTGCTTCCTCTTTAGCCATAGGTATGGCTCCATGAGCTCCATGAGGCCTGGAGAAGAAGGAAGCATCGCAGGAGCAAGAGATGAAAAAGGTTGGTGTATGTAGGAAAGAAGAACCACACATCATGCTCCATAGAAAAACCACACGACATCCTCCAGGGAATCATGCACCATTTGCAGAGGGATGGAGGGGAGAAGAGATAGAATATATAGAAGAGGGAGGAGATCGTATAACATCAGCAAGAGGGGGAGAGAAAGAGTATAAGGAAGAGGAAGAGGAAGGGGTTTGTGTACAACCAACAAGAGGGGGAGAGAGAGAATTGGGGAGGGAGGGAAATATTAACCAAATGATATAGTGAGGTTAAATTAATAAGGGGGTAGTTAGGTTTATAGACGAAACTATCGACGGGGCCTATGTGTAAACGAAAGATAGTATTCAGGGTTATCCTCTCTAAGTCACGATTATGAAGGGAAGAGCATGTAAATGTGAAGTTATACAATATTATATGTATGAAAATCACTTGTTAAAAACTTATCAAGGAGTGTTCTTTATCATGGTTTATTTATTTAGTAATTATGGAAATTTGTTTCTTTTACATTACTAAAATATGTAATGAAACTTTGATTAAGGGAGAAATATAAACAAAAAATGACTTATTAGAAAATTAATAATAGAGAAAAGGCAGCTTTGACCTAAGCTTAAAATTTTAAAATTAGTTGTTTGTAAAGATCTAAACTCTATATAGTGATTCTCCAACATGGTAGATACAATTGTAACAAGAAGAAAAAATAAACAAACAAATAAGATGGAGTAATGTGGAAAGATAATGAATTCTTGTTGACACGACTTATCATAATAAGGAACAAGATTGCAAATACTACAAATGATGAGTCAGACATAGTTAGGGTTGGCCAAACATTGTGGGCCAATTGAGGGATATGAGAACATCAACCAATGAAGGAATTAAGGGGCAAAAGAGATTTATGGGTGGCTCTTCCATTAGCATACCATTCTAGAGTGCACAAAAATTGGATGAAATATGTAATTTGATCCAATTTAATGTTATCGGATTATATTAGTTTGATTTCATCATTCCAACAGATCGGATTAGATTGGAATTTTTCAAATATGTTAAAGTATGGATTGGATTGGTCAGTTATCAAAATCCAATCTAATCACGTTCGGTAATTCGTTAACACACACATGTATTTATATTTATTTGCACTCCATTCTCAATTTTCCATAGGGACATAATCAATGTCATCCATCTCATTTTTTCATTATCAATTGCGGATACAAGTCATCTTACCACCACCTTCTTTATCTTTTAAAAGCCAAAGTGTTAAATTCTTTAATAATAAAATATAAGTGTAACCTGTAAAGTTGTAGACCTTATTGGAATATTCACCTCTCAGTTCCCTCTCCCTCTCGTTTCACTCTTGACCTTCAATATTCTGCTCCCAGTCCCCACTTCCTCTCAGTCCATTTCAACATTGTCTCCCTACTCTACAATGTTGTCATTCCTCCCTGACAATGATGCATATTTCACACAATGTTTTCCCCTTCCGACGAGATACCATATGTCCTAATCATTCTGCCACATGCCTGATCTTCATGAGAAGAAAATATATTAAAGACAGATGCCCCATACGGTTGACTATTATTATTCTTGGCCTTTTCGTTTCCTATTATTTGTTCCAACTCACACCCTTATCCTAAGGATGAAGCAGGATCGCTTGTTTCATTTAAGAATTAATGTTCGGATGCATTACACCCATCTCAGAGTTAATAGGCATTACTTGAATTCCTTTCTTTTTCTAATTGATATACAAATTTGATTCATATTTTTCGAGAAAAAAATCGCATAATTTGAATACAAGTGTAATCTAAAAAATAAATTCAATTTCAAATTTTTGTTAAATGCATGTTTCATCTAAGAATTATTGTTCAGATGCATTGCACCCATCTTAGAATTAATATGCATTACTTGAATTCCTTTCCTTTTTAAATTGATACACAAATTTGATTCATATTTTTCAAAAAAATCACATAATTTGAATATAAGTATAATCTGAAAAATAAATTCAATTTCAAGTTTACTTTAAATGAAAGGCATGTTAATGGGTTATATTTAAGTTAGCTTTGCTTGGATACTCAATCGAATATGGTTATTTATGATTTTGGGCATTTGTTATTGGGAGTGGTTTGGTTTTTGCGAAGCTTAATGGTCTAAATTAGTTGTATACCTCAGCCATATCTAAATATTTTTTATTTATATAATTTGTCTTTAGTTTCTTATTTGTTAACTTATTTTTCTTATTTGAATTATTTGTTGGAAATCATTTGCAAAAAACCATAGTAATAGTAATACAGTAAAGCTGGCTTTGCTTAGATACTCAATCGAATATGGTTATCTATGATTTTTGTTTGTTTATTATTGGGAGTGGTTTGGTTTTGGCGAAGCTTAATGATCTAAATTAGTTGTATACTTCAACCGTATCTAAACAAAGAGATCATATTTTTTATTTATGTCATTTGTCTATATTTTCTTATTTTTCTTATTTGAATTATTTGTTGGAAATCATTTGCAAAAAACATATTAATACATTATTTATAAACAGAACCTCAAATTCCAAATCAATATATTATTTTACTTTGATCGTGTGGTGTTCAATTTCTATTATGGATTAATGGAGTTTTCAACTTTAATTTGATTGCAACGTCTTCAAAAAAATTTCTTTACATCTAATATATATTATTGATTTCCAAGCGTAATTCAAATGTTGAGAGTTAGTGTGATATAAAGTACAAACACGAGTGATTAAGCAATTGAACAAGTGTAAAAAATCCGAACAAATCCAATCAAATCCGTATTATAAAGTATTGGATTAGACGAATTTAGCTAAAATACTATCAGATTCAATCCACAATCCATGTGCACCCCATTCCATATTTATATGCGTAACATGCGTGCATGTCTGCCTGTAAAGCATAATTGCTTTACAGGCAATCCGTGGTTCTCAATATCAAAAATTATTGTAACAATCATCTTTAAGATCTCAAGCTTTTCATGATATGAGAATCTTAGAGATTAAAGTTCACACTTAATCCAACAATAGATCGGTAGACAAAAAATGAAACGAAAATGATGCATGATGACACCGAGCTCAAGTGGAACTCGGATTCGAAAGTGTGAGAAACATGCGAGGATCGTCATCTCGGAAGACTGCTTCTTGGAAAATTCTTCAGTGGATTGTCCTTCAGAAGCTCTGAATCTCTGGAAATAGCAGAAAGGGAAGGCAATTAACCCAAAAATCCAAGACATGTAAAGGAGCAAGCACTTCTGCACTATGCTTACTTCTTAAGACTTTGGCTATTTGCCCGTCTAAGCTTTAGAACAGAAGGCTTCTCATGTTCGATCCCGGTTCTTGCTGGTTTTCTGAAGCAACAGAAATGATGATTAGCGTGATAGGAAAAAGCTCAGAATTGAAGCTGGTCCACATTAAATTTAGACCTATGAATTCTTTACACCACCAAAAAACAATCTAGATTTGACTTGCAAAAAATCTTAGCATTTAATCATAAGATTGCCCGTCTCTCAGACTGATTCCATCATGTTTAACAAAAGTAGCTTGTTTATCGATATTACTACGATACTTAGTACTTACTCCGCACAATCTTCATCGATGAACACTTCAATACAAGAACTTGTTGGTGCAGTCCTACAACTCGGTTTTTGTGGCACCTATAATTAAGAAAGAATCAAAACTTAAATGACACAAGAATAGAAGATGGGAAATAAAGGGATAAAATATGTGGCAGACAACCTTAAACGAGGTCCATTTGGATGGGATTGATGTATTTTCTTTATTTCGGTCCTGCTGGGTGCCAAGAGTACTCCATTGCCTAGAATCCTTCAAAAGATTTTCAGACTGATTCCTCGACCCTGGTATGTTATCATTGTAGATTGCTAAAGGAGTCGGTCTTCCAGGCCTGCATATAGATATGATCCCCAATTGTAAAACTAATAAAAGTGAACTTCAAATCCAACTGTTCATATTGTGATGATCATTTGTTGCCTAGTTCAGACATGGTGTTTAAACAGAACATACTAATTTTACAATGGTGATGATTTACAATTCAGACTCCAGAATGCTTTAAGTATCTAGACAAGGACATGACAACCAAGATATGATGTAGAGAATTATACAAAGACATGGAGATTTCTAACAGATGAGAGAAATAATAGTAACATGAGTTTAAAAGTTCTAGAAAACCTAGTTTGGACCTCTAATATATTGAGTAAAAACTAACCTCTGTATCTTAGACTTCTGTTTTGCACCGACATCTCCTTGACCACTTAGAGGTAATCCTAGAATAGAGCTTACTAAGTTAGAAAAGCTTTTCCACTGATGGAAATCAGAGAAGGTCAAGAAAACTTACTGAATTCGCCAGTGGACAATAAAGTCCCAAAGGATCGAACTGATGACTGATCGTCGTCGGCCGCTTCCTATACCAGGGGAACAAGTGGAAAAAGGAATAATCAGATCATTATATTTGAAGTGCAACGAAAAATAACTGCACTAAGCCAGAGAGAACTCCTACCTCAGCTGCCTTGTTTCTCCTAGTTAGTCGAACGATGAATTTCCTGTATTTATCTTCTAACTTGTCCAATGGTTGCACTTTCCTAAATAGATCAAAGTTTTGAAGAGCAAGAACTAAGTACCAATTTGAAGAAAATGCCAAAAAAAGTTGAAACAGTTCCCTATATCGTGATAGAAATTTCAGTGGTAAGTCTGCAAAAAAAGACATCTGGGTGTTCAATTTACCTATGAATACCAAGACTGAAAATCTCATCTGCCTTGTTCATCTTATTTTTGGTCTCCAGATGTGAAGCATAAGAAATATAGAAAATGGCATGACTCTGACCAATTTCATTGGCTTCCAAGAATCGGTATATTACTTCCGCATCCGAGCAATTCCCGGCCTGCAGTTTAATCTTGAAACAGTTAACAAGAAACTTAAAAGATTACCAACTTATTGGGACTAAATAATCGATATATAAACTGGAGACGTACATATTCCAGCCACACTTTCAGATACCGAAGGTCATTCTTGTAACGTTCGTCATGCCAAAAAGTACGAACACATTGTTCGTATATTACTACTAATCCTGAATACTCTCCCGAAGCAGGGAAAGACTCTTGAACCCATTTGATACACCTTGATTTAAAACACAGTAAAAGAAATAATGATCAGGATATATGAGATCGAGGATCCTTCACCAGTATCATGCAGTAATTACAGTAATTGAAACTGGCATACACATGAAAATGCAGATGTGTCCAACCAAAAATACTGGTGTTACTAGATTTAAAGGTCGGGAAAATTATGAATAAAAAGCAACTTGTTTCGCATATAAAGAATCTGAATGTTTATTCCTGAAAGAAGCAGATGCAATGAACATCTAGCATCAAGTCAAAACTTAAGAGTGAAACACTTGCAAGCCTTTCAGGTTATCATCATATTTCGTTATATCAGTTCACACTTGAAAGAAAAATATCCTCTCCTCCTACTATGCATTCTCAATCTCAACCATTCCTGAATATGCTTGAAGACGATTTCTTAACAAGTATTAAACCCTCCATAGCATATGCAACTTTTTAGTGATGTTCCAGCAAAGCTGAAAAATAAATTTCAATAAGAATTATTTCCTCACAAGTTATTGAACTCATAAGTAGTATCCTAATGTCTGCAAGATGCCATCAAATATACAATATTTTTTCACGCGAAAATCAATATCCTGAAAAAATATCACAAATATATTTTCAGATAGCATTTTCAACGAATTTCTTTGGAAGTTTTCAACTTCTATATTACATGACCTTATTTTTGAAAGAATTATTTGTACAGAATGTCACCTTCTTTTTTCTGCAAACAAAAAAAAAGGTCTTCCAAAGTAATTATTTCTTCATGTCAGCACTATTTTAAGAAATTGACAAACGCCATTCTGATCTCTTAGATGTGATACTCCTTAGTTTCAATTTTCCTGGTAACTTTTGAATTACCTATATATAACCACGAATCGCAATATTTAGATGTGTTCCACATTTGATAAATTTTCAAAATAATACAAAACGTAATCAAACCAACTGATTCGGCTTAAAGATTTAAAAACCGGGAATCATAAAAAATCAAAGTTCTTTTCAGAACCACTTCCGGACACACAACCAAGATTCCAAATCCACCGAAACAAGATAAGAAAGCAACGCACTCGAGCCACGGCCGGAGAGGGTCCTCTCCATCGTAGTCATCGATCGCATCTATCATCCTTCTGCAAACCACCAAATGAAACTAATCAAAGAACATAAAAGAGAACATCAAGTGGCGGACGGGAGTGGAAGGAGACGGACGGGCGACCTTCGACGGTCGAGGAGGGACTTGTTGAGAAGGGGGTTGGACTGGGACTTGAGGGCGCAGTTGAGGAGGTCGACGTTGCGGCCCCTCTTGAGGGGCCGCACGTTCTCCTTGAAGAGCTCCCACTCGTCCCCTGTACGCTTCTCCGACGCAAGGAACTCCATCTCCGGGTCCGCCGCCTGAGTAAGGGACGACATGTCTGGAGTTGAGGATTGGGGTTTGCCTCTCTCTGCCCTTTCCCTCGCTCACTGCTCTCTCGTGCTCTCGAGTCGTGGCAGTGTGGGTGTGGGAGTTAAGGGGAAAGAAGTGACCGTTGGAAGTAAAGGGTTTTCGAAATTTAAAAAGGAGAGGGCTTGTGTTGGGCTGGGGGGAGTTCAGTTCAGTTGCACTTTTTTATTGGATTAGTTGGTGAATTATTAAAAACGGTAAGTGGAGTGGTTGGGATTGCTTTCAATTACAAAGGGCATGTTTGGTTGCTAGGTTAGACTGGGTTGGATTGGGGTACACCGGTGTACCCTTCCTTCTAACTCTCTCAATCCTCCTCACGGTTTACTATTCGTAGGGGTACAGTTTACTATTCACAGGGGTACCCTAACCCAACCCAACCCAATCCAACCCAGCAACCAAACAGGCCCAAAAGGTTTATACTACATGTTGGAATTTTTGAAAAAAAAATAATATAGAGCACCTCGGGAAAAAGTTTATGTCCTTGTTACATTTAAGCCCCTATGTTACGTTAACTGAATGGCATTGCTATCAATTATTATGTAAGAATATAGGGGTACAAGTGTGGTTGCAAAAAAAAGTAGGGATATTTGCACCCATAACCTTGAGTAGTTTCGTAATTACCCCAAGGACCCTTGATAATTTGTAATTACATGAGTAACCCCGAATAATACTTAACTCTTACATGACATAACCCCGTGTTATGTCCCGTTTGGAATGCTCGATATTTTTTACGGTTTCCTTTAGAAAAAGACAAAAATGCCCTTAATGATCATTCTTATTTGCAAATCATGTCATTCTTCTCTCTTATCTTCTTCTTCTATTTCCTCCTTTTTCTTCTTGCCCTCCCCAGCATCCACATGTTCCCTCCCACACCATTCTCTCGTCACAAATGGAGCTCTATCCACCAAAATGCATGCGTGATGTAGAGGGTCGCCACACGTGCTGCCGACGGCGTGGTGATCGACACCAACATGTTGCAATCTCCGAGCTGGAAGTGGCTGGACTAGTGGATGGGACACCCAAGGCATCCGGTCGAGCAGGATCCGTGATGACTCGTGCGACGGACTCGTGCGCCATCACCTAATATACGTCTCTATTGTGGCACGGTTCTCCATCGACTCACTGGGTGGCAGAAGTCGAAGGGGAGGGGGTCAGAGGAGGAGGAAGGGGAGGGGGATGGTGCTAGGTGGCGGAGGTCGAAGGGGAGGGGGCTGGAGGAGGAGGAAGGAGAGGGGAGTGGCGGAGGTCGAAGGGGAGGGGGCTGGAGGAGGAGGAAGGAGAGGGGGTGGCGGAGGTCGAAGGGGAGGGGGCTGGAGGAGGAGGAAGGAGAGGAGGGTGGCGGAGGTCGAAGGGGGAGGGGTTGGAGGAGGAGGAGGATGAAGAAGGGGAGGGGTGGTGCTGGGTGTCGGAGGTCGAAGGCGGAGGGGTCGGGCGCAGGTCGGGCGGGGGGCGGGGGCTCGTGCAGGTCCGGTGCGAGGGGTGTCTTTTGCAGGTCGGGCGAGCGGGGGGAAGGGGCAGGGGGCGCTCCTGCAGGTCGGTTGGGGGAGGGGGGGTGGGGCAGGTTGGGCGGGGGCTCTTACAGTCGGGTGCACGGGGCTCGGTGCAGGGGCAAGGGTGCAGGTCGGGCGGGGGTACAGGTCGGATGCGGGGGGCTCTTGCGAGAGTGGGGGTGCCGGGAGACCTCTTGCAGGCAATCAAGGGCAGGGGCGGGGACGCCGGGGGGGCCTCTTTGCAGGTAGGTGGTCAGTGTCGATGAGGGTTGGGGGTGTTGGAGGAGGAAGAAGGAGAGGGGGAGGTGGTCGGCGGGGGTGGGACGGATGGGAGGAGGAAGAAGGGAGAGGGGGACGGGTGGATTTTTTTGTTTTTTGTTTTTTTGATTAACTTCAGCCATTAGATGTAGGATTTGTTAGATTAACTCACTACTCGGGTTGAGTTAATGATCAAAACTAACGGAGGGTTATGGATGTAAAACGGAGTACTTATTCAAGCTCATATGTGTAATTCGTGATTATCGAGGGTTCCTGGGGTAATTACGAAACTACTCAGGGTTATGGGTTTAAATATCCCAAAAAACTATAAACGTATTTGCAGAAACTCAGAGAAGTCCAAACGTAAAAAATCTCAAAAATAAATATGCAATATGCTACATCATATATGATTTTTATCCCCACGAACCCTATGAACTTTTGTAGAATTCATATACATATTTACATGATGGTATTTGACATGATATAAGTATGTATATGATTTTTACCCCACGAATCTAGAAACTATGCAAATTACCTTCTCGACCTTCAAAACATCATTATTACCCCCTTGACCCAGTAAATTTGTCAACCCTTACCCCACGTAACATCTGGTTAACTTCCATTCATTTACCCGTTAAATTTAACCGGGTTTTGTTAAAAAGATGTGCATATTACCTCTTTGTTTAGCAAAATTACAAAAAGATGTCATCATTCCCTCTTCCCTCCTCACCGCCCCTTTCCCTCTACCTTCCCCACCTATCCCCAGCACCACCCCCCTCCTCCATGCGCTGCCCGAAGGCCCTCCACTCCCCTCCTCTCTGCATGTTACCCAACCGCTCGAAGGCCCTTTCTTCCTCCCCATGTGTCGCCTTGCTTTCCTGCACGTCGTCCGAAGCCCATTCCCTCCTCATCGTGAGTTGCCTAGAGGCCAACCCCATCCCCCACGTGCCTCCTGAAGGTCCACCCTCCCCCTGCGAGCTGCCCGAAGGCCCCCTCCCCTCCTTGTGCGCCGCTCGAAAACCCGCTCCTCCTCCCTGCGAACTACCTGAAGGCCCTCCCCTCCTTCCCACAAGCCACCTGAAGGCCCTCCACTCCTCCTCGCACGTCGCTCGAAGGCCCTGCCCTCCTCCCCGTGAGCCACCTAGCTTCCCTGCACGTCACCTGAAGGCCTTCCCCTCCTCATTGTGAGCTTCCTAGCTTCCCTGCACGTAGCCCGAAGGCACTCCCATCCTCACTATGAGCTACCCAAAGGCAGACCCACCTCCCTCGCACGTCGCCCGAAGGTCCTCTCCTCCACGCGTGATACCCGAAGGCCCTCCCCTCCTCCTCGTGAGCTGCCCAACTTCCTTGCACAACACCTGAAGGCCCTCCCCTCCTCATCGCGAGCCATTCAGAGGCCGACCACCCTCCCCGTGCACGGCTCAGAGGTGCGTCCATCCCTTCCCACACGTCGCCTAGGGGTATTATCCCCTTATAGCCCCTCCTCCCCCTCATTGCTCGATCGCCGCCAATGGATTGGAGAAGCAAGTAGGTTGCATGGAAGGGAGGTGAACATGAAGAAGGGGGATAGAATAAGGAATGAAGGAGAGAGGAATAAATCCAACCGTTGAATTTCATGTGGTTTGGTTAACTCATTTTTACCTCAAACAACAAGTTAACACAAAATGTGTCAAAATTAACGACAAGGTTCATGGGTTAAGATGGAGCAAGTTTACGGGGTCGAGGGAGTAACAACGATATTTAAAAGGTCGAGAAGGATATTTGCAAAATTTCTAGAGTTTGTGCGATAAAAATCCATATATTTAATGTATTTTGTATAATTCATATACATGCTTATATCCTATGTTAGAAATTTAATAATTTTTGAAAATAATTGTTGAAATAATTATTGACGACAAAGGTTACTAGCTTGTTGCTTCTGATATTACGACGATAACAACTGCTTCTTGACGTGACAGCATTATTTCTTGTTGTTGGAAGGAGACATCAATATGCAAAAGGTAGGGAGTGGTGATGTTATGGCTGCTAAAAAAACTAATATTAATATTGAAGGGTTGTAGATAGGGATGAAAATGATCTGATACGGATAGGAATATAGGTATAATCATATCTTTATCTATTTTAAAATAGGAATACGAATGAGGATACAAATATTAATGGATGTGAAAAATGTGTTACCATATACTTGAAAACGAATATGAAAGTAAAATGAATACAAATAAGATATGAGTAATAACAAAAATATTTAATTGATTAACTAAAATATATATGTTTAGTACACATAAAATAGGTATAACACATATAGTAATTTCATACTAACTATATCAACAATGATGAATGCAATCCTAAAATATTGTTACATATAATTATAAATAAATTTATTACTATACTTATGTGCGGAGACGAATATACGAATACGAATGTGAATGTTAGTGAATGTCAAAGTGATATCCATATCTGCATCCATTTTAAAACGAATACGAATATGAATGTCAATATATATATATATATATATATATATAATGAGTACGATAGCGAATCGGATGCGAATACATTCGTATTGATTTAATCTCTAGTTGTAGAGGTATTTATGCAATTGCACCCACAACTTAAAAGGTGTGGAAAAGTTCGATGGATGCCATTCAATCATCCCATTCCCTTCGTCATGTGGTTATTTCTTTTAAAATGAAATTTATGGAAATATTGACATTTATGTTAACCATTAAAATGAAATAGCTTTAAGTATTATATTTAAGTGAAATTTTATAACTATATAGAACATTGATCATATATTCAATCTATATATAGTTGGATTTTTAGAATCAATTTCACAAAAAAAAAGAGGACCACAACACCTCTATTGTAGATAGACCACATCATAAGATAGACTACATCAAAAGATATGCTCCGTAGTTTACTGGTACATGAGCACTCACGTCATTATAACATCCCACCTTAGACATGCATACACTGGTGTATAGAAGATACAGCTGTGTAAATTTAGAAAAACTAATCCCAAGGTCAGTAGTTATAAAGAGACAAGAAATATATACAAGAATAACATTGAGGGGGGAAAGTACCAGGCTTATTGAGGGCTCATTCTATAGACATATATATAAACTATAATAAATCTAAACTTGATATTTACTTTAATAAATCCAAACTTGATATTTACTTTAAGAAGAAGATACTTAAGAATAATAACTACGATTAATGCAACAGTCAGTATTTAGGATCCGCATGTAATCAATCAAGCGAAATTCGTGCCCCAACTAGAGGTGCGTATGTATCAGATTTTTGCTTAATTTATGTCCAATCCAACCTTAAACAGGTTGTAACTTTTTTCAGTCTAATCCAATCAATTAAATATCTAGATCCAATATATCCATCACATTACGGATTGGGTCAGATTTTTTTATATTTGCATATTCTCGTTTAATATTCTACTTTCTCGTGTTTATACTTTACAGTACACAACCCTCCACATACAAATTATGGCTTCAAATCGAAAATATAGATAGATTTAAAGAAAATAATGTTTGAAGACGATAAAGATGATTAAAGTAGAAGAATTCTACTGAGTTTGAATTCAAAATTTTCTTTCAAAAATTGTGTGTTGTATTTTTTTTTGCAAATTATTCCAAAAAATTATTCAAATAAGACCATACAAGTTATCAAATGAGGATACAAAAGTAAGTTAGTTAAAAAAATGTGGTCTCTCTGGTCTGATGTTGATGAAGTGTGTGATTAGTTTAGACGGTCAAGTTATGTCAAAACCAAACCACTCCCAAGTGTTAGACATGTGAGCACATGGCGAACCATTTCGACAATAAATGATATTGTAATCTTTTTATATCGGTTATTGATTTTCACTCCAAGTCTAAGATTAATGAATGCATGCACTTGTAAGGTCCCTTCATACAATTAGTTTTGTGTGCCATGACCATCTTGATAATCATACAGTTGATCTAATGGTTGGATCATATAGGCTGGTGCTAAGATGATATCTAAAGAGTTAGATTGATGATTTATCTAGCTCCATTAAATGATTGCCAAAAGAGGATCTTCAACCTGAGAAGGAGATGATAGTTCTTACTCCAAAGGTTGATATTCGACCGGCATCTTAATGCAGGTCCTCTACATAGGAATAGATATTCGAAAGTGCTGGATGTACTAAGTCAAAGAGTTGACTTAGCGATATCGAGATATCTAAGACCTATGTCGTATTCTGTCACGATATAGGCACACGTCCTCCGATTGAAGATAGATGTACTACTATATGCCTGAGTATGTACATTAGGCAGATCATTAGGTTGATGACCTAATCAAGGTCTATACACCGACAAGCTGGTGTGCATACAAAGGAATATGAGTAATATGATCTCTCAAAGGGATCATGCAGGTTCTCTACCAAATCAAAAGACATGAGCTCACTCATGAGATATTGGAACCAACCAAATTCCATCGATTTGTCATCTCGCTTTGGAAGCAAGACATGATTTGTGGGTATGATATATGCTTTTGGAAAGCATATGATTGATATTAACCCCGAATGATCGAATTATAAACTTAACGATAAAACACTAAAGGAGACAACCCAAAATGAGATCGGAACTTCGGGTTTAATCATGGTCTTCTAGTTTGCAGGATATGTTGGACCCACAGTGAGCTATTATGCAATAAATGCTATCGCGGTTCATTCCTTAATCGGAAATGAACAATAAGAAATTTGCATAATAGGTCCCTTAGTACAATTAGGGTTATGTATCATGATCATCTTAATAATTATACAATTGTTGATTCAATGGTTGAATCATAGAGGTTGTTGCTTGGATGATATCTAAAGAGTTAGATTGAGGACTCATCAAGCACCATCAAATGACTAGTAAGAGAGGATCTCCGACCTGAGAAGGAGATTGCAATCCTTCTCTAAAAGGTTGATATCAGACTGACCTCATGATGCAGGTCCTCTGCATAAGGATAGATATTCAGAGGTGTCTGATAATTAGGTAATGAACCACGAAAAATGCTTCTTTAATAAGGTCTTATTATTGTAGTACATGAGACATATTTCGATTCAGCAAAGACCGCAATTTCGAATATGTGGAAATTATTTTACTTGGTAAGTGTACCAAATTCGAACACAGGGGCATGAGCCTCCTAGTCTATTCATCGGAATTACTGATTAAATAATGAGCGCTTAAATCAAAAATCCAAGTCTTCATATGTAGACACATTATGTACACAAAATGATGCGGAGACAAAATAACAATTTTTATTTGGTTTTAGATGCAACTAAAATGAGATGTGTGTAATAGATGATCATGCAGAAAATAATATACAAATATACCCTAAATTTATCAAATCAATGAGCAATAAAATAGAGGTTAATTTTAGAGACAAATGCTGCATCAAAATGGATTAATGACATTAATAAATTAAGCATTATTGACACAATGGATCTCAAATTACAACATGTATAATTAATTATCAAATCAGTAAATAAAGGATGACATTAGATAGGGAATAAAATTAGCAACAAAATGGAACTGAAAGCAACTAAAACGGAGTTCAAATGCTCAAGATATGAGTGAAACAGTGCGAGGGTCATAAATGTAATAAAATACATGAAAATAAAAAAATAAATAATCACAAAAATGATCCTGGAGAGGTATTTTTGCAATAAGCAAAAGCTCGAGGGGCCCTTTGTAAATTTCCCAAATGCACAAGGGCCTATCTGTAATTATGATAACCTGGTAGGGTTCTTATGTAATTTGTACATGTGTACATGTGACGTGTACACGTCTAGACCTAGGTGTAATTATGGAAAACCCAGGCTCTCTTCTGCAAATAACCTAGCCCTGCACTTGCGGGGCACGTAAGATTAGGTTTAGTTGGCAAAGCGTAGGGTCGGACTATGTGGTGGTGGTTGGTGCATCGGAGGGTGTCTTGGTCCATCTGAGCATGTAGGGTAGACATGGAGGCTCGGGCTACATCTGGGTCATCTGATCGAATCAATCAGACGGTATCTTATCTTCGTGCTCTGCCTCCAGCGGCGGTGAGGGGACTAGGCTCAGAGGAACCCCTTGAAGCTCCTCCGAGCTCCATTCACGAGCCTAATGGTCGAGGAACTATGTTGAAGGACTCACGAATGAGCTGGAGGCAAGACGAACACCTCATAGTGGCGGGGGATGAGGCAATGGAGGGTAGTTGGAGATGATGCTCTAGATCGACGTGGAAGCGCAAGCTCCGACCATTCATGAGTAAGACATGCAAGCATTATATTTATCTGAAGCGAGTGTGTACGTGAGGTTTCTGAGCGAAATGAGGTCCCAAGGAGGTGGAGGAGCATGGGACTGATTCTCCTTCTCCAATGAAGCATAGAGGAAGGGGAGTGAGGTGGTCAGGCTCTAGAGAAGGGGAGAGGGTGAGCGGAGTAGATCGCGAAGATGGAGGTGGTCTGGTGGAGGTTATGAGGTGGTCATGCGACTATGGGGATGGTCATAGACGGTGATAAAAATAGAAGAAAAACAAAGGGAAATAAGGGAAGAGAAATTATCTGGTTGGAGTGGAAATTGGGCAGAGGAAGTGGCTTGGGTTGGCTTTCAGATGAAGCCCTTGTCATCGCATGAATCTCTCAGCAACGGCGAGGTGCTTAGCGGGCTGGAGGCACCACGACAAGGTCAGAAGACCATGGGTCAACACCGGATGGGTACAATCATCTTCACCTCGACGAACTGCCCCTTTGCGGTCACCGGAGGGGCGAGGGAAGCGGGGCTTACTCCTGGGATTGGTGGACGAGGTTGACATAGGGTGGAGGAGGTGGTTTTATAGGGATAAGACCCGGTCATTATAATGGTGGAGGCATGATTTGCAACGGCTGCCTGGGGAAGACGAAGGTAATGTTCGTGGAAGTGAGGGTTGTGCGAAGGTTGGAGGATGTGGGGCTACATGGGATGACCGTTATGGAGTGGAGAGGATGGATGGAGTGGATGCTAGAAAAGGAAGTGGGTGAAGGGTCGACAAGGTGAAACGGCTGGAGCTGGGATTTTGGGAGGTAGAAGATGAAGCTTCCTCATTAGATCGAGCGATCCAATGACTACGATTGAAGTGCAAGCGAATGGCGCAGATCAGATCCTTGGATCTGATCCAAGGGTCGAGATCGAGATGGATATGTGTGGTAAAGATGAAGGTGGGGTTTCATCTAACGGCTAAGGAAGAGTGGATGGCGTGGACACAGAGGAGGTGTTTGATGCAGAGGGCATCCAACGGCTCAGGATGAAGCAGAAGAGAGCGGTTGGGACTAGATGGAGTTCGATCCAAAGGTCGAGGGTATAAGGGTAACGTGGAGAGAGTAGGGCCGCTGGATTGGAGTAGATCTTGCAGCTGAGGTTAGAAAGGGTATGAGTGGTTGAGATTAGATCAATGGGGCCTAATCAAACGGTGGAGAGGAAGGGGGAGATGGGCGGTTGAGATTGAGGTGGGGAGAAGAAGTTCCAAGGGCAACCAGCAAGGTCGGGTGGTGCGCAGAGGAAGGGACGCGTGGCGGCTCTAGGGAGCGGCATGTAGCCCAATCAAATTATTCAGAAAATAGGGAAAATAAAGTAAAAATCAAAAGAAATAGTAGGAGGCAGAATTAATAAAAGGTCAAAACATAAAAGTTGTAGATATCGATGAGATCTATAAGTTTCACGTTGAACAAAAAGTCAAAGGAGATAATTTATACAAAGGAGAATTTTTGGTAGTATTTTTAATAGGTAAAAACACTTGATTTTTAAGGATTTGTTATTTTTTGTATTTTTATTTCTTTTTAAGTCCAAAAAAATATATATACAATATCTAATCTATTTTTAGGGGTTTTATAGTAATAAAATAAAGGAAAATGTTAGTATTAAATACAATAATTAGGGTTAGCTTTTTAGTGTTAATTATATACAGAGTTAATAAAAGTTAATAACAATGAATTGATTGTGATTTTTATTGAATTGTTTAAGTTAAGAGGATAATATACATATTTTAATATGACGTATCTGAGATCCATCATTAGGTCAAAGAGTTGACTTAACGAGGTCGGGGTAACCAAGACCTATGTCAAATGTTGTCACGATATAGGCGTACATCCTCTAACTGGAGACAGATGTATTACCATATATCTAATTATGTACATTAGGTAGACCATTAGGTTGATGACCTAATCAAGATCTATACACCGGCGAGATGGTGTGCATACGAGGGCATATGAGTAATGTGGTCTCTCAAAAGGATCATATAGGTTCACTACCGAACTAGAAGACAAGATCTCACTCATGAGATATTGGGAGTTATCAACTTACATGCATGTTTGTCTTGATTTGGACACATGATAAGAATTTGTAGGTATGATATATACTTTTTGGAAAGTATATGATCAATACCAACTCCCAATGATCAAATGAGAAACTTAATGATAAATCTCCGAAGGAGACAGTTCAAATGTGTACTTTTGGTTTTATTCTAGGTCTTCCAGTATGCAGGAAGTACGAGTATTAGGAATACTTGATGGTTATGTGATCATAAATGATTGTACAACCATGACATTTCCATTCCGAGGGAGTGATGAAAAATGTTGGGATTTTAGTGACTCCTCTCATTAGGAGAGTAATCTGATCTCATTCCAATTGTTGGATATTGATCTAAGTATGATTCAGATGCAATGAGAATATTATATTTATGGTTGTGATTTAATCAAAATCTTTGAGAGGTTCCCAAGATCTATATTTGAGTTATGATCTCAATATTTAAGTCATTGTATATGGAATGTACAATCGACATGCTCTTATCTCCAAGTATCCGCAGAGAAAAGTACATTATTCTTGAAGGAGTTCAAGAATAATTCTATTATTGATAATGAATCTAAGCATTGAGGAAAATTGGTAATTAAGTGTGATTTAATTATTATGAATAATATGGATATGATTCATATTATTTGAGCTCATGAGAATAGTCTTTTAAGGTAATTAAATATGATTTAATTATCAATGATATGATTAATGTGGATATCACTATCCATAACAATCATATATATTATACATGTAATTCATAATATGTTGGATAAAGTTAATTGTAAATAGCATTTACGAATTAAATGTTGAAGCGAATTGGATTCACATTGAACAATTAATTGTGACTGCAATATACATTTTATATTGGATGTATGAATATGATTCCTAATTGTCAATGGCATGACAACAACTATCACAAAATAATTTGGAACTATTTTGTGAATAATTTTGCAACAAAAGTTGTTTCACATGTGGCAAATTTTGTGAGATACGAGATCTCATATTTTTGGAATAAGGGATCCACCTTCCATACTTAGAGGTGGGCGATTACCATTGAGTTGTCAACCCGGTGGTCGTACACTCTATGTAAGGAAGGAGGCTTGCCTTCTTTCCAAGTTTTTCCATCGTTATTGATTTGATTTAAATTAAATTATATTGAAGATCCATCAATATATTTAACTTATTTTGAATTAATTAATTATTGTTGTAAATATTATGCAACAAATCATGTCCATTGATTGAAAGCACAAAACAATCTAAACCATTGATTTTGTGTGCACATGGATTGAGGTCCATGGACATTCAATTTAGTATAAAATGGAAGGGCAGCCCTAGCCTTTTCTATTACAACAATGGTAAGAGTAATAACTCCATCTATCTCTCTATTCTCTATACATCCTCTCTCTCCCTCTCTCTCTCTCTCAAAATTGTGGTCGTCCACCTATTGACCTAGGGACCCTTGTTGTGTCCCATCACATCGTTGTGTTGTCGGATCGACTGCTCATGGGTCTCCACCCTCTTCGTTGCTTCTTGCTCGTGAAGAAGGCATCAGATTGTGAGATGAAATCAGGATTTTCTTTGCTCAGATCTTAGACTTGGATTGCAATAAGCATGCATCTCATCCACGCGCTCGCAAGTGCCTCCTCCGTCGTGTCGGACTTGAGACAGAAGGTATCTTCGTTAGATACATGATCACAAATATGCTTTAAGAGGTAATTTTTGTACTTGTTTGTATTTTGATTAAATGATTTGAGAAGTGTTCTCCAATCATGTGCTTTCGTCAGTTAAATTTTTTTAAAATTTGATTGGACACAACTAGTATGACTAGTTACCCTAGGTCATATGTGATGCAAACTTCATGCTTCTATGATGTGCTAAAGTTTAAACCCTAGCCTTCAAGTGGTATCAGAGTTAGGTTCCAAGGTCATGGATGTGATTCAAACCCTAAGGGTGCAAGGTTTTGCATATCGGTTACTCAGGGATTCGTGGTTTATGCATATGACGCATATTTCGAATTGTTTTTCATTAAAATAAAAAGCTCCTATTATGCACTTTTTGGATGAATTTTTTGGATATTAAAATGTAATTAGAATGTCTAAATATGTCTCCAAACAAAACAGTTAATTATTGGCACCAAAAGTGCATAAATTAAAATTTAAAAGGTCTCTCAGTGAAATTGTTTTTACGTGTATTCAAAGATTTGTAAGAAAATAATTTTTTCTCATTAATTTCTGTCATAAAATATGAAATAAACACCTTAATTAAGGAGATAATTAAATCAACAAACCACTCAAATTTATTTCACATGATTCTGATTGTTTGCCCCATATATTCCATATTTAGTGGAGATGGGTCGGATGATGATTGGATCATCAAGATATTTTTCTTATTGTTTTAACATTCAATGAAAATTGAGAAAATTATGGATTTTTCCTGATTAATTTGATGCTCAATGTTTATAAAAATATTTGATTAAACATCAATGACCATTGAATGATAGTTTCATGACAAAACCCTTATTTATTCTACAATAGTTGCAGGACAACTTTTACAAGCAAAATCAAGAAAATGCTTAGAAATTCAGGATCTCAAGAGTATTTTAATATATATAATATTCCTGAGTTATTACTATACAATATAATATCAACCATCAAAGTTTATCGACAAAATCGTAAGTACATTGATATTATTTTGTATTGTTATCAATCGGAATGGTGAAGGTGTCTAGACCGGGTATGCTAGCTTGGTTTCTTAATTAGAACATTTCATGTCGACAAAATACTCCCTCACGGCATAATTGGAGCATTATCTCCGGATCCTTTTTTAGTAAAGATAATATGAGTAAGTAAATTTGTACTCTAATTATTAAAATTCAAAATAATATATACTTGTGAGAGCTAATACTATATAGTAATATCAAGCACTAATTATTTGTTGGTTGATTGATTGGATTAATAATTGATTTAATATGATTAAATTAATTAGATCTAATTAAAATAAACACTCCAGATGGAGATGTAATTCCCTTAAAAGAATTAATCGTAATGAATATGATTCATAATTATTAATTAAAATCCGAATGGGGCATGGAGGATTATATAAATAGAATCCATGCTCTCCAGTCAAGGCAGAGGGTTCTGTCGCCATGGATTGTATGTTGGAGATGCCTATCCGAAGTGATAAATCCTGTATATAAGTGCATATGGATCGGGCTCTTTGCTTCTCGAAAGAGTAAGACCGTATGCGTAGTGACCCTAATATTGATTCCTCACATAATTGAGACAGTATTCGATTGTGTATATCGAGTTCTATTCCTGTTGACGGTTGATTCAATTAACAACGGTCAATATCACCTTAGGGTGGTGGGCCCGAGTGTTAAAAACTGAATTGTGAAATGCAAGTTGGACTTGCAAGGTGGAATGAGTTCTCGTTTCTTTTTATCTGAGTTGTTATTTCTCATATAATTGAGATGTAATAATGGTATAAAGAAGATCCTAGATCTTGCTAGAGATATAATGATAAATATATCTCTTGCTTTGAAAGTAAATATGGGAATGAACTTTCAGAGTTTTAAAGGCAAGACAACTTAGATTTAAAACATTAATAACCTCAATCAAAGATATATATTTGTGCAAATTATCTTATTTCAGATAACCTTCATTAAATCCACCCAAATCTATACTCAATCATAACCAGTACCATGGATTGGATCCATGATTAAGATGTAGTACTTGCAGTTGGACACATAATGTATGTGGTTGTAATGCATAAGTTTCCTCGTGATTATGACGATTGAAATTAAATAGACAATAGAACAACAACCTAGGGTTTATGCATCAATAAAGTCTTAATATCTCATCGAGTGTGCTTGAAATGCCCTAGTATCGGGATAACTAACATCCGGTCTTGGAGGGCATGCGGTGTCCGACAAGTCAGATCTGGTAATCAATGTATTGGTGCCTCTTTCGATTCTCGATACCCAATCTCGAGTGACAATTTCAACATTTAACCCAAAGTAATGATTAAACAATATAAATAAGTGATCTAAAATTTGTTATATCCCACAGAAATGTGTATAGTTACAAGTAGTATGGGTCGAACCACAAAGAAGCACACGAGGTAAAGCGAGAAGATGAATAAAAATTTAGAGATTTTTTAAAATTTTAAATGTTTGTATGGGTTTTAATTTATATATTTTTTGTTTTTAATTTTAAATTTTAAGTTTGATTTTAAAAATAAGATAAACCTAATATAATATTAGATATACTCTATAGAAAAGGAATAGAAAAGAGATGCTTTTAGATTTTTTTAAATATAGTAAATAAGCTAAAAAATTGGAAATAAAATATTTTTGGATTTTGTATTTTTCCTATTTTTGGAATTTTTTGGGTAATTTTTAAGAATTTTTATGGATATTTAAATAAGAAAATACATAAAATAAACAAAACGAAAAATATAGGAACTTGAAATGGGCTTAATAAATATCTATCGAATAATATTGAGCCCAATTTCAATTTTCCAAAATACTAAATAATAAGCAGAAAATGAAAAACTTAAAACATATTTTTATGATTTTTTTTATGAATTTTTATAGTTTTATAAGATTTTTCTATGTTTTGCTATTTTTAGGAGTTTCAATTAATGTTTTGTAAAAATAATTGAACACAAGATAAACTATAGATAAATAGATATATAGGAGTTTTTTGGATTTTTTTCAAAACATTTTGTAATTTTTATGGATATTTACATGCTAATTGGGAGAAAATGCAAAGTTTGTGAATTTTTACAAAAAAGAAAGTAATTTTAGTTATTGTGTGAAAAATATATGTGATAGTATAGGATTTCAAGTACTTAAGATAATTTTCTTATAATTTTAAATGCAAAATGATATTCAATAATTAAATTATAAGTACAAAACTAAATATGCAATACATGGACCTAGTTGTAATATTTGAGAAGTTTTAGAGCATTTAATAACACTTTAGCAAGTACATGGGTATCTATGAATTTTTCACACATAAAAATGTAATACACGTTGGTAGGAGTATAAAGGCAAATAAATGAAATAACATGACCAAGCATACAAATTCTCCAAAATATTTTGTACTTAGATTCAAAATTCTGGACCAAATAATAGCACAATATCTCGGGGGGTCCATGCAAAATACAAATCCCCTCACGCACACATGCACGTGAGGTGATGTGTCATTGTACTAAAGTGCAATAAAAACAGATTCTAAAGTCCTAAGTGCAAATACTACAAAACTTATACAATTGCAAATGAAAGTGCATAAACTAAACAATAAATACGAAAAGGTGAAGGGGGATAGGTTGCAAAATACCCCCAGACATGCGTCTGTGGACAGTTGCAATCACTCCACTTATCCACATTGTGCAAGCAGAACAATCGATGATCGTTCGTGGATGGAGGGCGTAGATTAGATCCCACCCTCTAATATGACGATTGCTTAGTTCCTGATCGACGGTGCTGCTCCTCCTAGAGTTTGTTCTTGATCCAACAGCCAGGAGAGGGCCTGGAAGAACAAGTAAGAAGCCTCTCCTGGTTGAGCTTTGATCAAGCCTCATGCTTGATCCGAACAGTCCCTTAAGCTGCTAAGATGCTCAAGATGGTCCTTGAGTGGTTCTGCAGCTGGTGGACAGATAAAAAAGGTCTAGACATCATTGGTAGAGGTTTGGCAAGCCAGATAAGGTTCGAGCACCTGGAGTTGTAGGCCTAAATTATTCAACCCTCAGATGGAGTTCTTTCACATGCTAGCTTGCACCAAAAGCTTCGAGGCTCGAGGGAGAAGCTCCTTAACCCACATATGAGCAAAAATGAAGGATGGAATGGATGGGCAGATGTGCTCCGGTGAGAGGTGGAGATCAAGCACCAGTCTCCCCGATCTGAGCAAGATCAAGGGTGGGAAATGGATTGAAATGATGGAGTGTGAAGGGACGAAGGTGTGGAGATGGTCATATGGTCGGTCAACCATCGGAAATAAATGGAACACATGAAGGAGCTTGGAGCTTCGGTGAACTATGATTTTGATTTTATGCTAAGATGAACATAATTTAAAGAAAGAAATAAAAGGCAGATCTATGCTACTTCTACACTTAAGAATTAAAAAGACGTGAAAATAAAGCTCACCATACCAAGGATGGTCGGGAACAGAACCACTAGGAGAAGACCTATGGTGATGGTGAATCACCTCCTTCGCCCTTCCTCTGCGTCGCATATCAGGAGGCTCCGCTTCCTATCACTAAGGGTAAGCTCTGGCTAGGATTTTTGGGGAGAAAATTGCATTAATGGGATTTTTCAAATTGGGTGGAGGAGATGTTATATACAAGGCTTCTCAAGTGAGGGTCTTCGAGTAGAGTTTTCACACGAATCAAAGTCTTACTTGGGTCTCTCTTTGATTCGCATGAAGGTTGATGCATATGCGAAGAAACTTTATGAAGGATGCGAGTAGAGGTCGGGCTTGATTCAAGTCCCAAATCTTGGCAAAAAGAGGAAACAACATGGCATGGACCGATCCATAGAGGGGCAGGCGTGTTGACCTAGGTCAACAATGGTGCCTCCTCATTAGTCCACATTAGCTGTAATAAGATAAAACAGAAATAAAAATAGAAAGAAACTACAAATAAAATAGAAAATAATTTCAATAAAAATTAAAACATGAAAGTTCTTTCTTATTTTATGTACTATTTTTAGGTGACATTTATTTTTTTATCGTCTTATTTATTATAAGTTTCTTACATGTATAATCATATGTATTTATACATATATTTTGTGTATTTTATTTTCAAATTGTATTTTAAATATTATTATGTTTATATATTTTATTAATTTAGATATATTTAAATACATATTTACATATTTTTACTTCATTTTTATGACTTTATATAATGCTTATATAAAAAATGTATGTGTATCATAGGTATCACATAACTATGTCTTTCATTTATTATTTATTTTAATGTATTTATAATAATTTTATTTTATGTTTGTATTTTTAATATATTTCAAATAATATTTACAAGAATTTAAAAATATAAAAAGAGTAAAATATAAAGAATGGATTAAAATATAAAGAGTAAAAATAATTTTTGAAATTATATTAACTAAAATAATAATAAATACCAATAATCTAAAGAGGCGCCTTAATGGTGGGTTAATTAAGGAATTAATTAAATTATATACATATGATATACATAATTAATTAAATAAATAAATCATTTTCGTCATTTTATTAATTTAAATACTGAATGTTAGTTATTAAAATTTTTATGGTGGTTATTTAAGGAAATTAATTATATACACATTATATATACATATGGTTCATTATAAATGTAGTTAAATAAGGAAATTAAGTTGTTTTATGTTTTATAATTTTATAATTTTATTTTAAATAAGTATTAAAAAATATTTACAACTATTTAAAAATACACTATGTATAAAAAAGAAATAAATAAATACAATAAATAAGTGGTAAAATTACAAAAACTACCACAGAAAACCGTTTTTCAAACCGTGACTCCAAAAATTATGAAACCCTTGTCATTTAAAGATAATTTAATTTAGAATACAATGGAAGTAAGTTTAATTCGAGTTCATATGGAGTCGGAATTGTTTTTTCAATTATCGCTTTACGGCTTTTTCTGAATGTGGTTACTTTTATTCTGTATATGATTTTATTTTACAAATATTTTTTATTATTTAGAGAACATTTTTATTTACAGCTTAGAAAGTTATTTAATTTGAGGTCAATTTATGGATAAATAAAATAGTATATTTTTAATACAAATATACACAGAATAAATTCAAAATAAAGAATGAAATGTATTTACAAAATATATATTTTTTGGATTGTCTGATGAAGACCCTAACTCCCCTACTTTATTTTTGGTCGATCAGGAAAGTCTTGCCTTCTCTTAAAGTTCGGGTCATCATGTATCTATTGTATATATAGTCTTTTATTTATTTATTTTAGGTTAAAATAATAAAAAAGTACAATATTTACACATAGAAGCAAGTTAGTAAGAATATGGATTTATTAATATATACATATGTTTTCTAAGGGATTTTAAGCTGAAATAAATGAATATGAAATGCAGATTCATCATCCCCCTATGCTTTACCTTTGCTAGTTCCTTAGCAAACACTTATTTCAAAGAATAAGCGAATAAAAGAAAAAGAAATGAAATAACGAAATTAGAATAATATTGAGTATTAAACTTATCTTCATAAAGTTGTAGTGTGGAGCTTTGTCAGACATTCGGATTATTAGTGTGGCGGAATCTTGATGGAAAATGGATTTAAACCTAATAGCCTTCAAGTTCCACAAGACTCCTATTCAGGTCGCCTCAACAGTCAAGTCAAAACAAGTCTACATACACAAATTCTTACGACTATGAATCTTTACTTGTATGGTCTAAGTGAAATATAGCTCCCCATTTCAAAAGTATTGAAGAAACAACCTCTCTCAACAAGGTAACTCTAGTCCCCAAGTCTAACAACTCTTTCCTCGAGGAGCGGGGATATTCCCTTCTAAGTTCAACTTCAACCAGCTCAAGAAGAGGAGTTGGAGAAAAGAATGGACGGTAACCCAGTGTAGCTACCTACCTTTGGATGCATGACTGGTGTAGCCAAGTCATCCAGTTGCAAGCTTACAAAAATTTTACTTTGAAGCTCTTCTTATTTATTTTTCTATACTTGTATATACACTCCGACGGACATTTTACTTTTCAATTAGGCATGCTCACTTTTGGAGATTCTGCATTTTTTTATTTTTTTTCGAGAATATACAAGTTGCAGCATGTACATAAGGAGTTTTTCCTCTTGATCTAGTAGACTATCCCTCTTTTGAAGCAGTATTGCAACCCCATAGCATCAAGTCTTTAGACCTCAATGCCACTAGATCAAGTTGAGTTGCACTGCCCTCCCTAGAGGATGACAGATGTTCCCACAAATTGGTACATACATGTGTGCTACCTCAAGCCAAAAGATTATGTCTCCTCACTACCTCCTCCATGAAGAGCTATGTGTAGAGTGCTCGTCCAAGATAAGTCATGGTCCATAAGAATCATACGTGTGTTGTTAAATATTCTACTTAGACTAATCAAGACGATATGTGAATATAGTCTTATGGACTCAAAAAATTAAGTCACTAGGACCTGAAAAGTTTTAACTCCAGTTCTAACAAGGTTCCTCTGAAATTAAGTGAATTAAGATCCAACTAGGCTCTATTCTTCAATTTAGTCCAGATTTAGTTTAAATGTCAATATTATCCTGAAAATGCACATGCAAGAAATACATACATGGCAAAAAAAATAAAATTGTTTTTTAAGAGAAAAATGGTTAGTAAAATATATACAAGTATATACACAGATTATACAATATTTTTATAAAAGGATATAAAAGATCATCATTTTTCTTTTTTTTTGAAAAAAATATTCTTCTTCTTTTATTTTTCTTTTTTTAAGATGGAAGGGGACCAAAGTCTATATACACACGTGGATTTTATGCATTTATATACATATCCCAATAACATACGAAAAATAATCACATTTTTATGGCCATCTAAAAGTACGAGTTATGGCTAAAGTATATATACAATATATATGACACCCCATGTACTTAGGTCGAACTATATCCTCATAGTGATCAAAGAGCTACAAAGTAAGACATAACTCATGCTAAGTATAGAAAGGTGAAAAGAACATTGTACAACAACAACTCAAAGAATGAATAGAAGTCGGTGATCCCCCTTATACTTAGGATTGACTAATCCTAAGTATATAAGAATGTAGAAAAGGGAAATATCAAAGAAAAGAATTTACGAACTCAATGGCTCATCTTGCCCCCCTATACTTAGGGTAGAATAGCTCTAAATATAGAATACCAACAAGTTGGGGGACAAGCGAGAGATCATAAGAATAAAAACACAAAAGAGACGATATGAACAACATCACTCCCCGTATACTTAGGGTAGAGTATCCCTAAGAATAAGAAACAATAGGAGTGATGAAACATGATAGATATGAACAACACAAATTATTCACCCCTCTCCCAATACTTAGGATAGAGTACATCCTAAGTATAGCACACATATATAGACAATAGGTGAACGATAACACAGAAGAAGGAAGGAGCAAATCAGGTCGAAACACATATATACAAGGTATACATTGTTGATGTGCCTCTCAACAAGCGCTAGAGTTTACACCCCTAGATAGGCACTAAGGCTAGGACAATGAAGTATCAAGGTTCATGACGACATTTGTAATGCGAATATTATATTGTCGATGTTGTCTCGGCGTGAGAACAACAACATGGTCAATAGTGTGGACAATAACACCCATATAAGCGATCAGGTGGATGTCTGCTACTAGGTAAATAGATGAGAAAGTCAAATTAGGTACCGGTAGCAAAAATGAGATCTTCGGCTCAAAGTTAGAATGGAGTGAATGTGTGGAGCCGAAAAAATGGAACGTGGAGAAAGAAGGATCAGTCATGGAATCCTCCACGTCAATCACCGTCCTGAAAATATTTGGAAGGCCAAGATCAAGAGACTCCATAAATTAGCCGATGTCTGATGCATGTAATGGAGAGATATTAGTTATAGCATCGAATAAATCAAGGGTTGGATCATCCTTACGAGAGTCATCACTGAGAGAAGAAGGATCAAGCTTAGAAAAATCAGAAGACTCGATCTCAAGATTCGATAGATTGGATGCACAATTAAGGAGTGAAATCGAGTACAGAGAACACACCGCCCGCAGATAACCCTCGGGGGAGGTGGGAAAAATCAGGCCACTTCGAGGGAGAGAACGAATAATCATATTCAAATAACGGATTCTCTGTCGAAGTCATAGAAAAGCCATCCAATGGATCAGGAGATGCACGCTTATAGAAATCTAGGTCAAGATCAAAGAGATCATTGTTCTGCCAAATCGAAGAGATCTGAGCTGCATCCAAAGGACTAATGTGTTCTGAAGGAAGAGATCTTGGACCCCCACCATGACGAGGAATTAACTCAGATTAGGGTGGGAGGGAGGGATTAAGGGGAATATGACTGATAATGATCTAGAGAGAAAAGATCGTAACTAACTCAACACCAAGTACAAACAAACATAATGCAAACCCCCAATTCACCAACTCAATGCAATGTAAAGACCGTGAAGGTTCGATTAATTATCTTGTTAATTTTAGAGTTACATGATGAAACACAAAGTTTTAAAAATACGTAGGAAGGCATGGGATTGGGGCACAAATCCTTAGTGTGCACGTGGCAAATAAAATGTGAATACAATGAGGGATTACTCTCCCAAGACATTGATATAAATCAATTACGTTTAATTTTAAGGGTCTGAGTGATATTAGCAGCCCATTTTTTTTCAATTTTCACTTTTTTGATATTTTTGAATAAAAACACGTCTAATGTATTTTTGATTTCCTTTATTCTTATATCCAAAAAACAGAGGGAGGAAAATGAAAAAGTTGATGCAGGAGAGAATATGAGATGCAAATGCTAGAGAAAGAGGTGCGTACCTGACTTTAGCACTCTACATGCAATATAATCCATGTATAAAAAAATAAACTATATACAAACGTAAGCGAGAACCATCCTAAGCAGTAACTTCTATTCAGGAAGAACCAAGTTATTATTTACCTAAGTCCAAATGATCTATAGGAACATATATTCTTTTAGAGCTTTGGACCTAATAATTACCTAGCTCAACCAAATAAAACCTAAGGACAGGGATTCACTCACACAAAAAAATAAAATAAAGTCAGAAAATACAAATCCATGAGAAAAATAAAAATAAAAGTGATAAAAATAGTGAGAAAATAGCGGTGAGGTCCCCTAAGTGCATCAGCACTAGGCAAAACAAACCCCGCAAACAAGGTATATAGTGTCCTTTTACAAAAGTTTGAATGAAGAAATAAATGCTAAAATCTATCTAAGTCCAATACTCTAAATGATTGCTCTTATAAATCTTCTGCTCCTTCTCCTACGATCTCCTGCAACTTGATGAAGAAACAAGTTGCCTCTGCATCGCTAGAGTGCACCTACGCTCCTACGAAAGTCACTCCAACTCGTCAGGCCCTCGCAAGAAAGAGGAAAGAAAGAATGTCTAAGAGACATAAGTATAAAAATATGAGCAAGAAAAAATAAATTTGAATAAACACAATGAATAATGAAAGAATGTAAAAAATAATAAAAAAATTACAACCAAGAATAATAGGTCAAATGGGAAACCAAACTACCCTCGTTGTGCCTCCCCGGCAACGATGTCATTTCGTTGAACATGATTTTGTCCGGTTTTATTTTTGTATGGTGTATTATGAACAAGTGTCTTCACAACCCAAATAAGCGTCAACAAAAAATATTTGATTCTCAAGCCAACATAAATAGAAAATGTAGCAAGAGAAAATTGCTAATTAATTTACTTATATAATAACAAGATCGAACTCAGGGAGGCTACAAATCTGGAGGGTTAGTCTAATAATTGAAAATCGATGAAAAGAATAAGAAATCTTGTTTTTTAATTTCTTGTAATTTTTAGTTTCGCAAATTTTAAATTTTCAATATTATAATTTCCAAGAAAGTTTTTATACGAAATAAATAAGAGCTATTTTATTTTAAAAATATAGTAAAAATGATCAAAAACATCAAAATAAAATGTTTTTGTGGTTTATCCTTTTTCTAATAATTTTGTGATTTTTCAAAGATTTTTCAATTTTTTTAGGATTTTATAAAAAAACAGGAATGGAAATAATATTAAACAATGAACAAGCAAGAATATTTTGTTGTTTAAAAAAGTAAATAAACTTAAAAATTGTTGGATTTATTATTCCTAACATCTATAAAAAATTTATCTACAAAAAAGAAGTGAATTCACATTTTTTGGAATTTTCTACAATTTTCTATGATTTTTATAATATTTCTACTTTTTCATTTTTTTCAATTTTAAAAAATTTAATGCATGAAATTTGTATAGGAAATAAAATACATAAAAATTAAACTATTCTATTTTTTGGAATTTTTGACACTATATTCAAATTTTTATTAATTTTTAAAATTCAATTTGTAAAAAATGTAACATTTTTATTTTTTTTAATAGTAGAAAATGTAAATAGAATGCAATAAAAAATTATACTATGAAAAGACAGACAACAGGAATATAACAAAATTTTTATAGAATTTATTAAATATAAACAACATTTATTTTAATGATAAAAAGACATGCAAATAGTTTTTGAAAATAGGGATTAAAAGCAATTATTTAATGTTTTCAAATTATAATATAACAAGAAATAAAAGCAGTGGAAAAATCATAATTTACATAGGTGAAAACGAGCGCTGCACGTACCAGATGTTGGTAGGGGTTTCTTTGCAAATTCAGAAATGTTGGAGGATCTGGTTGATATTTGCCCAAAATATTTACGGTTTAAGCATGGTGGGCTTCTTCATTCTTTCCCTAAATCGAAAAGGGGGTGCCACTCCTTTCTTCCCCCAAATCCTTGGGAGCAGTAGCGTTTTGTGGGTGGAGCTCGCGATAGTAGCGGAGGTGGTGATCAACAGTGTGGGTCTGCCCCAAATGGTGGTTGATGGTGGATGCTATAGGCAGAAGGGGAGCAGGGTGGAGGCGTTGGGTGTTGGGCACGCCTTCGCTCGTTGCGGAGGCTAGACAATGGTGTTGCGGATCTTCATTAAACTTTGTCAGTGACGTATGGTGAGCTTCAAGATCATGGCAGAGGGGCTGGTCTAGGCAGAATCGGAGCTGCTGATCCAAGCAGTGGCTATCGGTGGAGGGCTCCGGGCTTCGACGGAGGTCACAGCGGTGTGTTGGTTCTGCAAGACTCACGAATGGGTGTCGGCGGTGATGGGCGTCAACAATTGTGTACGACGGATCTAAAAAGGAAGGGAATCAACTGCGGTAGATGATGATGCCCGGAATTTTTTTGTAAAACAACAAATGAAATGTTTTTTTTGTAATATTTTTTTGAGATTCATTTACCTACAATGAAACAAAATGCAAGAACCAACTCAAGTGCGACGGCTCGGTCCACAAATAATCAAACATCAAATAAATTCAAAATAAAGATTCTAAAATATTTTTGGTGTTTTTATTAATTTTGCAAATGTTTTTAGAAACTTTTAGAAAATAAAAGTAATAAGATAAAACGAGCAATTCTATACTTGGAGAAATAAGGCAAATAGGACACCAAGAAATAAGATAAAACGAGCAATACTCGGTGATCCCCCTTATACTTAGGATTGACTAATCCTAAGTATATAAGAATGTAGAAAAGGGAAATATCAAAGAAAGAATTTACGAACTCAATGGCTCATCTTGCCCCCCTATACTTAGGGTAGAATAGCTCTAAATATAGAATACCAACAAGTTGGGGGACAAGCGAGAGATCATAAGAATAAAAACACAAATGAGACTATATGAACAACATCACTCCCCGTATACTTAGGGTAGAGTATCCCTAAGAATAAGAAACAATAGGAGTGATGAAACATGATACATATGAACAACACAAATTATTCACCCCCCAATACTTAGGATAGAGTACATCCTAAGTATAGCACACATATATAGACAATAGGTGGACGATAACACAGAAGAAGGAAGGAGCAAATCAGGTCGAAACACATATATACAAGGTAGACATTGTTGACGTGCCTCTCAACAAGCGCTAGAGTTTACACCCCTAGATAGACACTAAGGCTAGGACAGTGAAGTATCAAGGTTCAGGACAACATTTGTAATGCGAATATTATATTGTCGATGTTGTCTCGGCGTGAGAACAACAACATGGTCAATAGTGTGAACAATAACACCCATATACGAGATCAGGCGGATGTCTGCTACTAGGTAAATAGATGAGAAAGTCAAGTTAGGCACCGGTAGCAAAAATGAGATCTTCGGCTCAAAGTTAGAATGGAGTGAATGTGTGGAGCCGAAAAAATGGAACGTGGAGAAAGATGGATCAATCATGGAATCCTCCACGTCAATCATCATCCTGAAAATATTTGGAAGGTCAAGATCAAGAGACTCCATAAATTAGCCGATGTTTGATGCATGTAATGGAGAGATATTAGTTATAGCCAAGGCCTTAAATGTCGGTTTCGGTCACCATTTCAGTATCGACCAAAACAGAATTTCGATGGAATTTCGGTGGAATTTCGACCGGAATTTCGGTCATTTCGGTCATTTTTTGTACTAGGACCCCCATATTTCGGTCATTCGGTCATTTCGGTCGAATTTCGATTTCGACTGGATATTGATAATTGACAAAAATTCGACCAAATTTCGCTGAAATTTGAGGCCATGGTTATAACATCGAATAAATCAAGGTTTGGCTCATCCTTGCGAGAGTCATCAATGAGAGAAGAAGGATCAAGCTTAGAAAAATCAGAAGACTCTATCTCAAGATTCAATAGATCGTATGCACAATTAAGGAGTGAAATCGAGTACAGAGAACACACCGCCTACAGATAACCCTCGGGGAGGTGGGAAAAATCAGGCCACTTCGAGGGAGAGAATGAATAATCATATTCAAATAACGGATTCTCTGTCGAAGTCATAGAAAAGCCATCCAATGGATCTGGAGATGCAAGCTTATAGAAATCTAGGTCAAGATCAAAGAGATCATTGTTCTGCCAAATTGAAGAGATCTGAGCTGCATCCAAAGGACTAATGTGTTTTGAAGGAAGAGATCTTGGACCCCCACCATGATGAGGAATTAACTCAGATTAGGGTGGGAGGAAGGGATTAAGGGGAATATGACTTATAATGATCTAGAGAGAAAAGATCGTAACTAACTCAACACCAAGTACAAACAAACATAATGCAAACCCCCAATTCACCAACTCAATGCAATGTAAAGACCGTGAAGGTTCGATCAATTATCTTGTTAATTTTAGAGTTACATGACGAAACACAAAGTTTTAAAAATACGTAGGAATGCATGGGATTGGGCACAAATCCTTAGTGTGCACGTGACAAATAAAATGTGAATACAATGAGGGATTACTCTCCCAAGACATTGATATAAATCAATTACGTTTAATTTTAAGGGTCCAAGTGATATTAGGAGCCCATATTTTTTTAATTTTCACTTTTTTGATATTTTTGAATAAAAACACGTCTATGTGTTTTTCAATTTCCTTTATTCTTATATCCAAAAAACAGAGGGAGGAAAAAGAAAAAGCTGATGCAGGAGAGAATATAAGATGCAAATGTTAGAGAAAGAGGTGTGTACCTGACTCTAGCACTCTACATGCAATATGATCCATGTATAAAAAAATAAACTATATACAAACGTAAGCGAGAACCATCCTAAGCAGTAACTTCTATTTGGGAAGAACCAAGTTATTATTTACCTAAGTCCAAATGATCTATAGGAACATATATTCTTTTAGAGCTTTGGACCTAATAATTACCTAGCTCAACCAAATAAAACCTAAGGACAGGGATTCACTCACACAAAAAAATAAAATAAAGTCAAAAAATACAAATCCATGAGAAAAAAATAAAAAACAAAAGTTATAAACACGGTGAGAAAATAGCCCTAAGTGCATCAGCACTAGGCAAACCAAACCCCGCAAACAAGGTATATAGTGTCCTTTTACAAAAGTTTGAATGAAGAAATAAATGCTAAAATCTATCTAAGTCCAATACTTTAAATGATTGCTCTTATAAATCTTCGGCTCCTTCTCCTACGCTCTCCTGCAACTTGATGAAGAAACAAGTTGTCTTTGCATCACTAGAGTGCACCTACGCTCCTATGAAAGTCACTCCAACTCTCCGGGCCCTCGCAAGAAAGAGGAAAGACAGAATGTCTAAGAGACATAAGTATAAAAATATGAGCAAGAAAAAATAAATTTGAATAAACACAATGAATAATGAAAGAATGTAAAAAATAAATAAAAAACTACAACCAAGAATAATAGGTCAAATGGGAAACCAAAATTCCCTCGTTGTGCCTCCCCGACAACGGTGTCATTTCGTTGAACATGATTTTGTCCGGTTTTATTTTTGCACGGTGTATTATGAACAAGTGTCTTCGCAACCCAAATAATCGTCAACAAAAAATATTGATTCTCAAGCCAACATAAATAGAAAATGTAGCAAGAGAAAATTGCTAATTAATTTACTTATATAATAACAAGATCTAACTCAGGGAGGCTACAAATCTCGAGGGTTAGTCTAATAATTGACAATCGATGAAAAAATAAGAAATCTCAATGTACACAATGATTGATTTTCATTTATTTTTTATTTTATATTTTTTTATTTTCTATTTTTTAATTTCTAGTAATTTTTAGTTTCGCAAATTTTAAATTTTCAATATTATAATTTCCAAGAAAGTTTTTATACGAAATAAATAAGAGCTATTTTTATTTTAAAATATAGTAAAAATGATCAAAAACATCAAAATAAAATGTTTTTATGGTTTATCATTTTTCTAATAATTTTGGTGATTTTTCAAAGATTTTTCAATTTTTTTAGGATTTTATAAAAAAAATAGGAATGGAAATAATATTAAACAGTGAACAAGCAGGAATATTTTGTAGTTTAAAAAAGTAAATTAATTTAAAAATTGTTGTATTTATTATTCCTAACATCTATAAAAAAATAATCTACAAAAAAGAAGTGAAATCACATTTTTTTGGAATTTTCTACAATTTTCTATGATTTTTATAATGTTTCTATTTTTTCATTTTTTTTCAATTTTAAAATATTTAATGCATGAAATTTGTATAGGAAATAAAATACATAAAAATTAAACTATTCTATTTTTTGGAATTTTTGACACTATATTCAAATTTTTATTAATTTTTAAAATTCAATTTGTAAAAAATGTAACATTTTTACTTTTTTAATAGTAGCAAATTTAAATAGAATGCATTAAAAAATTATACTATGAAAAGACACAACAGGAATATAACAAAATTTTTATAGAATTTATTAAATATAAACAACATTTATTTTAATGATAAAAGACATGCAAATAGTTTTTGAAAATAGGGATTAAAAGCAATTATTTAATGTTTTTAAATTATAATATAACAAGAAATAAAAGCAGTGGAAAAATCATAATTTACATAGGTGAAAACGTGCGTTGTGCACGTACAGATGTTGGTAGGGGTTTCTTTGCAAATTCAGAAATGTTGGAGGATCTGGTTGATATTTGCCCAAAATATTTAGGGTTTAAGCATGGTGGGCTTCTTCATTCTTGCCCTAAATCGAAAAGGGGGTGCCACTCCTTTCTTCCCCCAAATCCTTGGGAGCAGTAGCGTTCTGTGGGCGGAGCTCGCGATAGTAGCGGAGGTGGTGATCAGCAGTGCGGGTCTGCCCCAAATGGCGGTTGATGGTGGATGCTATAGGCAGAAGGGGAGCAGGGTGGAGGCGTTGGGTGTTGGGCACGCCTTCGCTCGTTGCGGAGGCTAGACAACGGTGTTGCGGATCTTCGTTAAACTTCGTCAGTGACGTATGGTGAGCTTCAAGATCATGGCGGAGGGGCTGGTCTAGGCAGAATCGGAGCAGCTGATCCAGGCGGTGGCTATCGATGGAGGGCTCCGGGCTTCGACGGAGGTCACAGCAGTGTGTTGGTTCTGCAAGGCTCACGAATGGGTGTCGGCGGTGATGGGCGTCAACAATTGTGTACGACGAATCTAAAAAGGAAGGGCATCAGCTGCGGTAGATGATGATGCCCGGAATTTTTTTGTAAAACAACAAATGAAATGTTTTTTTGTAATATTTTTTTGAGGTTCATTTACCTACAATGAAACAAAATGCAAGAACCGACTCAAGTGCGACGGCTCGGTCCACAAATAATCAAACATCAAATAAATTCAAAATAAAGATTCTAAAATATTTTTGGTGTTTTTATTTAATTTTGCAAATGTTTTTAGAAAATTTTAGAAAATACAAGTAATAAGATAAAACAAGCAATTCTATACTTGGAGAAATAAGGCAAATAGGACACCAAAAAAATACTACCAATAGCTCAACATGAAGTTCTAAAATTATATCTATATTTTTCCTAGATGGAGAAGATTATATAAAAGAAAACATGATTTTGTTTTTGGGTTTTTGACACTATCTCAAATTTTAATGATTTTTGCAAGTTTTGAAGTGTTTTTGAGTTTTTGTACATTAGACCTGATAAACTGAATGCCCTTCGGATATGATATAGATATATATGAGGGAGAGCTACAATATGTTTTTTGGTATTTTTCTGAGATGTAATGAATATATTAAAAATAAAAGACAACAGGAAGGTAGAAATGATGTTTTTAATTTTCTGACTATTTAAGCAACAAGATAAAAATAAAATAAAATCCCTGATTTTATAACAAAATTAGGGGCACACATACATATTTTTAGATTTTTAAATAGATGAAAGATACTCCAGAAATAAATCAATCACTCAAAATATTTTAGAAATTCTACATGACACAAATCATAATATCTTTTGATGAAATTCAAATACAAATTCGGCCCTACTAATTCCTACAATATATCCAAAAATGAGCAAGCGGTCTCGGGTATTTTAAGAGTTATTAACAAAGTAAGACAAATCAGTACTCTGAATTCAAAAATTCACCATTAATAGTTCGTACATCAGAATATTTTGAAATTTGGAACTATGTAGATCTTTAAAGCAACATTCTAGCAAAAAATCTTATAAAAATGGAGTTTAGATGAATGATTTATGAATGCTTAAGTGCAGGGGTACAGATGAAAACATAAGAACTAAACTGCAGTTCAAAAGATACTCGAAAACTTCTTGATATATACCAAAAATGTAGGGGTGTGGATGCAAAATTTGTCACTAATCCATGTGGCGTTCAGAGGCTCTTGGATTGCTGGGGCACACGTAAAATACCAAAAGTAAAGGGGTGTGTGCACAAAATGTCTACCCCTTGGATGGAAGGCTGACATTAGAAGGAAAGGGACGGATCCAATGATGTCTGATATCCGCCCCCTCCCTTCTTTTTCCTTTGGACATCAACAACAAGAAGGCCGATCCGAGGGCCAACGACGCGCGATGGCATGAAGGTGCTCCGATGTACCTGCAATTAGAAGAAGGGCTCGTGTATAAAACTCAGCCAAGATGTTAGGTACACAAAAAACAAGATATGATAGGGTTTTCCTTCAATTTGGTGAGGGAAGAAGGAGGTGCTCCGACCACCGTATGTGGTCGAAGATGGAGGGGGTTGTGCGGGATGATACGTAGAATAGCGGAGGATGGCGGTGATGAGATGTGAGCCGCGTCAAGGAGGATGAATGAAAGTTGAAGACGATGGGTTGTTACACTACAATAAAAAAGAAAAACTAAATCTAAAAGTTACCTACAAGAAGGAAAAGGTAACATGTGAATGTAGTTGCCTATGGTGGACGATTCTCCGATGAGAATGATCGATCATGGCCTTGATTCCGGCGGAGAAGAGGCTTGACAAGCTAAAAACCTGTGATACAATGGAGCAAGAACACCAAGGGATTACACCAATGGAAGGTGGCTCATGCCTACAACCTCTCTATCACAAAAGAAATGGGAGCTAGGGAACACTTGCAAATATGGTAGATGGGTTCAAAAATGAGAGTTGTGGCTCTTTTTATTTGGTGGAGGAATGGAAGAGATGATGCTTATTAGTGGCAGGCTAATCTAGGTGGATGAAAGTGTAAGAGAGTTGGTGGGTTTTTGCATGAAATAGGAAGAGAGAAGATGGAGGTGAAAAAGGTTGAGTCCAAAATAAAGGAGACATGAGATGAAGTTGTATGAACCAATGAGAATAGGCTACTTCAAAAAATTTGGACTCTAGTGGTTGTCTTCATGGTCCATGTGGATCAATCACAAAAAGAGAGGTTTTCCAAATGAAATATGCTTGAAATAAATAATAGAATACCTCAAAATAAAAGCTCAAATCATAAAACTCTCTCAAAATAATGTCATAAAAAAATATCGCAGAAGAAAGTTTTGCAAAAGATGTAAAAAACAATTTTTGAAGGTATAAAATACCCATTTTGGTTTTTTTATGATTTTTACCTTTGTTTTCTTGTTAATAATACTATCATATTATGTTTTATATAATATTAGATACTTGAATATATTTTTGTTGATTTTTATTTTTTAATAAAAGTGCTAAGGATAAAATACAAGTCAAGTTGACTTGTATGAAAATGACCTATTTTTTGTATTTTGTATTTTATATTTTTAGTTGATTTTATATTTTTAATAGAAAGTAGAATATATAGCTAAAAAAATAAAATTGCAATCAAAAGAAAAGGAGTTGAAATTGAATATATACAAATGAAAGAAAAAGCCGTAAACTAATTACCGTTGTATTTTTGTAAGAATGAGTCGTAGAGTCAAAGCACAAAATATCTACGAAAAGGTGTAAAAATTTATTTGTAGAAACTTTACCAATACAGTGCGAAAAATAATGAGAAATGATATGAAGTCAACTGAAAAGAGGCTGAAAGAATTCACGAACCTTAAGAAAAGCTCACATGACAGAGCTACCTCTTTCAAAATAATTGGTAAAGTAGAAACGATAACCTCATAAACCTTTGCGCTGACACACACACATGTTATAAATAGATGCATTTTAATCAAATTCATTTAATTAAAACGCAGAATCTCTATCTAGACTTTGAACTTCAAAAAATATCCAACACAATAATAAGGAAGAACTAATCTATCTGTTACTTATTAATATCATAATCACCATAAGCATCGATACATGATACAATTCTAATTATTCACCATGACATGCATAATAAAAATACATGATTACCCTTATATGTTAATGCATCAACTATTAAAAAAATATAAAAGCAATTTTGATGGTGCCTTATCAAATACAAAAAGTCAAAGACATGGTCTTACCATGCAAGTTGACCTAACTAGTTGAAATTTTTTTCTCGTGAATACAATCAGTGCCATGCATATGTAATAAGCTCTACGGAACTTTTTAATGTGCAAGGAGTATAATCGTAGTTTCATGTACTTTCGTAACTCTAAAATTGTGGTACAAAAGTGCCTTGGAAGACCGCCGCTCATTGTAATCCCATCGTGAAAGAGAAAAAGGGAGCATATTGTAAGCAATGGAGAATTCACATTACCAAACCATTATATATATGTGTATGTGATTATGCATGCTTTTCTTCATGAACGTTTTCCTCATTTGTACTTTGTTGATCGATATATTCCTAACATCAACATTTTGTCACTTTGAAACTAGTACCCACGTAAAAAGGAGAAGATTCTCCATAAACCTCCAAATACAACGTCTCTTTTCACATTGTTTTTGTTGGATTGGGGAGATAATATGTACCCTTGAAATAAAGGAAGAAAGATCATAATGTATATCATATTTGGTCGCGGGAAGAATTTTAAATAAGGAGATGTGGGTGTCCCATCTTCAACTAGAAAGACATATCGTGTGATCTTTTGTGGTATAGAGATGGATGTTGAACACTCTAAACTCTGGGCGGCATGGAGTAGGAGACTGAAGGAGATTATGGTCTACTCGCCAAGTGAAAAAGATCTATTGTAGTAGGAGATTTTATGACATGGGATGTTTGCGGGAGAGATGATTCGATGAACATCCTTCATCCTAAGTCACTCATCAAATCAATGTTTTTTAGATTACCGATGGTTAGATTTTTGTACATGGAAAGGATTTGCACAACACAACATGTTAGAAATATCACTTAGACACAAAGGGGGATCAACCTTATTGATAGAAACACAAATTGATATGGATATATTAGTATCCGACAATTATGATGTCCATGATATACATATTTTGACATATGTATATGATCACTTTAATATTTGCAAAAATCTTTATCTACACATCGATTTAATATATAAGCATAATTTAAGTAAAAAATTTCTATGCCTTCTTCCACCATGTTTGATATAGTTACTATGAAACAAATACATTTAGCATAGTTGCTTCATATGTAAACCAGTCGTGACATGAGTATTTAAGCTAATCTGGAAAGTATTTCTTTGACTTTTTCATTGCATTTTTTAAAGATACAATTATACAATATTCATGTATATCAATACATGTATAAATTCGTATTCACATTTAAATATAAACAAGGATATATAGTAACACTTACATATTTATTCTTCTTGGCATACGTGCTGATGTCCACCAAAACTTGTGTGCACGAGACACCCCCACGAACAAATGAAATCAAATAAACCCTTATAAAATAGCACGATAAAAAAGAAATGATAAAATAGCACCCACAAGTGAGAAAACCCCGTCAAAATACCCCCCCACAAATGCATCCTCTCCTCTCTAAACTCTCTTCCATCCTCCGCAAAATCCCCTCCCCTTCTTCGTTCTGCACCACCATCCCCCCTTCCTCCGCCGCCGCCGTCACAGCCGCCGCCACTGTTGCCGCCGTCTCGTCCTCCACTGCCGCTGCCGCCGCCGCCATGGACGCCCAGCCCCCCACGAGCCCCCTCTCCACCCGCCTCTGCATCATCGGCTCCGGCCCAGCCGCCCACACCGCTGCCATCTATGCCGCCCGCGCCGAGCTCCGCCCTATCCTCTTCGAGGGTTGGCTCGCCAACGACATCGCCGCCGGCGGGCAGCTTACCACCACCTCCGAAGTCGAGAACTTCCCCGGCTTCCCCGAAGGCATCACTGGTCTCGACTTGACCGACCGCTTCCGCGCCCAATCCGTTCGCTTTGGTACCCAAATCCTCACCGAAACCGTCACCTCCGTTGACCTCTCCTCCCGCCCGTTCACTGTCTCCTCCGACTCGACCACCGTCCGTGCGGACACTGTGATCGTCGCCACTGGCGCCGTTGCAAGGCGCCTCAAATTCCCAGGATCCGAAGAGTTCTGGAACCGCGGGATCTCTGCGTGCGCTGTCTGCGATGGTGCTGCTCCGATCTTCCGCAATAAGCCCATTGCGGTAGTTGGCGGCGGGGACTCTGCCATGGAGGAGGCCAACTTCCTGACCAAGTATGGGTCCAAGGTGTATATAATCCACCGTAGGGATGCCTTCCGTGCATCAAAAATCATGCAGGCCAGGGCGCTCGAGAACCCGAAGATTGAGGTACTATGGAACTCGCACGTGGTGGAAGCATATGCTGGGGAGAGGGGTGCGCTGGGGGGACTGAAGGTGAAGAATGTCGTTACCGGGGATGTGAGTGATGTCAGTGTTTCGGGGCTGTTCTTTGCTATTGGGCATGAGCCTGCCACCAAGTTTTTGAACGGGCAGTTGGACCTGGATGGAGATGGCTATGTAATGACAAAACCAGGGACGACGGAGACGAGCGTGAAGGGGGTGTTCGCAGCTGGGGATGTGCAGGATAAAAAGTACAGACAGGCGATTACAGCTGCAGGGACAGGTGATTAATCGCTGACTTTCTTATGACTCTGGTTGATGGCATTTTAACGATCTTTTCTAACATAAATGCTTTGTTTGGGGAGGCCCAATTGCTTGGCTTTTGCAGGAAAGGTGCACCCTCACAAAATGAGCTAGCTATAATAAACATAATTAGCAATTAAGGATGACATCAAAATATTAACTTCACGATTTTTATCCCTGTTTTTTAGTGTTATTTTTTATTTTAAGTAAAGTGAGATCAATTTGTGGCCTCTACTTATTGCATGACGAAATTTGCTTCATTTAAATTAGGAGTTCTTATAAGAGTCAATTAGAGTTTGTTAGAGTGCTCCATCATCGGACTCTCAACTAAGGTGCTCCCTTTGGTGGTCAGTCGGGCGGTTGGCGGTGGATTTTGGTGGGAATGTTTGTTCCGTAGGTGGTGATGGGACTTTGGAGCTCGGAAGCATGGCATATGAGGGGAGGTGTCATTCAGGAGAAGGTGGAAAAAGACTGAGAAGAGTGGACCAATGTGGTTGGGGGGAGCATTTGAGCTGGCGGATGAGCATGGATCGAAGTTGGTGGCTGTCTTCTATAGGAAGATGTGTCATTTACTAGAGTCCAGTTGGGAGTTGTCTTGTCGATCTATGGTGTAACGAGGTTGGCTTGGTTGATGGTGGGTATGTAGGGAGCTTTCAACTTTGTGTTTGGAGTCAGTGGTGGTTGGAGAGGATTCAATGTCTACTGCGGGGACGTCAGAGTGAACACATGGGTTTGAGGGATTCAAGCACTTTAGGTCCTTCTCTGGAGGTGATTTTTCCCGTGGGAGATGATGGAGTCTGGGGGCTTCCATGATCATGGTGCTTATTGTGCGGAGTGGTCGTTAGCAGTGACATCCCCTATTGGAGCTTCACGAATATGTCTCCTGTAACATTATGATGTTGGAATAGGCAGTGTTCAGGAAATCGGCTGAGTATACCGTATACTCGGCTGCATACTCATACTCGGAAGCCTTGGCGCTTCGAGTATGACCAAATCGGCATCTAGGTGGGGTCAAGCCGTATACTTGACTTAGTATATCGTATATGCGGCCGAGTATGCAGCCGATTTTCAAATAAACATATTCTAAAACCCAAACCTAAACTCGGACACCCGACTTAACGCTCTTTCAATTGATGTTTTTTTTGCTCATTTGACTCTATGTTACTTTTTATCCCAATAGTTTTGTTACTCGTATATTCAATTTTTTATTATTATAATCAAGAGATATAATATTTAAATGATATTAAGACGATATTAAAATATTATTTATATTTTTAATAATAAAAAATCAAACCACATACTTTCCCGCATACCACATACTCTCTATGCAATAACCTCTCCGACTGAATACTGCATACCATCTTCTTGGACATTGGGAATAAACATGCAAACAGAGAGTGTTGGCTCATTCTTATCAGCAATATGGTGGGCGGATGTGGTGTTTTTGTAGGATATCATGGTGGAGGTGTGGAACCTTCTTCTTTGGAGGTTGGTTTCTGGGGTCATCTGAGTTCACGGCGGTTGCCTTTGATGAGGCCTCCAATGGGATCTTGATGGGGTGGTACGAAGATATCCTAGTGGCGGTTAAGATAGTGGAGGATAGCTTCTCTTTATTTGTGGTGCTTCTTCGCAAGGTGGATTGTGCGCTCTTCTCTCTGTTGTGTCCTATGTCCCTAATGGTTTGGCATCCGGGTCGACCATGTGGAATAAAATGGGTAGTGCTCACTCGAGATTCTTTGTTCTTCCCAGGTTGATTGTCATTGACATCAACACCACTCTTTTGGTTGTGGATTGGTTGCGCGAGCAGGGGAGACTGGACAATGGGTCCGTGTACTACTTTGATTTTGTGAATGGGTCATCTTTGGAGGTTTTGGATGCATCCAAATCCAAGTATACATGTGAAATTCTTCACCGCCTCTCGTATTGATCGCTTCCTTGGCTCTATGGAGCTTCCGGAAGACTTCCTGTTGGCTTCAGTGCCATCCTTACCTTGGTCCCACCCTGACTGTACCCTGCCTTTGCTGGGAGTCCTAGGGAGGCTTGTCGAATATGTAGTACGTTTCAATTTAAGCGTTGTTGGCTGCCAAAGGATGGCTTTAGAGATTGTATTGCAGTGTGCTTGTGTAATGTTCTTCCAGTATTGCTCCCTAATACATTGTGACACATCTTAGAGCTCTTCCTTTGATGTTGTTGGGTTTCAAGAGGAAGCTCCATATTCGTAGGGAGAAGTAAAGAATTGTGATCTTGGGGGAGGTAGTTAAATCGGGCCTCTTGGAGGATACTATGGAGCTTTTGGAGAGTGGAAGATAAAGGAAGAATGAAATTGCATGCTTTATTCTGGAGGTCTAGGGGTTCTTATATAGGAGGAAACCCTAGGGAGCTCAATATGAGGAAAAATACAAAATTATCCCTAAAAGGATTTACAATGAATAATAAGAGCAGTAAGAATATATATATATATATATATATATATATGAAAAAATGGGGCTGCCCCCTGGAGGCAACCAACATGGCTGCCCCCACCCCATTTTCCACAAAAAAATTTTATTTTTTTTTGAAAAATATCACAATGTATATTCATCTATATATCCCTCCTATATGCCATTCGAAATCCGTCAGAAATAGAGACTCTCGTGCCTTCCATCTAGAACAAGTAATTTTAACGGTCTTGAATTGTTGTAATTGTACCTGTTCTAAATAGAGGGCATATGGCTCTCTATTTCTGATGAAATTCAAATGACATATAAGAGGGACATAGGGATGAATATGCATGATTTTATTTTTCAAAAAAATAAAAAATTTGACGAAAATGAGGTGGTGGTAGCCATATTAATTGCCCTTAGGGGCAACTCCATATGACCCTATATATATATATGAAAAAAGGGAGACTACACCCAGGGGTGTAGGTAACTTACACCCGGCTCGTTTTTTCTTTATTTTTTGATTTTTTCGAAACAAAATCTTGGGGGAATTAGATTACTATATATCACCTTGATGTCATTCAAAAATTCAACTTAATTTGTGACTCCAATCATCTCCATCAAGACTTAAATTTTAAAGGTCTTATAATTGCTGAAATCGACCCATTTTAGATGAACGTGTTATAAATGTTTGTTTTGCATGAAACTTGAAACACATATTCCCCTCAATATACTAAGCAAATCCCGCTAAGGTTTCTTTCAAAAAAAATAAAAATCATGAAAAAAAGACCGGATGTAGGTAGTTATCTACACCCCTGGATGTAGGCTCCCAGCTCCCTATATATATTACTAACACTCCTTTTCACATTGGAGCATATCTATTAGTCATGCCCAACTTGGAAACTATCCACAAGAGGCGCTTGTTGGGTAAGGTCTTCGTGAATACATCTGCTAATTGAAGATCTATGGTGATGTGAAGAGTAGTAATCTTCCCAATCCGGACGACATCACGAACAAAATGGCAGTTAATCTCTATATGTTTGATTCGCTCATGGAACACATGATTTGTGGCAATGCAGGTAGCAGATTTGTTGTCGCAATATAATGGTATAGAAGTGGTGACATCAATGCCGAGTTCTCGTAGAAATGTCAATAGCCACGTGGCCACGTGATCTCACAGGTAGCTTGGGCCATTGCCCTGTACTCTGCTTCTGCACTTGATTTAGATACAACTGTATGTTTCTTGCTTCTCCAAGTAATAAGGTTTCCTCCAACCATCATACCATATCATGTGATGGAGCGACGATCCTTTGGTGAGCTTGTATAATCTGCATCAACATAGGCGATAAGCTATTTGCCCCATAAAAGAGGCCACTTCATGGTGATTCCTTTAAATATCGTAGAATCTGGAGGACATCTTGTCAATAATTGTAATACGGTTGCTCCATGTGCTGGCTAGCTCTGCTCACTGCATAAGAAATATATGGTCTGGTGATAGTGGAGCAAAGAAGTTTTCCAACCATGCCTCTGTATCGAGTAACGTCTTCGAAGACAGGATCAGAGGAATAGGGATGCTTATTTAGATATGTAGGAACACCAGATGGCTTGCATCCAAGTAGTTCGGCTTCAGTAAGGATATCCAGATAGTATTTCCTCTGTGAGAGATGGTCCTTCTGTAGTGCATAGTACTTCTATGCCCAAGAAATATCGTAGTGGGCCAAGATCCTTGGTGACGAACATCTTCTTGAGAAAGGCGTTGGTTTCTAGTACCCCATTAGCATCATCACCTATAACAACCATATCATTCACATAAACAGCAAGTATATACCAGCTGTCCATTTTCTGACAAACACTGAATAGTCAGAAGTTATTCTTTCGAAGCCAAGAGTGCTGATTTTTGTAGCAAGTCTATCAAAACATGTCCTTGGGCTCTGCTTCATACCATATTTCCTTGTGAAGTCGACATACTCACCCCCCCCTTGACTTCGTAATCTGGAGGTTGCATCATGTACACATCCTCATCAAGATCACTATAAAGGAAAATGTATTTCACATCCAGCTGAAAGATGGGCCATGCCTTGTTGGCTGCCACTGAAAGAATCATCCTTATTGAGCCTATTCGTGCAACTAGTGAGAATGTCTCGAAGTAGTCCACCCCATGTATGTGTAAAACCTTTGACCACACAGCAAGCTTTTAATCTGTCAATGGACCCGTCCGACGATTTCTTAGGCTTCATAACGATGTCATGCTCACGTTCGATACTCATGACAAACAAATCTTGGTCGAAGCCATTTTTGCCCAATGGATAATATCTACACATGGTAAAACTTCATATGGATTCATTATACTCTTATCCGCAACGATGGAGCAGCTAGGGTAGTTAAGAAACTACCCTAAAAAGTCGTCAAGTTCTGCATTTTAGGGCCTCCAAACTCTCCCAAATGTTCAGCGGTAGATGCGTAAGTAAAAGTTCACTGTCTGTTACAATTTAGCCCTTATACATATACTATTATGCAATTATCCAAAGGTTTTATGCGTTAGTGCAATTTCTGGAACCACCGGGGTACAGCTGTAATTTCCTTAACTACCACGTGAGCTGCTCGCATGGTGTTATTGAAGGCAGTGGAAGTTATTGCAAATACGAAGAATATGGGAGGTTCGAGTGTAATTTGCCCCGAAGTTAATCTCAATTCTAGTAAGGATATGGCTCGATCCGGAGATCGAAGGATCTTGCCTCGCCCGAGGATGCGGAAAGATGGTGGTTCATGCGTTGATACAAGGGTTTGTGGTTGACCACCTCAGCTGCTGCTGCATGTTGGATGTATCTCGGAGCTCGATCAGATGTCTGCTGGAATTGGGTGTACGATTCCAGGTGCTGATCAAATCTGGAGAAGGCAATGCGAGGGGACTTGGGTCCTCGAGCTCACCCGATGTGTCAGACCTATGATGACGCTTCAGCTGATAGCTGTGAATGGGTTTAAAGTGGTCGGTGGGGCTGCTGCATCATGGTGAAGGTTCTGATCTCCTCCAGTTCTTTTGAAGGTCAAATGATATCTAGAGAGACCTAAAACGCGAACTTTATCTCAATTCAAAGAATCTGACGGAAGAATTAGATTAGAATATTTTAGAGCAATCTCCAGATTGCAATCCTTTTCCTTAATCACTACAATTCTCATCTAGAGGGCAGAGCTTTACAAGTATTATATTAGATCTGGAACCAAACACATCTCTCAAGATCGACATCAGTCTCAAGAATATAATCCAATTCATGTAATTTTAAAGTATCATCTCGCATGTGAAACTGCAGTTATGTGCGTGCGATAAATGCCAGTGAAACCAACTCCCAAGCTAAATCCAAGAGGACTTGAAGACTAATCATAGGAGATTACATAGACGTTGGAATCAGATCAAAACAGTATAAATCAGGAAAAGAGCAAATCATTGAAAGAAAGAAGGATAAGAATGGGAGAAGAGCAAAAACTAATCAAGAGATGTAGCAGAAGAAAAAGACTAAGAAGAAGAAGAAAGGAGGAGTTTTTTTTGAGTCAAAAGAGGGGGAAACATGCGTAAGTGTTCACCACAAGGGCTTTATTTAAAAAAAGAGGAACAAAAGCTACAACAACAAGGACTTGAGGAGAGTCTTTACATGAAAGATAACAAGTTTTACATAGAAGCGCTCTGCCCGGAAGATAACTCCATTGCGAGCGAGCCAGAGAGTCCAAATCATCACAATGGGCAGAAATCTCTCACTATTTGGGTGAAAATGGGAGTTGAAAAGAGGCTCCCAATAGTTGGTGTGGTTGGCTGCATCAACCCACTCCAGACCCAATGCCAGCCACGCTTCTTTAGCCTTTTCACACCTGAAAAAAAGATGATCGATTGACTCTATATCCTCATTACTAACACACACGAGCTGCCAGTGCCACTGAAAATTCTAGACCATTAATCTCTGGTAAGTAGTCTACCTACCCTGCCTCAAGAGCCAGAGGAATACCTGGATCTAAGATGGAACTTTCATTCCCCATAATCTCTGATAAATCCCGCCGAGGGGGCAACGACCTGAACAGTAAGAATCCCATAAACTTTTTTTACTGAAAAAGTATTGTCCCTCCAAGTCCAGTTATCACTCCCCTCAGTTGGACCATCGAATAGGTTGATCTCCTCTGATAAATTAACAAAATCCTGGTAACACTGCTAAAAAGGGTCGGAGATGAAAGTTGGCAGCCAAATGCCATCATCCCATACATCAACCACACGACCAGCCTTGTTAGAAGCCAATGAAAAAGATGAGGAAAACATGCAACTAGAGGACCAGTATTGGTCCAGTTATCCGTACAGAAGGCGAAGCTTTGGCCATCACCAAGGGTCGGGCCGAAAAAACAGGCTAACTCAGGGATGACTGGGCAAATACTCTTTCGGAAAGCTGACGAAGGATGATGAGGACGGGCCTCAATTGAACTCTGAGCAAAAACTCCATAAATTCCTTGGACAAACCTGCAGCAGATATCCTCACTATCACTCTATATTCTCGCTACTCATTTCAGTAGCAGGGCATGATTCATTGCTTCAAGATTTCGGACTCAGAGTCCCCCATTATCCTTTTTGAGCGTCATCATATCCCAATCTATAATATGTATACCAAGACTCCCCTGACTTGATTTGGCATGAAAAACCGCTCCATAATCCGCCTCAAATGCTGCAGAATTCCCACAAGTAGCATCTTAGAAGCCATAAAAAACACTGGAATTTTGCTGCAAAGGCAACCTTCACCATAACCAAATGACCTCCGCGCGACAACATGGATCCCTACTAGCCTGCAAGCTTTCGCTCATATTTTTTCACAAGTAACCATTCCACCAAGAGGATGCGACCACTACGAAGTGGGAAGTCCCGGATAGCAGATCGATAGAGAACTGCATGTGTTGCCCAACTCCCTATTGCACGTGTCGGCTTCACCATGAGATAGAGACCAAATAGGGCCACATTAGGCTTGTCCAGTGTTGCAGAAGACGGTATTCGGTATTCAGTCGGAGGGGTTACTGAATAGAGAATAATCGGTATGCGGGCGACTATTCGGAATTATTCGGTTCTGTATTTTTTAATATAAAAATGATTTATAATACATATATTCCTATATTTTTATACATATATGGTCATTATTTAACATGAATCCAAGATAAAAGTACCAATCAATATAATAGACATATAGAATTTGACATTTGTGGCGATACCGTGGTAAAATGTAACCCATAAATATTGAAAATTGAAATAAAAAAATAAAAATTTGAAGAGCCAAACTCCAGTCGGCCTCATAGTCGGGCCAGTCGGTCGAATAGTCGGCCGACTATTCGGTCGGGCCGACTATTGCCCGACTGGATGTCTGTTCAGTCGGGTACCCCACCGCACCGCATAATCGGACCTGACTATTCGGGATAGTCGGCCGACTATTGCAACACTGGGCTTGTCTGTATTGATTCTTAGTCATGACAGCTCCCCAAAAATGTCAATTACCGTCACCTACATTAAACAGAAGAAGGATAAGAACTAAGATGTAAGACAATACTTGGATGAAGGACCAAGGTTTGGGAATTGCCCGTTAATGACATAATGGTACGCTTCGAGCAAATCAATGAAAGAAAAAGAAGGATAACAATGGTAGAAAGTGAACAAATCTAATCAAGAAATGAAGAAGAAGACCAAGAAAAAGAAGAAAGACAAGAAGTAAGATAGTACATTGATGAAGGACAAAGGTTAAGGAAACACGATTGATTGATGATGGTGTGCTTCGAGGATGCCTCAGTTCTTCCCTTGACGAAGCAAGCGGTACACCAAAGACTCGGTGTGATTGGATAACCTCGCAACTAGAGTTGGGATGCGTTGGACCTCACACATCTCCTTTGAGCTCCTTGCTCAACTAGGGAAGGAGCGCTCTCGGACTGTCACTTGGGATTCTCGCTTTCTCCAGGAACTTGGTGGAACTCTAGGTTATGTGCAGATGGAAAAGATGGGAGCCTTGGGGGATTTGTATATAGGTGTGAGGTGGAGGGTTAGGCGATTGGGATGTTTGTGGGAGAACCCAAGGTTACCGGTGGTTGGGTAGCATCAACCGGATGTTAGGAGAACAAATAATGAAGGATATTTGTTGGGTTTTGCGTGAGAGAAGAAGAAAGAAGAGTAAGGGGGTAGAGAAGACGAAGAAGTCTGGAAGTGGGTGTTTTGATCAGTTGACTAAGAGAAGGCCGCCTCAATGGGGGACTCGGTAGAAGGACCCGAGGGGAAAGAGTTTGACTGATCCAGGTGTTTGGAAGGACCCGAGCGAAAGAAATGGGAGAAATCAGGTCCGGCGTACAGTCTCGCTCGGGTCAAACCCGAGAGAGGGGAGGTTGACCCGGGTCAACAGACCTAGGTTGACCAATCAGAAAATAGAATTTAAAAAAAATACAAGAAAAATCAATTAAAAATAGCAAATGATTTTAAAATAAAAGGTATAAAAATGAAAAAATGTTAGTTATTTTACAAGCGATTTTTTTGTGATTTTTAATAATGTTTAATAATATATATTATTATATACAATATATATTAGTATGTATAGGTACAATATACCTATATATTATATACATATATTTTTATTTTATTGTTTTATAAAAATACATTTTATTTTATATTCTATTTATTTTTAAATAATTTAAGGTACATAGAAACATTTTTATTGGATTTTTACAAAATGAATAAAGAGGTTAAAGAACTAGTATTATGTACATTATATACACTTGGTTCTTTTGAACAATGAAGAGTTGGATTTATTTTTATTCTATTTTGTGTTTATGCATCTTTTTAATTTTAGTTAATTAATAGGAATATTTACAAGTGTTTGAAATGCAATATATACAATTTATACGCAAAGTAAATAAATAAATAAATATAGGTATAGCTACTGTACAAATGTACACAATTTGTAAATTTTTATTATTTAAAATACATTTTTATTTACAAGTTTTATTAAGGAAATAAATTAATTTTGAGACCTTTTTATTGATGATATACATAGGATAAATAGGGGTGATATATACAATGGAATGGAATTTTTAAATAAGGACCCTATCTCTCCCTACTTTATTCCTTGTCGATATGGTAAATGCTTGACCTTCTCTTGGGGTTCGAGCCACTCTGTATTTATTGCATAATTACAACCTTATTTATTTCTTTTTCTTTTTCTTTTCTTCTTTACTCTTTAATTTTGGTTAAAAAGAATGTTTAATATATATAATTAACAAGTCGATGATGTATGACAATTTATTAACACATATTTACGGATGTTTTGCTAATGAATTTTGCTAAAATAAAAGAATAAAGATGATGAGTTATGGATTCATTAACAGATAAGCTAGGAAAGTGGTGTGCGGAGATGTAATGATAAGCATCGATGCCTTGGACGATAAAAAGTAAGGTGGTGCTAACGTAACGTTTCAAGGCCTCAGCCGCGATAAGGGGAACTCTACATTTTGGTTTAAGATTACAAAGTCGTCCGCTAATTTAACTGCAAAGTGTGTCATGCCTTATCATCATAGCATGGTGTTACTATCAAAACTCCAGAAATCATCACCACAAATTGATGATGATCAAAAAATTTGGAACAAATAAACATAACTAAAACTACAAAATTATTCAAGAAGTTCAATAAATTCCAAGGTCTACTATGTTACCATGTTGAAAAATAGACTCGGATAGAACTCCACAAACACAATATCAAGATGTAAATAAGTTTCACTTGTACGGAACGTGAAGCTCCTCGAAGTACACTTTTCAGTGAGATGATTGAGAGATCAAGACGCGGGAGATCTCTTGGTAACATAAGCTACTCCACCTTGAGGGAAGAAGGGGAGGAGTAGCGAAGCAGCAAAAGTGATGGCTATGGGTGTCCTACTTCCATGGTATGAAAAGGCTAGCCTTGATGCGGTCGAGGCGGGGCTTTTTAGCCTCGAGGAGGACGCTTCAGAGGGTATTGATGAGGCGTGTGTCTCAAAAGGTCGAGGCGGTGAGGCGGTTGAGGCGGAATGAGGTGTTCTGTAAGACGTTTTCTGGATTTTAAAGCATTTTCTAAATATTTAAATTGTCTTATTGGTAGTTTTAGATGTTTATAAATGTATAGCTGTCTTGGATATATATTTACAAGATGAATGCTTGGAATTTTAAGTTTGTTCTTATTCATATTGAGCATTAAACTTGTCTAATTTTTTCAAGAAATTCTTGATATTGCTCTTTTAAATACACAATCCATAAAGTTTAAAGAAAAGCTAGTGTTAAGAGAGGTGACATAATGAGTGATGTAATATACCAACTAGAAAAAATAAGATTAGATTCGAGGCATGTCAATGTTGTCATATTTTATATATTAGTCGTATAACAAGTACATCTAACCATAATTTTTTATGCACCACAATATGTTTAGTGAAAAATATGTTATCTTTGATACTTTAATGACAATTATAGTCAATGATTCTATTTTTGATTGAGTAGGAATTTAGTAAATAGGTTTATGAAATTTACATATCCTTTCCTTCACGTTATTATCTTCATAATTTCATCATATATTACAATGTTATATATTATATATATATATATGTCAATATAGATAATTTCATTAGCAAATATATTTGTTATACTTTTTGTAAGTATTTTCCTATACAAACTGAGGCTTATGCCTCGCCTCGCCCTCAGGGAAAATGCCTCGTTCCGCCTTTCGTTTTTTCAAACCTTGACAAGAGAAGAGAATCCAAATGACACGATGATTTTATTTATTCTTCTCAAGTAATATAAGTAGGCCCATAAACTCAAACAACTCAATCCTATTATTCCATCTATTCTTCCCAATTATATTTATACGTAGATCGTTGTATAGGCCTACAAGCTTGTTAAAGTTCCAAATGTAAGCAATATGATATAACAAGAAACCGAGCACTACATGGTTATTAAATGCAAGAGTGGATCTAATAAGCTACTTAGCTCTGATAGCTTTGAAGACTAGGGTTTAAGTCTTAATGCATCATGGAAGCGTGAAGATCGCATCACATGCGATCAAGAACAACTAGTCATACTAGTTGCAAGGGGCATCCGAAATTAACTTTTTTTAACAAAGATGAAATCGCATGACTTGAGAACCTTTCTCATATCGTTTCATCAAGATCACAAACGAGTAAAAGGATTACCTCTTGAAGCGTGTTTGCGATTGCATGTCTTTAAATAAAGAGGCCTCCTGTTTCAAGTCAGATCCAACGAAGGATGCACTTGCAGGGGCGTGGATGAGATGCGTGCTTCTCGTAATCTGCGTTCACGATCTGAGCGTGGAACCTCCTGATTTCGTCTCACGAAATCCGTAGCCTTCCTCACGAGCACGGAGCACCGAAGTAGGTTGAGATCCACGAGCAATCGGTCCTGCAGTACAATGACTTCACGACAACAACGATGCTCTCAAGAACAACCAAGTGGACGACAACTAGGGTTGAGAGAGAGAGCCTCTTGGACGTGTATGAGAAGAAGAGAGAGCGATTTGTTTCCTTCAACATATGTAAGAGAAAAAGCTAGGCTAGCCTTTATTTTATAACAAATTGGACAGTGGAGGGTCAATGTTCTCTTGACATTGATTAGGATGGGTGAGTGCTCCGGTGGCGAGTAGAAGGGACAATGCCCTGGAAGTGGTGGGTGGGTGGAAGTGCAGCGGCGAAGACCCCTACGACGGCAGGGGGGTCGTCAGGGGAAGCTCTTCAACGTGCTAATCCATTCGGTCGAGGTTGTTCTCGCTGTGGATTGTTGCGTCATTGGGCATGATCGTGCCGTGAACCTGTCAGATGCTTCGTGTGCAAAGGCTCGGGTCACAGAGGGCGTGTCTGCTCGAGGCGGACATCTACACCTCGCTCGTCGGGTCTATTGATCGGAGAGGGTGGAGGCGCGGAGACCCTTTTCGTCGCATCCTCTGAGGTTGGTGCTGTTTCAAAGGGTAGATTCAAGGGGGATATCGTTGAGCTTTCTCCGTGGAAAGTGCTAGCAAGGGGCCTTTCAGAGGAGGAGGAAGGTAGTTTATTACGATGGTCGGGTGAATGGGTTTCGCGTATGCGAAGGCGTCACCCCTATGCATGGGAGGGTGCTTTTGGAGGCAAGACCCTAGAGCGAATTTGTGTCAAAGGTGTGCCGTACTCGATGCGCAACCTGGACGACCTTCGCGCTGTATTGGGAGATATTGTAGAGGTTTTGGGGATGGAGTTTAGTGGTTGCCATCCCTGGGACTCGCCCGATCCCGTTTTACGGGTTGGGCGTCTTTGCTTTTCGTGTCTGGGCTGCTGGAGGATCGACGTGCATGGGAGGTTACTGCTTTTGGAGCTTGCTTCTTTGAGCTTGTCCAGATGCCGGGATGACCTTCTTCGGTTTGGGCTGGGCGGAGAGATGAGGCATGCTCAAGGCGCCGTGGAGGTGGGGCCATTTGTTATTGCTGGGGAGAAGGGGGCACATGTTATCGCAGGGGAGAAGGATCCTCGTCCTGGGGTCGACCCTCGTGCTGTTCCGGTGGCGGTCGATGCTCGTGCTGTTCCGGCGGCGGCCACGCTTTCTTCGCCGGTAACCTCGGTGAGGCATGCCGAGAAGTCGAAGAGCCGTTCGGGTGGATGCGGAGCAGTTACCGCGGAGACCGCTCGTCTTCCGTGTGGTATTCAATTCGGGAAGTTTTGTGGCGTGACAGAAGGGGGGATAATGGCTCTTTCTTTACGAGGGCGGTTGCCTTGAGTGGAAGGATGGGCCAGCACTCATTACATGATGTCGGTAGGGACCATCCCATTTTCCCGCATGTGACCGGTTACGCGGCTGAGCGGGCTGACCCGATTAGGGATCCCACTGAAAATCTGGAGGCCTACCAAACAAGTGCTGATATGACACATTGGGACGACAATGGCCTGACTAGGCATGCTTCGACTGTGGACGATCGCGTCGGCTCTATGGTTGGGGCTTGTGAGCAGCTGGTGGCATGGCGCTCATCTTTGCAGAGGCAGGATGGGGTTGTTTCTGATGCTCCAGTTATGGACTCCGAGGTTTATGTGGGCGAGCCTCACCAGGATGCGGCTCCGAGCGAAGCTAGGGCTAATCTTGAGGCAGATGCTCGACCTCGCTTTGGGGTCTGCTATTCAAGAAGAGTCCTATCAAGGCCGCTGAGACGGAAGCTTCGTCGAGCAGCCTTACGTATGCGCGTTCTCGAAGTCGATGGAGCATGTGACGACGGAATGTGTGGCCCTTCGAGGCCCCAACTGGTGAACAGATTCAGCCTCCTTGATAGAGTGGTGGCGGAGCGTTTGGGGGTGGTGGCCCCGAAAGAGATGGCTAACAGGCGTCCCAAATGAAAGTTCTCTCTTGGAATGTGCGGGGTACTGGTCGGCCCGAGAAACGACTGGCCGTAAAGAACTTGGTGGATGAATCATCGGCCGATATCTTCTTTCTTCAAGAGACCAAAGCCTCTAGTGGGGTGGCTGACCTGCGGGGGGAGCTTGGCAGGGGGGACAAGTTCGGAATGGCTGACCTGGAGGCTTCCGGTGCTTTCGGGGGACTACTAACGGGATGGAAGGCTGTTGTTTTTGACTCGATTGTGGTGTCTAGGTTGCAGTCATCTCTCTCTGTTCGGCTCAGGAGACGAGCGGATGGGCTCGGTTTTCTCGTGACAAATGTCTATGGCCCCACGGGGCAGGAGCGGGGGCCGTTGGCTGCCAAGCTTGATTTGATTGGAGGGGAGCGTGTGGACGAGATTTGGTTGGTGGGGGGCGACCTCAACGTCACTCTGGTCCCTGAGGATCGTCCCCACCAGTGTGGTGGTAGAGATGTGGCTTCGGAGGATTTATGGAGATCTATTCATGCATTTGGCCTACAGATTGTTGACGTGGCGGGATGCTCCTTCACGTGGCGGAACGCTAGATCTCGCTCGAGGCTGGACAGATTCTTGGTGTCGCTCGAGGGGGCGGAGGCCTTTCCATTATCACGGGCGTGGACGATGCCTTGGGCTCACTCCGGTCACACGCCCATTCTGTGGTCGTCGGGAGAGGAGGAAAGGCGCAGGTTCCTCTTTCGGTTTGAAAAAAGTTGGCTGCTGGAAGAGGATTTCCGGGATGACGTGATTGCTCGTTGGAGGGACTGGAACCCGATGGGGTTGGCGGTTGTCCGCTTCAACGCAAAGCTGATGTTATTACGCTCTCATCTTTCTCGATTTGGGAGGAAGGTAAGACGTCGACGTAGGCTGAAGAGAGGTGAGGCCCAAGCGGGCGTGTCGCATCTGGATGGGCTGGATGATGCGCGCGGTCTGGAGCCGAAGGAGATGGGGGAGAGATTGAGTCTCTTAGAGGAGATCATGCTAGAGGATCAAAAAGAGGAGATTGAGTGGAGGCAAAGGTTCAGACAACGATGGCTTCTCGAGGGAGATGCCAATACACGCTTCTTCCACAGCATGGCATCGGGGAGGTGTTGGAGAAACTACATCCACGACCTCTTGGTGGGGGATCGGTGGGTGTCAGGAGAGGGTAACATCAGTGACATGATCCGCAACCATTACGTGTGTGCTTCCAGGAGACACCGGCGCAGTGGGTGGGGTTGGTTGGGAAGCGGGGTGAGGGGTTTAGCTAGGTCGTAGGCGGAGGCCGCGTTGGTGGCGGCATTCTTGGAGGCTGAGATCAGAAACGCGGTTTGGAGCCTGAATGCGGATGGGGCTCTGGGCCCGATGGATTCCTAGTATTTTTCTATAAGGAGTTCTGGGATTTGTTGAAAGATGAGATTGTCGAGCTAATGAATGAGTTTACGGATGGCAACAGGGGTTTTGAGAAAATAAACAAGGCATTATTATTCATGCTGCCGAAGAAGGACTTCCCAACAAGAATTGAGGACTATCGTCCGATCGTGCTCCCCAATGCGATCTACCTGTTCGTCGTGAAGACGTTGGCAAACCGCCTTAAGATGGTTATTGACTCAGTGGTCTTGCAGGGGCAGAGTGCTTTTATTCCTGGGAGGCAAATGGCGGATGGGCTGGTGTTGGCGTTAGAATTATGTCTACATTAGAAAAGGTCGAAGACGAAAGGTGCTCTTTGGAAGATCGACTTCTCCAAAACATATTACTGTGTGGAATTTCATTTGGTCGTCTTTAAGGCGTAGGGGCTTCCCGGAGACGTGGATCGTATGGATGAAAAGATGTACTACGACGGCTTCATTCTCTGTTTTGGTTAATGGCAAGAGGGAGAGTGGTCCTTTTCAGCCTCAAAGGGGGGTGCGACAGGGCTGCCCCCTGGCCCCGATGCTATTCGTCATTGTCGTCGATGCTTTGGCCGTTCTGTTTAATCAGGTGGTGGAATCTGATTTGTGCTGGTTTTCGTCTGGACGAGCTATCCATACCTGTGCTTCAGTATGCCGATGACATTTTAGTTTTGCTTGGCGGGTCGGAGACCCAAACTGCGAATGCAGCAATGTTGGTTGACATATTTGGTGAGCTCTCGGGTCTGGTTGCCAACAACGACAAATCCAAAGTGGTCACCTTCGGGATGAACAGTGAAGAGAGAGGCGGTGGCTGGCATTACTCGTTTTTCTCTGTGGTCACTACCCCTGACTTACCTTGGCCTACCATTGACGGATGGGAAATTGAAGAAATCTGACTGGGATACTGTGCTCCATAAGATGGAGCAAAAGATGGTGGGTTGGAAGGCGACCACTCTGTCCAAGGGTGGTAAACTTGTCCTGCTGAAACACGTTCTCTCCGCGATCCCGATTTTCTTCTTCGCCTTGCGTATCCTCCCTGTTGGTGTGCGAAAAAAGATGGAGGCGATGATGAAGTTTTTCTTTTGGTCAGATGGCAAGCAATAGAAGGCGGGGCTTCATCTTGTGGGATGGAAGGAGGTAACGAAGACGAAGAAGGATGGCGGACCGGGAATTCGAGACATTGAATGCATGAATAAGGCGTTGATTGGTAAATGGGCGGCCCGGATCCGGGGCCCTTCGTCATCTCTGGTTCACAGGCTTCTCCGCAAGATCTATGGTGTTCGGGGCGAGTTGGTGGCTCCTAGGCTCTGGTGGGAGTCTCCCCTCTGGTCTGGCATCCATGGTGTGTGGTGTCCTCCCGACTCTCACAACCTTTCTGACGCCGAGGGTGGGGGACAAGCGTCTCTTTCGTTTCTGGGGTGACGATTGGACCGGGATGGCAAGTTGTGCACTAGGTTCCCGAGATTGTTTGCTTTGGCGGCAAATCGCGAAGGTACTCTTTTCCAGGTGGGGGGACCGACACTTGGGCACCGGTGTTCGTCAATGAGCTATCGGTGCAGAGGTCGGAGGATTTCCTTGTGTTACAATCGGAGATGCCGTCGGTAGCTGACACTCTCCATGGCCTGCACGCTGTGAGCTCGGACCACTTTGAGTGGAGGGGGATGAAGCTCTCCACGAAAAATATTTATGGTCACATGCGTTGTTCTCCTGAGGTGCTTGGAGCGGACCTAACTCAGGATTTAAGAATGGTTTGGGCTGCAAAGATACCTAAAAGGGTCAAGATTTTCCTGTGGTGCCTACGGAGGGATCACATTTGTCACAAAGTGAGGCGGACAAATATTTTTGGTGCTCAAGATATCATTTGCGATAGGTGTCATGGGCAGCAGGAGGATGCCGAACATATCTTTTTCAAGTGTCAATCTTCGTCTGAGGTTTGGCGAGAGTTGGGCTTGTCGTGGCTGCGACATGAGGATGTCGCGACTTTCTGGCACTCGATCAGGAGGGTTGGAACTTGCTCCACTGTTGATATCTCAATTGCTTTCGCGGTGCTGTGGGCGATTTGGCAGGGTAGAAATGATTGTATCTTTAAAAATCAAACGTTCTATTCGGAGAATACTTATATCCATTGTAAATCCCTTTACAACTCTTGGGCTTCTTGCTAATGTAACCTCACCCTAAGTTTTCTTCTAATCTAAAAGGCGGTAGCTCCCAACTTGGGAGGTTACCCGAGTTTGGTTTTAAAAAAAAAGGATGGTGGAGATGCACTCCTAGTTTGACCTAACTTATCTGACAACTCCGAATCTCTATTCCTATGCAGAGGACCTGCATCAAGAGGTCGGTCAGATGTCGGCCTTTAGAGAAGGATTGCCATCTCCTTCTCAGACTGGAGATCCTTTCTTATAATTATTTGAACGTGCTTGATGAGTCCTCCATCTAACTCTTTAGATATCATCAAAGCACCAGCCTCTGTGATTCAACAATTGAATCAACAACTGTATAATTACTAAGACGACATGATACATAATCCTAATTGTACTAAGGAACCTTTTAAGTGCATTCATTTAATCTCAGATAAGGAGTGAATTGAATCAATAACTTTTATTGATATATCAAAAGATTACAATAACATTTATTTTAGAAATGGTTCGTCCGGGGCTCACATATCTGACATGCTTAACTCTCAACAAGAATACTGGCCATTCAGTATTCCGAGATGGCTGCTAATGGAATACTGCTGATCAAATATTTAAGTCTTCTTATCTTTATCTGGCTGTAAGGAGCAGGATGCCTCCCAGTTAGCTCTCTAATTTCTTTCTGCTATGAACATCTGAAGCAAAAGTCTTAAATGGATTTCTCATTGGATATCTCAAAGGATCTTTGTCCTGTTTTTCATGTACATAAATGCAGGTTGCATGGCTGCATTGGAGGCTGAGCACTATCTGCAGGAGATAGGAGTTCAGCAAGAAAAGTATGATTGACTATATGTGGATCACCCTGGTGGGGACCAAAGGAGAGGATCGGAATCTTCACCAAGATCCAATTTGTAGGTTGCGGAGGTCGAATCTCCTCAGTCCCAATCAGGTTCGTTCCTTCTCAGTCGTCACCATTGCTTGCTCTTTCTCAAGATTGCTTGTCACTTCTCTGCCACCAGCCCTACAGTGGGAATTACTTGTTTGTTTGTTGTGGATTTCGGACCATCTTTAAGTTAAATTGGTGGGTTGATGTTCAATCCAGAGTGCTCAGGTACTAGCCATTGTTTTCAATAACTTATTGCCGAAAACAAGCATGTTATTGCGACTATGTCATTACTGTCTCTGAGGCTTGGATAATCCACATAGATGTTATTTGACTCTCTTCCTTAACTTCTTTATAGTTTGTTGAGATATCGAATCTGTTTGACTTGGAATCGCTCTGTTCATGACGCTCTAAGTTGTGGTTCAGATCTTGCTTGTATTGGATGATGCCGTGAGTCCGTACCCATGCATATAAGTGAATGCTATCTCTCGGTTTTAATGCAAAAAAATTGCAATGTAATTATTGCTACATTTTTTAAATTATTTACCAAAAAAGTCCTAGGAATTAAATTGGGCCAGGCAGTCCGGAGCAAAGGACGTAAAGTAGATTCAGATTTTTTGCCACCTGCCAACTCCATACCTGCAAACATAACAAGGAGAACAGTGAACCCCTTGGTTGCAGGGTTGGGCAGGGTTGGGTTGGACTGGGTTGGGATGGGTGAATAGTAATCTGTGAGGAGGAAGTACCCTTGTGAATAGTAACCAGGGTTGAGCCAACCCTGCCCAACCCTACAACCAAACAGGCCCCTAATGGTAACCCAGTTTAAGGGATGATAAAAAACCCTTCTCATCTCTTTTAGTTCCAAATAAATAAATGATGTTTGGAGACCATCACATCGTGTTCTTATCTGGTTCTTGAACTTCCAGTGGGGTGCCAATTTTGATCCTCTTTTTCCTGACTGCGTGTGATGCATCTCTTGGCTCATCCTAATCTCATCTTTTGATATTGCGAAAAATTTACTCAGAATGGATGTTTATATCCTTTTTCTGTAACTTCCTTTTACGGCGGCTCAAAACTCTAGGTCCTCTTGCCACCTGTTTGATACGAAGTGAGCATATATTTTTAATTGGATTTTTACATGGTAGATCCTATAAATTTTGTCAATTACCTCCACGATCTTTAAAACAACCTAATTCCCCCCTCGACTCCGTAAACTTGTCAACTCTTACCCCATGAACCCTCCGGGTAATCTGTTTGAAGGTCGTGAGGGTTCTTGGGGTAATTTACAGGGTCGATGGGGTAATTACGTTGTGCAAAAGGTTGTAGAGGTAATTTAAAAAGTTTATAGGTCTGCCGGATAAAAATCCCTTTTTAATTTAGTCACGCAAAATTTATAAGTTGGTAAGTGCATGATGTGAACCACGTTCTTTTTGCTGTTAGGCAGACTGTTTAAGCATCGGATTCAAACTTAATGGGGCGCTCTCCGGTGACCCCTTTGATCCCTTCCTAGCTCAGCTGCAGGGTGATGTAAAGGGTTTCCTCGATGATATTGAGAATGATCTTGAATCTGCTTGGAAGCAAAAAAGTAGAGTTGATTGGCTTAAGCTATGGGATCGCAACACTGCCTTCTTCCGCCTAGCGACTAAAGTCCGGTTGAACAATAATACCATCGCTTCTCTATTGGATCCCAAGGGCGCTATTATCGACATACCCCTTGAGGTCTCGGCCTCAACGACTAATTACTACAGTACTATTACGGGCCCTGTGCTACCCAAATTGGGTAGGGATGCTCCTCCTGCTCCCAAGCGTCTGCTCTCAGAGGAAGCGCGTAAATGGCTCACTCGGCCTTTCTCTGAGGAGGAGATATGGGGCTCTCTACGATCCATCTCGCCCACTAAGGCCCTTTGGCTTGATGGCTTCAACGCAGGGTTCTTTAGGAGACACTGGCAGTTGATCAAGGCTGATATCTGCTACGTCATGGAGTTCCTTCACCGTGGGGAGAGCATGGTCAGGCAGGTGAACCATACCTTCCTCACCTTAATCCCTAAGATCCCATCTCCGAGTGGTTTTGGGGACTTCCATCCCATCTCATGCTGCAACGTCCTATACAAAATCTTCGCCAAGCTTCTCGCTTCCATGCTAGCTGTAGTGCTTCCTCACTTGATCTCTCTTAACCAAACGACGTTCATCAAGGGGCGCACTATCGTAGACAACATCCGCCTAGCTCAGGAGATGACGTGGGGCTTCGATAGGCGGCGTAGCAAGAATAAGGCATGCATAAAGATTGATCTGCTCAAGGCTTTCGACTCTATGGAGCATTCTTTCATCTCTATGGAGCATTCTTTCATTCTCGATGCTCTAAGGGCCTTGGGCTTTACCCATACTTGGGTCAAGTGGATTGAGAATTGCATCTCCTCTGCCTCCTTCTCGGTCCTAGTTGATGGTTCCCCGTGTGAACTTTTCCGCTGTACTCGGGGGCTCCGACAAGGAGACCCCCTCAGCCCACTTCTCTTCACAATAGGTATGGAATCCCTTACTTGCCTGATTGATTAGGCCGTGGTTGCGGGCAGGCTGAAGCCTATAGGTAGGGGCCGATCGACTACTCCTTCCCACCTCATGTACACAGATGATCTCCTGCTCTTCTGTAATGGTTCATCACGTTCCTTGATGTATGAGCTATCATGGACGAGTTCTTTTCGATCTCGAGGCTGCAAATGAACTCAACGAAGAACAAGCTCTTCCGGCCAAAGCACCACCTGGGGGACTTCGCGACTACTTTAAGGGTTGTGATGCAACCTATGTGTGCAATAACCTAAATGACGATCCAAGCGATGGAACTAAGGAATCAAAATGACGAAAATGATAAATGATGCACGACAGGCAAAAATCAGCAACAATGATTGACATGATACTCGGAAATATAATACCGATTCTTCCACAAACGTCGGGCAGTCAAGTAGTTAAATGATTAACGGAAAAAACAACGATGTTGCAGTATTAGGACCTTAATAGATCACCAAACAAACAACAGTATAACAGGTCACCAAACTACTTTATAAAGTGGAATAATATATGTGGAAATACACTCATACCACAACCGGCAAGAGAGTTTGGAGCCGTGCTTCAGATCTGATCGGAAGAAGGGACGGGGTGGTTTTCTTTGCGGCTCCGGGTTGAACCGTCGGCGTCGGTGTCCGGGAAGGCAGTGGGTCTTGGTGGCCGATGGAGGAGGCCTTGGGCGGTGAAGCGCTGGCGGGAAAGGCTGCAGCGTCAAGGTGGCGCGGCGAGAGGAGGTGAGGAAGGGTGGGAGCACTGGGTGACAGGGTGAGGGAGATTGGCGTGCGGGCTAGGCGGCGTGGGGAGAGATGCTGATGAAGGGGGAAGGAAGACGGCGGCGATGAGAAGGCTGGGGGTTGGGCGCGGCAACAGTGGGGCTGGCGAGGAGAGGGCGCGGCGGCTGGCGAGTAGCGTGGCGCGGGGAGAGGCCGGGGGGGGGTCTGGGGAGAAGAGGCGAGAGCCGGGAAGGAAGGAGGGGAGGAGGGAAGGGGGGGCGGCGTGGAGAAAGGAAGGGGAGGAAGGTAGGCGGCGGCTGGGGTTTAGGGCACGGGAGGGAGAGGGATCGGGGAGAGAGAGAGCGTGGGGCCGAGAGAGAGAGAGAGAGAATTAGGGATAGGGAAACAATCAACTCAATTCAACTTAATTGACCCAATTACAAAGGGGGCCCTTTATAGAGGCTATTCCCCTCAAAATAAGCAACAAATCCCTAGAATTAGGGAAAGAAGAAATCAAAGGAAAGGATAAAAAAAGGCCTTTTATAATGAGCCTTTTACATGGGAATTAAATAAAATCAAATAAACAAAACAAATGCTAAATAAAATAAATAAAATAAATGTTCACAAATGTTGTTATCATGCTGCATCAACTCCCCCTGCTGAAAAGAATCTCGCTCCGTCGAGATGGCATCGTGAAAATTCTGAAGTATATCGGGGCGGAGTTGTTGGAGTTCATCCTCGTTAATCCAGGTGCAATCGGTAAAAGGTCGTCCCTTCCATTTGACTAGATATCGTCGGAAGAGACCACGTCTAGTCGTCATATCTCGGATGTCTGCAATATCTTCAATCTGATCAGCATCGGTTGCGGCTGGCGGTTGGCGCATATCATCATTGGTGGGAACTGCTACTGGGGTGGCATCGGCCTGTTCATCTCCATGATATAAGAAGAGATCTGATACATTGAAGACCGGTGATGTCTGAACGTCTGGCGGTAGGTCGAGTAAATATGCATTGGGCCCAATCCTCTTGAGGACTCGAAATGGACCAATCTTTCGTTCACTCAATTTTTGGTGGACTCTCAAAGGAAACCTCTCTTTTTTAAGGTGGACCAGCACTAATTCTCCAACTCTGAACTCGCTCTCTCTTCGGTGTAGGTTGGCTTGAGTTTGGTATTTCTGGGTCATGGATTGGAGTTTGGCTCGGATTTCAGTATGGATGTGGGTTAGGTGTTCGACCAGATCCTCAGCAGCTGCACTACTTCTCCCTTGCATGGTTGTGGGTTTTAGGTCAAGAAATTGGGTAAGTGGAAAACCGTACACACTCTCAAAAGGGGATTTTCCGGTGGACCTATTAGTGGAACTGTTATATGCGAATTCAGCTTGGGGAAGAATTAGATCCCATTTGGACGGAGAGTCCCCTGCAAGACATCGCAATAAATTTCCTAATGATCTGTTAACTACTTCGGTTTGCCCCATCTGTTTGTGGATGATAAGCGGTGCTATATTGTAAACGAGTACCAAGACGGGACCAAAGTGTGCGCCAAAAGTGACTCAGAAATCGGGTATCACGTCTGAAGTAAAAGAGCGGGGGACACCATGCAAACGGACGACATCACAAAAAAACAAATCAGCGACATGAGATGCATCTGAGGTTTTTCTACATGCAATGAAGTGTGCCATTTTTGAAAATCTATCCACAACCACAAAAATAGAGTCAACTTTTCGCACCGTAAGAGGTAAGCCTAGCACAAAATCCATGGTGATGTCTTCCCAGGGTCGCAGAGGAATTGGCAGGGGTGTATACGGTCCAGTGTTCCGCCGGTGGCCTTTGAATCTTTGACATGTTTGGCATTTCTGTACGAATTTTGTCACATCCTTTCGCAACTGCGGCCAATAAAAGTGCTCTTGGAGAAGAGTCAAGGTTTTGTCCCTTCCAAAGTGTCCAGCTAAGCCTCCGTTGTGTAGTTCTGAAATTAGATTCTCACGAAGGGACGTGGCATGGATGCACAGTTGGTGGCCTTTGAATAGGAAACCCTCATGAAGAACATAGGTGGCAGTTGGGTCATGCCCAGTACCAACACATTCTGCATGAACTTGACCGAAGTCAGGATCAGTGGGGTAGAGGTCCTTGAGAGTGTCAAATCCTGTTGTGCTGACAGTCATTGTGGTCAGGGCATGTGCTCGCCGGCTCAACGCGTCGGCCACACGGTTCAGGGTTCCGGCTTTGTGTTTGAGATGAAAGGTGTATTCTTGGAGGAAATTAACCCATTTGGCATGACGCTTGTTAAGAGTTTTTTGGGAGTTCAAATATCTCAGGGCTTCATGATCAAAGTTAAGGATAAATTCACGTTGGATCAGGTAATGCCTCCAATGCTTGAGAGCTTGGACCACGACATAAAATTCGACATCGTAAGTGGAGTACCGTGATCTGGCTTCGTTCAATTTCTCGCTGTAGAATGCTACAAGTCGTCCTTCTTGGCTCAGAACGGCACCAACTCCGACATGTGAGGCGTCGCAATCGACAACAAAAACCTTGGTGAAGTCAGGGAGTGCCAAGACAGGAGCATGTGTCAATTGATGTTTAGATTTTGAAAGCTCGTCTCTGCTTCAAGCGTCCAAGCGGGTGCGCCTTTACGCGTGCAATCTACCAACGGTGCTGCACAAGTGCTAAAGTTCCGAATGAAACGTCGGTAGAAAGAAGCTAGCCCCAGAAAGCTGCGAATTTCAGTGAGGGTTTTGGGTACGGGACAGCTCTGAATGGCCTGGATTTTGGAGGGGTCAACCTTAAGTCCATCGGCGGTGACAATGTACCCCAGGAAGAGGACTGTGTCAGACATGAAGGAGCACTTCTTGAGGTGGACGTACAGTTTTTGGGCTCTTAGGGTTTCTAGGACTTGTCGCAAATGAGATAAGTGGTCTTCTTTGGTTAAGCTGTAGATTAGGATGTCATCGAAGTATACAACCACAAACTTACCAATGAAGGGTCTCAAGACATGATTCATGGTTCGCATGAACATGCTGGAGGCATTCGACAAGCCGAAGGGCATTACCGTCCATTCGTACAGGCCTTCTTTGGTTTTAAAAGCAGTTTTCCACTCGTCTCCAGGTCGGTGGCGAATCTGATGGTAGCCGCTGCGGAGATCCATTTTGGAGAATAATTTGGCACCTGATAACATGTCAAGCATATCGTCAAGGCGTGGAATGGGAAAACGATATTTGATTGTTATCTTGTTGATAGCACGACTGTCCACGCACATTCTCCATGTGCCATCTTTCTTCGGTGTAAGCAAAGCAGGAACCGCCACGGGGCTCATACTCTCTCGAACATACCCACGTCGCAGCAGATCAGTAACCTGCCGGTTCATCTCTTCATGCTCACTTGGGCTCATTCGGTAATGGGGTAAGTGAGGGAGGCTGGCTCCAGTGACTAGATCAATGTGATGTTGAATGTCTCGCAACTGGGGTAGTCCTTCAGGCAACTCTTCAGGCATGATGTCAGCGAACTCTTGGATGATGGGCTTTATCTCAGACGAGACTTCAGGTGGAGTTGTCTCTTGGTTGTCCACTTGACGCCCCATTAATGCGTAGATGGTGGAGCTCTCCTGAATTTCACATTGGAACGTTTGGGCTTCCATCAACAACACGGAGCCCGTGGTCACAGTCTTTGATGGTGTAGCCTTATTACCAGTTTGGGCGGTCGCAACTCGAAGTGTAGCCACTTGACGAGGGCTAAGGGCTTCACGTTGTGGTCTCAGTGTTACACGAACTTTGTTTATGAGAAATGTGTAAGTGTTCAGTTTTCCTCGGTGTTCAGTGTCTCGATCGAATTGCCACGGTCTCCCTAGAAGTATGTGACAGACATCCATAGGGGCTACATGGCACCACACCTCGTCCTTATATGAGGGACCAATGGAGAAGCTAACGAGGCTTTGACGGTGGATCGAGATTTGGGTACCACCTCGAAACCATGCCACGCTATACGGTTTCTCGAGTGGTTGCGTTGGTAGACCCAACTTATCTACCATTTCTTGTGAAACGAAGTTCTCAACGCTTCCTCCATCAATGATCAGTGAACAGCGTCGTCCGCCTGAGGTGCAGGTGGTTCGGAAGATGCTGCGTCGCAGCCAGCTATCAGCATCGTGGACAGCGGGGGTGAGCAGAATGTTTGTGGGTGCACTGTCAGGAGCGATAAAGTTTTCGTGTTCAATTACTAGGAACAAACTAGATTCGTCTCCATCCACTCCTAGAGGCTCATAGTCGTCGGCTCCCATGGTGTCAGCAGTCAAGGCAGTTGATTCCTCCATAGGTGATTCCTGTGATTCAAGGTCAGGATCTTCAGGGTCGTCGGTGGTGCATAAGTGGACGGGTCTAGCCTTAGGGTTTGGGCACTCTGCTGCTCGATGTCCCTTTTGATAGCATCGGAAGCAAGTATCAGGTCCTACAATAGGCCGGCTTCCCAAAATGCCTTGGCCGGGGTTTCCAGTGGGTGGTCGGGCGACGGCAGGAGTTGATGGTTTGGTTTGGGTTTTACCCGCAACGATTGATGAGGAACCCATCGGTTTGGAGTATGTCATCGGGGTACTGGTACGAGGAGTGAAGTTCACAGAAAAAGGCATCTTCCTCGTCTGGGTTTTAGCAAGCTTGATCTCAGCCCGTTCAGCCTGCTTGTAGGCTTCGTCGACATCACGGCAGTTGTGGAGGTAGAGTTCATCCTGGATGACTTGGCGGAGGCCTTGCATGTAGCGGGTGACTTCCTGAATAGGAGTCTCCTGCAAATGGTTGCGATGGACTAGGGATTGGAACCCCTCTGTGTATTCCTTCACGCTCATGGTACCTTGCTTCCATGATTGCAGTCGCGCGTACAGATCGCGTCTGTAATCTTCAGGCACGAATTTGGTCTTCAATTTAGCTTTCATTTTGCTCCAGCTGCGGATTTTACTTTTTCCCTTTCGTTTGCGTTTCAGACTGCAAACGGTCCCACCATAGCAGAGCATGTCCCTTTAATTTGATGGTGACAAATTGAACTTTTCGCTCGCTAGGCATGGACTTCCACACAAAGAAGTGTTCGACGGTTTGGAGCCAATCCAAAAAAACGTCAGGATCTCGTCCTCCGTCAAATTCCGGAACATCGAGACGGATACCTCGATCCCATCCATCGTCGGACTTGGGTCCATTTCGTGGTTGGAATTGATATTCACCATTAGTTTGTGGAGTATAGCCGGAGGGGTATGGATCTGGGGTCTTGGGGATGAAAGGGGTGTATTCTCTGGGTCCTTCTTCTTCACTTTCCTGTGAATGATACTCGCTAACTTGTCCGTCAGAAATAGAAGAGCTAGAGTCACGGGAAGTGCTATTCCGAGAGTGTGATTTCCGGCTAGTGCGTCGACCTTTGTTGGGAGTTTCATCAGTAAGGTCTTTGCCTATCATACGACTAGTCAAGGTAGCAATTTGTCCACTCATCTGTTCAAACATCCTTTGCATGTGTTGCATTTGAGCAGCTAGGGATTCTAGCGATAGTTTGGGTTGTGAGGTGTAGGTGGGTTTAGAGCCACTAGGTTTGTCGGCCATGGATATCCTAGGGTTTTGCTTTCTTTGTTGGGGAATTTTTTTTTGTTTTTTTTTGTTGTTTTTTATAGGCAATTAATAAATGCAATGCAAGTGAGGTGCAAGATCATAAGGCTCTGATACCAAATTGATGCAACCTATGTGTGCAATAACCTAAATGACGATCCAAGCGATGGAAATAAGGAATCAAAATGACGAAAATGATAAATGATGCACGACAGGCAAAAATCAACAACAATGATTGACATGATACTCGGAAATATAATACCGATTCTTCCACAAACGTCGGGCAGTCAAGTAGTTAAATGATTAACGGAAAAAAACAACGATGTTGCAGTATTAGGACCTTAATAGATCACCAAACAAACAACAGTATAACAGGTCACCAAACTACTTTATAAAGTGGAATAATATATGTGGAAATACACTCATACCACAACCGGCAAGAGAGTTCGGAGCTGTGCTTCAGATCTGATCGGAAGAAGGGACGGGGTGGTTTTCTTTGCGGCTCCGGGTTGAACCGTCGGCGTCGGTGTCCGGGAAGGCAGTGGGTCTTGGTGGCCGTTGGAGGAGGCCTTGGGCGGTGAAGCGCTGGCGGGAAAGGCTGCAGCGTCAAGGTGGCGCGGCGAGAGGAGGTGAGGAAGGGTGGGAGCACTGGGTGACGGGGTGAGGGAGATTGGCGTGCGGGCTAGGCGGCGTGGGGAGAGATGCTGATGAAGGGGGAAGGAAGATGGCGGCGATGAGAAGGCTGGGGGTTGGGCGCGGCAACAGTGGGGCTGGCGAGGAGAGGGTGCGGCGGCTGGCGAGTAGCGTGGCGCGGGGAGAGGCCGGGGGGGGGGGGGGAAGAGGCGAGAGCCGGGAAGGAAGGAGGGGAGGAGGGAAGGGGAGGCGGCGTGGAGAAAGGAAGGGGAGGAAGGTAGGCGGCGGCTGGGGTTTAGGGCACGGGAGGGAGAGGGATCGGGGAGAGAGAGAGCGTGGGGCCGAGAGAGAGAGAGAGAGAATTAGGGATAGGGAAATAATCAACTCAATTCAACTTAATTGACCCAATTACAAAGGGGGCTCTTTATAGGGGCTATTCCCCTCAAAATAAGCAACAAATCCCTAGAATTAGGGAAAGAAGAAATCAAAGGAAAGGATAAAAAAGGCCTTTTATAATGAGCCTTTTACATGGGAATTAAATAAAATCAAATAAACAAAACAAATGCTAAATAAAATAAATAAAATAAATGTTCACAAATGTTGTTATCATGCTGCATCAGGTTGGTATACTCAGCCAAAACCTACCAAATTTCGTACCTGGGACTGCATTTGGCCTCATCATTCGGGAGCAGATTCAACAGCAAAGCCCTTGTTGATAGGGTGAGGGTCTTGCTTGGGGGCTGGAAAGCAAAGACCCTATCCATGGCCGGCCGTCTGCAACTGCTGAAGTCTGTCATCTCGAGGGTCCTACTCTTCTGGACCGCGGGCATCCTTATCCCACTTAGTTTTGTGCACTGCATCGACATGCTATGCACGGACTTCCTTTGGGGTCGCAAACTACATGACCTCTCGTCGTCTACCATTTGCCGTCCCTTGTCGGGGGGGGGGGGGGGGGCTCGGTCTTCGTGTGTTGACTACTCCGAGGAGAGCTATGGTAGTCTCATGGGCTTGGAGACTGCTGACCTCCGATTCGTTGATTTGGGCTCTCCACATGCGACACAAATACCTATCTGACCATTCATTCTGGGACGCCTCTCCTTCACCTTCTCACAGCGCCACCTGGAAGGCTATTCTCGCTAGTAGGGAGGCCTTACATCTTGCCATTGCTGGTAACAACCATCCGTATAAATGGATTCATTCTCCCATGGGCTTCTCTTTCACTAGTGTCGTGAACCTACTGCGTCCTTCAACTGATGCCCCTGATTGGGCTCCTTGCATCTGGGCCAAAGGACACCCCCCCCAAAAAAAAGTCTCTTACTCTCTATAGAGCGGTTCTAAACAGGATGCCCTCTACTGACAGGCTTGCAAGATTTGGAATTTCCGATCATAGCATCTGCTATCTTTGTCGCATGGACCTTGAGTCCCATGGCCACTTGTTCTTTAACTGTGTTTTTTCCTCGGCAGTTTGGGTGGGATCTTGCGCTGCTCTTACGCTTCCTTCCCCGCCTTCTTGGCCTTTGCATCTACGGGACCTCATTAGCTGGATTAATTCCATCCTAGATGCGGCTACGCAAGTCTGCTTGTCTAATACGCTTGCGGCAACGGTGTGGACTGTTTTGGGTGAAAGGAACCGTCTGTGGGCTTCCTCGGACCCTCTCAGCAATCCCTTGACTACAAAGGCTATGGACTTGGTAGTGAAGACAATCAAACTCCTGCGGTGACGGGGTTGGGCCCGGTTTTTTGTCCACTCATACCGTACATGTACAGCTACATATACCTCATCAAGTCCCCTCCTGGAGGCTTATAATTTTTTGTAATCAAGGCCTTTGCTGCCGATTGTAGACTTCTTTTTTGGAATATAGAATTTACTTACCAAAAAAAAAGCATACAGCTCTTGGTCTCATGCCATACCAACAACTCCCCACTACCCAATTTCTCCCATAACAAACTGGCCCATTCTCATTGACCAAATGGGGCCTCAGGTCTGGACTTAGGCTCCCACCAGGGCCCAAGCAAACAAGGCCACGTGTTTGCACGTCCCACTAATCTCCCCATCCACGCCTTCAACTCAAGCAAGCATCCTCATTCCACGTGCCTTCGCCCTGTCCACCCATTCGAACACTGCCATGTGTCATTCACGTCACGATCTCCCTCCTCTTTTTTTCTTACAACACGAAAATAGTTCAAATTCCAAGAGTTGGCCTCTCATCCAATCCCAATTTCTTATTCTGAGCTTTTGACTAGATCCTCCAACCCCACCACCCCTGCGATTTCTTTAATGACTAGAGATCAAACAGCATGTGCGCTTACATTATAATATGATCCTCCTTGCACCCTGAGCGAATAATCTATTCGATGTTACACTCTAAAGCTAACTTAGTTTAACTATGAACTAAATGGCCATCACATGGGCACCCACCCTGATGTGAGGCAACGCGCCGCGCGGCGGATTTTCTTATGCTGGAAATCCGGTATCTTGTGCGCGGTGCGGCGGGCTGTAATCTCCTCGTCCCCTGTTCGATCGCCCCACATGTGCATCTCGGACACCGGCTGCCGTCCGCTCCATAGGATCTATCTAGTGGGATGGTGGCAATTTGGTAGGGAGACGCCAATTGGAAACGGACATGCAGAATAGTGATATTAATCAAATTGCTATTCGTGGGCCTATTTTGCTACAGTGAATAGGATGCTGTTGGGGGCCACAGTTCATGTAGTCGTTTACCAGCATCGAGAGAATCCTTCCTAGATATTTTATCTCAATAAAAAAAAGACCAGACTAGCTTTACTACGCTAATTGGAGGGCATGGGAACCTTCAGTTTCTTTTGGAGATCGATTTAATATCACTTAGCATGTTCGTTTAAGATGGAGCGGTATTAATTTCTTGGTACACGATCACCTTAAGCTTACGTGGTCAATGCATTCATGCACTGGTTGGTGACTAAATAAATAAGATACGGGAGAATTAAATATGTATATGGTAGGTTGGAGCAGACAGACATACACAGTGTAGCAACAGTTTATATGCTCACGCGACAAGGGAGGAGCGGACGCGAGCCGTCCACGTGTCAGACAGCTGTAAGTTCTGGCCGCATGCTATTGACCTTTGACCGCCAATTGAATGCTATTTTTATATATATCCCTTTGTTGTTTAGTGCCAACTGTGAGATGCAAGCAATACATTATGTGCTATGTTTCGTCAGGCCCCATTTGCATTGGAGTTTATGTGATCTGCACGAAAACAAACAGTAAGCGAACAGTTATTCATGAGAAAGATGATGTTCAAATCACGACCATTCGGCTATATGATCTAAAGGTCATCGTTCTCCTTGCAGAGCCGCTGATAACTAGTTTATTACATGTTGAAGAAGTCATTAAGTTGTTTTGAAGGGGACAGGAAGAGATTTAAGTGTTCAATGTGTAGTTGAGATCTGTACGACACTCGTGCTGTAGAATCAACCAGTGCTGGCATCTCATGTAATTTAAGACTTGAAAACTACCAATAAATTACTGGTGTCTGTGATTGACCACAAGCTTGCACTCAGTTCTGATGCGTGTACAAATTTACAAGAGATGTTTGGATTTGAATCCTGACCTCTTAGTCCCGGAGTTATACTTACCAACTAAGCTATAATTACTTTATCGTCTGATCACGACTAGGCATTTCTGACAGTATATTTTTTATAGAATTATGCAGTAAGAATTAAAAGTAAATTGTTTTTTCTCATGCAACACCTCACTTTGCAGAAAATTCACGTAATCTGAGAGTGGATTACAAGGGGTAAACAATATCACTTGTGAAATTAATCGCAAGCATTTCGGTGATTATTGCTCGCAGTAACGTTTTCCCTTACGGAGAGGCGCAACCTGTCCGTCGAGAGTTCGAAGAAACGAACATTAATGTACCGTTGAGACACACGGGTTAAACTCCCCTTTAGGGAGTTTACCCCCCTTTAACCGACATCTCTCTTCATACAGACTTCACTTTATTTTTTAAAAAAAATTAAAAAAATTAATTTTTCATCATCAATTACATAAAAAATAATAAATTATACTATCATATCATATAAAAATTATAAACTACTCCACCTCTACTCACTTTTCTAAACTTCAATACAATCAAATCACAATAACTACTCACTTTTTCAAACTTCAATACAATCATATCACAACAAACCTACTTCTAACCCACCTCCACTTTAATCCTCTATCCAAAAACTAAAATACAAAAATGGGTTACTTGCTACCAGTTTTACCCACCTTAACCCACATATCAAACACACCTTAAGGTAGCGTTCGGCTACCGGGTTACCCTCCTCTTGGGGGAGTTTACCCCCTTTAATCCACATCCCCATCTCTCCTAGTGGGCCCCATTTTATTCCTTTTTTAAAAATTAAATAAATCAATTTTACATCATAAATCCTATTAAAAATAATATATTATACCATCATATCATATAAAAATTATAAACTACTCCCCTTCTACTCACTTTTTCAAACTTCAATACAATCACATCAAAATAACTACTCACTTTTTCAAACTTCGATACAATCATATCACCCCAAACCCACTTCTAACCCACCCCCAGTTTAACCCTCTATCCAAACACCCAAATCCAAAAATAAGTTATCCTCTATTAGTTTAACCCGCCATAACCTACATATCAAACACACCTTAAGAGTGTACGTGTAGCTACTACGGTCAATAAACTAACAGGAGTGGACGATGAATTGTGTTTAAACGAGAGCATTAGAAATACTACTACTGTTGCTCAAATGAGTGTAAGATCCTGGGGTAGTCAAGAGCCTGGTTTTAAGATTTTACTCTGTGGGCAATTGGTTCAAGTCGAATCTAAACCTAACAGGTCTTTTTGACTGGCTTGATTTGCACTTAAATTGGGGTCCTTGCAAATAATACCATGGTAGATTTATCAAACAGTGGATGTGCACTGGTGGACCCATTGGATTGAGGGTGAGAACCCATTAATCAACCAATGACGAGACGTTTTGACATGATTGATTTGAGCTTTTTGCTGCTACCGCCGTTGCGTATGTATCTCCTTCACTGTCAATGACGTACGCATCTTATACACTGCACGAAGACATTCGTCGTGGTGAAATATCTAGAGCGAGAGATATCGAAACTTTGATCGTCAGTGTTTAGACTGTTTGTATTCTTCTTTAGATTGATTCATTATGTTTAGATTAGTAAACCTTAGCAATTACGCTTGGTAATTAAATTTGTTTCAAGTGCTAAGCTACTTTCATGGAGGAAAAGTTTAAATTCCCAATTTGAAACATGGTGGGGTGTCGAATGGAGTTTTTAGTATCACAGGGAGTAGTTTTAAAATTTTAGTGGGTTTATAATTATATATATAATCCTAATCCCAAGCTATTATAGCAATATTAGAAAGGAGGAATAGAGGATCACACTTGCAGGCATTCTCCGCTTAGGCTTGATTCAGATAATCTGAGCAATATATAAAAATATTTTCGAGTTAAAATTTTAATGTCTCATTTTAAATTTCTCCCCTTTACTAAAAGAATCGTGAAACCATTTTTTATTCTTTAGATGTTGTGTGGGGGAGCTATTTGAAAGTAAACTAAATCTTAATAAAAATTCAAACTACTACTTTGCAAAGAGACCCTCAAAGACTAGATCTGAGTAAACTACTGAAAAAGGTTATATAGTAGACGAAGATTGAACCCGCCAGATTAGCCCGGTTGAAAACGAAATAGAAAAGCCTATAGAAAGCCCAAAACCATATATACAACGAGTCTCAGTGGGGCGTATTAGTCTTAAAATCTAATATGTGTGTGGCATCATAGTTGTCAACAACATAAGCAGTCAACAAACGGATTGGAAGAAGCACAAGAATGGGAAAGCCAATGCAAGAGTAGTTCTTGAGAAACAATCCTCATTCTCACGTGCTTGAAATCCTAATTTGAAAATCAACCAAGCTTTTAATATGTTTCTCCTCCTTTGTTATCAATAACAAGATATATAAAGAAACATGAATAATTCATTAACTTTATGGAACTCGTACAAAATGTTTGTCCCAAACATATTCTTAGAATAAGAAACAAAGAACAACTAGAAAGAAAAAGAAAATAAGAAAAGATCTAATCAATGGGATAGTATTCATCATCATTCACATGAGGTGCTGTATGAGAGCACTTTCCTCTTTTTATGTGACATCCAGACTCAACAAACTCGTCGTCGTTGTCGTCATCATCTCCATCATCATCATCATGTTATTCTTCTTCTTCTTCTTCAGGTGCTGGTCAAACAACCGTCTTCCCTCTAGAGGGGGATGAACTAGGAGATAAAGGTCAAGATCTTGGTCAGACATGAGTAGGTGGAGGATCTCTGGAAGGAGGAGCAACACAATGAGTAGGAGGATGTCGAGCACAAGGTCTTGATGGAGAAGGCTTTGAGAAGATAGTGAACTATTGAACATCATCCGCAAGTTTATATATGACCTTAGATTTGCCATTCATAAACATAACATAGTTATTAGCACACATAACCATACTCTTATGATAACTCATCATGGTATTCATAGTCTCTTTTATCTGATGTAGCTCTAGAGAATGTAATAAATAAAAATCATAATAAAATACTACATAAAATAATAAATATTTTTATTTTACACTCACAAATTATTAAAATTATTAAATATTTTTAAATAAATAGTTTCGAATAAATATTCAGTTTTGTCTTTTAGCAGCTTGTGTGGCCCAATCAGGTCGTAGCATTTGTTGACCACCGATCAACTTGCCCTCTAGGCGTTCTGACTCGTCATAATTGTCTTTTCCCCTCTTTTCTTTGCTTTTACCTGCTCGACCCATCGATCCATCATGTTCGCTTCCTTCATAGGAACTTATCATTGATCCTCCAAGATCCAAGCCGACCCTTCACATTGCGTGTACATAATCTCGATTCTTTCCAATTCAACCATCAGTAAGGGTGCCTTTACATGTTTATGAATAAGATCCTCCATCTCCCTATTCCTCTTCGGTCACTATTCCGAGTCTAGGAGCCCTATTTCTTGGTCGAGAGAGTTTCCTCATGACAGGAGGAGCATTTTTGCGGTTCAGATTGGCCCTAGGAGGATGGATATGCACCCGGGCGATGCTCTGGCACGCCGTGCTCCCGGCCGACCATCGCAGGTAACTTTAGTGTTAAGACCGTAGTTTCAGCTTAATACTCTCGTTCATAGTTCACCAGAGATCTGCTCCGGCTAACGTTTTCATCATGCTTCGATTGTTATCCGTCGCACTTATCACCCTCATTTCATTTCCCGACGCCTTCTGATCACCCCACACGTCTCACTCACCCAGATCTCCCACTGATCTGGTCTCCCAGATCTCCATCGGAAATCCGCCACCTCGACTTCCCTGCTTCCGTTCCACCTTCTAACAGGGCGAGGTTGCCCTCGTCCCTAATTTCGTCATCTGCAGGTTCGACGTGCAAAGAGGCGCCTGGAGGAGACTTCGTAGTTCGTCGGAGATACTTGGAGTCCCACTTCTTCTCCGACCTCGTGGTGGCGCTCCAGTGATCCTCCGCTCCTTCTAAAGTCCAAAAATATAGAGAACCACCCCAGGCATCTTTCTGGGCCCTTTGGAGCATCCATGCCCGTCGAAGGAGCGAGCTTTGGCCAGGGGAAGCTCACCTCGCATGAGCTTCCTCCCTGTTTTTCCTCGTACCTTCTCCGTCGTTGGATCATCAAGGAGCATTCAGATGTTGCAGCTGTCGTTCGATCACGCCCATCCCTGAATGTTCGATCATGACCCAGGATCTAATCTCCACCGTGCATCTTCGAACCCACATCGTGCATGGAGAAGATGCCACGTGTTAAGTAGATGAACCTGAGCTGTCCATCTCTGTGCTAGATCGAGGTAAATTGCAGATCATGCCCCACCTCTTTTTATATTTATTATTAAAGGTTATAAATAAATTATGCCATTTAAAATAAAATAGATATTTTGCACAAAGGCCCCTGGACTTATTTTAATTACATTTGGGTCCAGTCCAACTCAACTAACATGCCATCCAACGTGAGGTGGGCAAATTTCATGGAAGCCCCTAGAGATTCTTGTATTTACTTTTAGTCCAATAAAATTTTAGATGTGTTATCTAATTATGGCACATTTGTAGATGAACCCTTGCTCTTTATTTTAATTGCAAATATTCCCTTATTATTCTATATTTTTTTGTATTTGGATTTCATTTATTAAAAATAACATCCTAGCTCCTAAAATTGTGCAAAAATAGGGTTAGATGCCTAATAGCATGTACTTTAATGCCATGTATTTATTTTTTATTTTGGATGTCTTAATCATTTATTAAAAATCAAAAGGAGCTCACTTTTGTTCAATTTACAGTATAAAATACTAAAAAATAAAACGTGTTAAAAAATTCTAAAAAAATGTTATCTTAAAACTATAGATAAAAAATCACTAAAAATGGAAAAATAAAACTTCTAAAGATTGAAAAATCCCAAAAAACTTTATAAAAATATTAAAAATCATTAAACAACTCAAAAATGTGTTTTTCTATTTTATAATTTTCTTTATGTTATTATCTATATAACAAAATTGATTTGGATAATTTCAGACCTTATTTACTATTTTTGATATTCTAATAAATTCCGGCCTATTTATTAATTCCCCGATTTGGGATATTTTTGACTTTAAAAATCCATAAAAATTAGCAAAAATTTGAAAAAAAATTAGAAAAATATATAAAAATAAAAAGTTGTTATGTATTTTATTTATATTTGGTAATAATTATAGGTATATTATTCTATAATGTTTATATACTATGTAGATAGCTATAATATATATACATATATTTTAAAAAATACAAAATCTAAAAATATAAATAAAAACTATAAAAATATAAAATCAAAACAAAATACAAAAATATAAAACAAAAATATAAGAAAATAATAAAAATAAGAACTCATAAAAAATATACATGCATAGATACATAATAAATGACATGGTTACACATGATATACCTTTGTTAAAAATAACCATAGGCTACCCATATTCCTCTTTGTAGGTCGACCTCTACATACTTGCTTATTATACATCTTATTGTAGAGAATAATAAATTTTAACTCACTTTTTGATGTTCATTACTTGATTTATATTCGCGAGTTGATTGTTGATCGATTGAGGTTTTTCGTGGTTCTCCACAACGACTATGTCTCCGCCTTGTGTGAGAGATATTTTGACCCTCGTAAATTCCTTGGTCACCAGTCAACACTTAATGAAACAGACCCCGAAATAGTCTAATATGTCTAAGTTTGATTAGAATTTAAGTAATCCAACTATCTCTCTCACTAAAAATAATCAACTAACTACAACTGCTCTACGACTATCGATCCTTCTTTGTATCTCTCTTTCCAGCTAGGTTGAATAGCCAGGATGCACCCCTCTCGGATGTACTGAACCACATACGACATCCACCCTTGCTCCATGGCCCTGGCAACAAATTCAAACATGAGATATGTGAGGACAAGTTATGCAAATATAATAAAAAATAACATCTAAAAATAAAATTGCAAGCAACACAGATAAATAAATAAGTAAACCTAATCTACTCGACCATTGCTCCCCGATAATGGCATCATTTGTTCAAGCAAGGAACCGGACCGGTATCCAAAAGAGATTGGATACTCAGTCACTAAGGTGACTGATCTCAAGTTGAACAATAATCAACCCACAAATATATATGTAAAACAAAATATGTGTGAGACGGAATTTATTATACTCTTCAAAACATGTGTATAGGTGCATGTATAAAAGAGTGTCGCAACCAGGAGCAAACATGGTAGATGTATTTTTTTATTAATCATTACCAATTTAAAAAGGATTTTTGTCAGTTGTGCCCCTCTAAGATATTCCAATATCAGTTATACCCTCCCTTTTTTGAAATATCAATTGTGCCCCCTGACTTCTTATTTTTTTATCAGTTGTACCCCTCTGTTACTTTAACCGTCAATGAGTTGAACTTAACCATGGTTTTTGAAACCATGGTTTGGGTAGAGGGGTAAAATTGGGAACCTTCAATAATAAAAAAGCTTCTCTCCCTCGGAGCTTCACCATCAATGATGAAGAAAATATGGAGCTAAGGAGTGGATGGCCCCTCTTCTAGCAGCAATTGGGGATTCAGAAAGAACGCCATTGACGTAGCGATAGAAGAGGTCAGATAAGATGGAAGGAGGGCATGAGGTAGGTGCAATCGGCGGAAGAGGAAGAGGGGGAACGTGGGAGGAGCAACGAGTAGATGAGGAGAGGATGTGGGGGAGTAGTAGTGGACATGAGGAGGGGTGCAGAGGAGGAGCAATTGCAGCGGGAAGAGGGGGCATGTGGGAGGAGCATCGGGTAGACGAGGAGGAGGGGATGCAGGGGAGTAACAATGGACATGAGGAGGGGCGTGAGGGAGGAGTAGCAGTAGCGGGCGTAGGAGGAAGAGGGAACGCAAGGGAGGAGCTCCTGCAGCAGGCGGATGAGGAAGAGGGGGCGTATGGGAGGAGTAAAAGGTAGATGAGGAGGGGGGATGTGGGGAAGGAGCAGCTGCAGTAGGTGGAAGAGGAAGGGGGTGCATGGGAGTAGTAGTGGACAGGAGGAGGGGAGTGTGGGGGGAGAAGTAGCTACAACTGGTGGAAGAGGAAGAGGGGTCGCGTGGGAGGAGCAGTGGGCGGACGAGGAGGATGGGACACAGAGGAGTAGCGGTGGACAAGAGGAGGGGGCGTGGGGGAGGAGCAACAGATGGAGGAGGAAGATGGGGCGCGCAGGAGAAGCAACGAGCAAACGAGGAGAGGAGGGGACGAGGGGGAGGGGGAGTAGAAGTAGATAGGAGGAGGGGGCACGAGGGAGGAGTAGCTTTAGCAGGCGGAGGGGGAGGGGGAGTAGAAGTAGATAGGAGGAGGGGGCACGAGGGAGGAGTAGCTACATCAGGCGGAGGGGGAGGGGGAGAATGAGTTGGTGGAAAGACACATCCCTCCCTTTTCTTCAAATTAATTCCCATCATGTCCCTAAAGTTAACGCCCGTTTACATTGGGGATGGGACATCAACTAACACGAGGGGCACAAGTGATATAACAATAAGAAGCCAAGGGCACAATTTAATTTCCAAAAAAGGGAGGGGCATAACCGATATTAAAATATCTCAGGCACAACTGATAAAAACCCTTAAAAATTAGGTTTTAATTTTACTTGTTTTTATACATGTTTATTTGATTTTTAATGTTTTGTGAGGTTTTAATTATATTCATATTTGTATGATTTTTAAATGTTTTATGTTTTTATATGTTTTCTGATTTTTTATTTTTAATTTTGCAAAAATTTTAAGTTCTTTTTTATTTTCAAAACAAAGTACGCATTAATATAGATGAGAGAGGGATAAAATATCTGTTTTTATGTTTCAAATAGGTCAAACAAATCCAAAATAAAGAAAATAAAGTATTTTTAATTTTTTAATATTTTTCTCTATTTTTGTGAATTTTGTGGTAATTTTATAATTTTGTAGATTTTGAAGTTATAGAAACACAAAATAGTTAGAAGGGTAAATTCAAAGAATTACTTAGAGTTTTAAAAATAGATATCAATATAAAAAAATCTAGGTTTTTTTCGCATAAACTATATATACTAAAGAAAATGGGGCATTAAAATCAATATTCCTGGATTTTTGTCGAATATTTTATGATTTTTATAAGGTTTTTAGTGTTTTTAGATTTTAGTTTTTTGTTTTGTATTTTTTACTGGTCGTGGATATGTGATAAAATATGCTATAAATAAACTAATATATTTTTTGAGAATTTTGGATAGATATTTTAATTTTTATGGATTTTATAAGTCAGAATAGGGGAAATGACAATATTTTTGAATTTTTATAATAAGGAAATTATTTTAAATGCCAAATGAAAATAATATATGATATATTAAGGTTCTAGAAACTTATCCTAATTTTCCTATAATTTTGAAATAATGGAAGCAATTAACAAAAATAAAATAAGCGTGATAATTTAAACTGGCAAAATAAGGACCATTTGCAATTTCAAAACGATTTCATGCATTTGTTAACATTTAAAACAAGTCTAAGGTTAAAAATGTAATATATCCAAATTAAAATTCCACTTTATTTGCGAACGACAAGGGATAAATCATAAAACATAAAACATTCTATGCATTTAATAATAGGTCCATAGAATATAGGGCTGATCCTGCAAAAATACAACAAAAAGCCCTACATGGGGGACCATGGTAAGTGACTTGGAAACGACATAAATGCAAATAGCTGAAGGTACGAGGTCTAACATGAAAAAAATAAAAAAGTTATTACATGCGATTTTATAGTTACAAGACTAAGGCAAAATAAATAAAGATAGAGGGGGTGGTTGCAAGTTACTATCATCATGCAGGTGTGTGTCCCGTGCAAGGTGATCGACAGTCGTATCACTTCCAATTACAAGGTGAAGGATCTAGTTCAGAATCACCTTTCACCCGAACTGATGGTGGAGATCAGATCCTAAATGAATTTGATGGCTGAAGTACTTCTTGACCGGATAATTGCTGCTACGTTTGTAGGTTCTTCATGATCAAACTGTTGGGGGCTTGCATGGAAAAGTAGGAAGAAATGGACCCATAGAGATGCTTTGTCTGGCTTAATATCCTCCTCATATGTACGTTAGGTGTCGAAGATGGATTACAAGGTAGCTGGGAGCTTTTTGTTTCAAGTGATGGTGTTCAACTCGTCTGTGCTCTGCTGAGGAGAGGCCTAGAGCTCCAAGAACATGAATATAGGAAGCTTGGACCTGAAGTTGCATAACTCCATATGGGGTCTTTGTGACTCGATACCTGTAAGGTGAGAAAGGAGGCTCGAGGGCAAATCGCTCAACCCGATTATTAAGTGGAATACGACTGAAGGAGAGGTGAGTGGAGGTCTCCAACAATAGGCAGAGGAAGAGAACCTGGCATCTCATCCTCTGCAAGGATGAGATGATCAGGGCATGTAGAAATGATGAGGAAGCGAAGGGGAAAAAGATGAGGTTGCATGCGTAGTGGAACAAGTCTCGATGCATGGTGAATAGAGGATGGAGCCAAAAACGAAGGCTATGGTTAAGCCTTGGTACATCATGGAAGTATGAATATCGCATCAAATGCGATCTAGAGTGGCTAGTCATATTAGTTTCTCAGAGTAGTGGAAATTAAAAATTTTAAAGAGATGAAATTACATGATTCAAGAACACTTTTCGAATCGTTCATCAAGATCACAAAGAAGATGTCGGAAGACCTCTTGAAGCGTGGTTGTGATCGTTGTCTCTAAAGTAAAAGACCTCCTATCTTAAGTCTGATCCAACAGAGGAGATGCATGCGAGTGCGTGGATGAGACACATGATTTTCGCAATCCAAGTCAAAGATCCGAGCAATGAATATATTGATTTCATCTTATGAAATCCGATGTCTTCTTCACGAGTGAGGGGCATCGAAGAAGATGGAGATCCACGAGCGATCGATGCGTCAGCACAATGACGTAGCGACGGCGACAACAATCTTTAGGTCAAGAAGTGGATGACCACTCTTGAGATAGAGAGAGGGGAGTGTGATGAGAATGAGAGAGAGAGATTGCACTTGCAATTATGTTGTAAAAGAAGAGCAAGGGTTGCCCTTTCTTTTATAATAATTTGGATGTCCATGGATGACAATCCATGTGCTTCACAAATTCAATGGTTTAGATTGTTTGTGCTTTTAATCAATGGCCATAATTTATTGCATAATTTTGCAACAATAGTTAATTTAGTTTAAATTAAATATATTGAATAATCATCAGTATAATTTAATTCAATAAAATCAATAAGCATATAAGGATTAAGAAGGAGTCAAGGCTCCTTCCAATCATGGAGTAGACGACCACCTTGATTTAGGATTAAAGGGTGGCTGTCCACCATTCATAATTGGAAGGTGTCTTCCTTCTTCCATTTATGTGAGATATTGTATCTCACATAATCTTTCATTATTTGCAACAACTTTTATTGCAAATAAATTCACAAAAATAATTCTAAATTATTTTGTGATAATTTCAATCAAGGCACTGGTAATATGAATCATATTTATAATCCAAAATAAAATATAAATTGTATTTTCGATTAATTGTTCGATGTGAATCCAATTCATATCAACATTTAATTCGTAAATACTTTATAATTATCTCTCTCTAATATATTATAAATCACATTTATAATAAATATGAATAATGTAGATAGTGATATCCACATTATTCATATCCTTGATAATTAGATCATATTTAATTATCTTGTATCTCCATTCTCACGTGCCTACATAATATGAATCTTATTCATATTATTCATGATAATTAAATCAGATTTAATTATCAATTTTCCACTGCTCTGATATATAATTCAACAACTGGAATTATTCTTGAACTCTTATAAGAATAATGTGCTTTCTCCGCGGATACTTGGAGATAAGGATAGGGCGATTGTACGTTCCATGTATAGTGACTTGGATGTTGAGATCTTATATCAAATACAGATCTCAAGGGCCTCTCCAAGATGCTTGATTATTGATGAATCTCGTATTCATCATGCTAAAATTGGTCAATTAGGCTCTGTTCCCTAAGATTCACATGCCTTTAATCATTAATAGAGTATTATTAGCATTCATACATGTGTGAATAATATCTGCATTTCATCATGCATAATTGCATTAAAAATTCCATTTGTAAATTAGCTCAAAAAGCCGCTAACTTCTCACATTTGTAATTAATTCATCCTAACTCTGATTGACCCCAAACCACCTCCATTGTGTAGATATTACTAACAATAAGAAATACAAAAAATTACTAACTCAAATAAGTGTCAAATAATCCCAAAGTCTGATTTCATATCTGACGGAATAAAACGAGCATATATCCCTCATACAGTGTCTGATTTTGGTCTAATCACTTTTAAAGTACTCGATTTTCAAATACCTTCAAAATAAGACTAATTTCATAAAATTCGGAGCTGTTATGTGAAAGTTGGGTTTTGGACCTCTTTTGCGTACTTTGACTTTTTGCTATTTTTGACCTGAGTTTTTATGTACATATTTAACCCTTTTAATGTTATTTCTTCTTCATTCATGTTCTTTGATGAAAGTTTTATTAGGAAACACAAAAATTTAAATCCAGATTAAAACTGAAATCAAAGAAACTGACTGAGTCCAAGTGTCCGTTGTGAGTCTGTACAAAAATTGTTTGTTTCATACTTCTATTTTATTTTCCTACATTATTATTTACTAAAAATACAAAAAAATTAGATTAGTATGTAAATAAATTTCTTGTATTTTGTCGTAATTTTTATAGATTTTTATCCTCTCTAAAACCACCAAAAAATTACAAAACTCCAAAAATCTGATTTTCTATACACATGGAGAACCACCAAAAAATCACTTTACATAGATGACCTCTTTTGCTTCTGAATCCTTCATGAAAGTTTAGATGTCGTCGAGACAAACAACTTTTGTGAAGGAAATTTTTCGATACGAGATCTTCTTCTATTTCTTTTTCTATTTTTCTTTATCTTTAAATTTTGAATTTTTTGGGTGCCACGTGGCAGCTCCTGGGCATGCCACGTGGCACCCCCACTTTTCTCTCTCCCGACCACCGGGTCATGTGCGAGGCACGCGACCCCCTTCCCCTTCCTCCAGTCGTTGCTCCCCCCTGCCGTTTCTCCTCCTCCAACGCTCCCTCGCCTCCTCCCGCTGTTACACGCGCCTCCATGACTCCTTACTTGCCCATAATACCTCGACCTTCCTAAAAAACCCTCCCCTTTCGGCCATCTCATCCATCCGCCCTTCTCCAAGCTCGCCGGTGACATCGATGCAATACTCCTGGCATGATCCGCAGTGTTCCTCACAAATGTCACAACTTAGGAGCAGCTCCAGACCGAGTACTTGAACAAGTACTATCCACTCGGTCGGACCAATGCAATACGAGCTATGATCAGCAACTTCACTATGATCCTGAATGAGCAGTTCCATGAGGCTTGGGATCAATTTAGAGATCTCATTGATCGATGTCCACATCATGATTTATCAAAGCCCAACCTTGTTCAGAGTTTCTTTTGTAGGATGACACCGGAGCTGCAGGGGCTAGTGAATGCCTCTTGTGGAGGGTCATATTTCTCCAAGGGTAAAGACCATGTATGGGCTATTTATAAGGAGATGATAGAGAATTCGACAGTGATGTCCCAAGCCCGGGTCTACACACAATCAAAGGTCCCCCAAGGGGCAAGTTCATATCAGATGATTGCACGTATCGATGCCGGTCCCCACACTCCATCAGCAGCATCAGCTCAGGCTGAATCCACCGCAACGGACATAGGGATCATTAGCGAGAAGTTGGACCGCATCGAGATCCTTGAGAAGAAGCGGAGCCAGGGGCTTGCCCAGATGGACCAGCTGACAAAGAGCATGAGCGACCTGAAGACCCATATCTTGTGTATTCAGGAAGCACAGACGTCCTCGCAGCAGCCCCCAGGACACGTGCTGATTCCAGCAGTAGCAGCTCCACCCAACCCTCTGTCACGCACCGCCAGGTTTACCATATCCAGTAGAGTCGGTCCAGCAGCTACAGTATTACCTGTTGCAGACACTATCTCAGGACACTCAGACGGTGGTTTACCAGCCGAATCAGCCAATGGCAGTTCTTCCAGTCTCAGTTTTATTATGGCTATCTCTTTCTTTTATATTTTTCAATGCAATCGCCGAACAGGTTTCCAATTCCTTTATCATCCTAAGTGATCAAATCAGATGGAGAGGGTCAGAAAAGCAATGCAATGCAGAAATTGATGATGCATGCATAGTCAGAAGACTTATAGTACTTCCCAACTCTCTCCATGCAACTGGCAGCCCTTCACGAAGCTGCACAACTGCGTCGTTCTCTGCCTACAACCATCTGCGAAGATCAGGAGCGAGCTTCTGCTCCTCCAAACCCGGGCGAATCCACCCGTTCGTTCACCTCCCTCGACATAGATCCCGCTCCGCGTCTCCGCCGTGCCGCTCCACCCGTCAAGCCCCGCAGCCCGTACGACTCCGCCTCGCCACTCTCGCTCCGGCCACCTCCGCCTCTGCCACGGCAACACCCACCGCCCTGCAGAACCCGTGCTGCCCTCGAACTGTGTGTCGCCCGAGGTGTAGCTCGCCTCCTTCGGCCACCAGCGCCTTCGCCTCCTTCCGTCGCGGCAGCACCCTCGCCTCCAGTCGTCGTTGGATCAGGCGGTGGCCCTTGATCCAACGGCTACTGACCTGCCACGTGGCCACACCCCATAACATAGGATTGGCCCGTTCAAACCTTCGGTTCGGCGCCCGAGCCTCCGGTTCTACGTCCGAGCCTCCGCCTCGGGGTCCCCAAGCCTCCACCAACCACCACCTAGGCTCGGGACCCCCAAGCCTCAGCCCCGCCATCCGAGCCTCAGCCCCGAGCCCTCGAGCCTCCGGTTCCACCGCCGAGCCTAGAAAAATTGTAGATACGCCCCAGTGTTTTCAGAAATTACAAATATACCTTCGCAGGGGTAAATTGCAAAGGGACCCCTCAATCTTTATAAAATTACAGATAAGCCCCTCTAGGGACCTTTTTGAAAGAAAAACTTTATTTTATTTACATTTTAGTCCCCTGCAATTTCATTTTAGCATATCTTTCTCATACAAACTTTGTTTTTAGCATACAATATGTCATTTTGAAGCTCTTTTCATGCTCTATCATTTAGCATAGTTTGTGGATAGATATGAGGTTGTTTATTGATAATTATCAATTGAGGATCTCTATTGACATATGTAGGCTAATTTTGACATATTTGTGCTTGAGAAATTAAAGATATTTTTTGCAGGAATTCGGATGAGGATTTTTAATCTGATTAAACCTTTGTAATCATTGTTGATTATTATCAATAGTTTAGATTTCACAAGGGATTAATTTAGATCAATTTCTCCAAGATTATTGTCAACTATTCGAAGAATTGAATCAAAGAAATTTGGAGGCCGAATATCTTGCTTCAAATTATTCCGAGCATCAAATTATTAACCTGAAGAATTGAGACAGTTTAAATAACTCTTGAGTTCGATACATTTTGAATTGTGATTAATTTGTGAAATTATAGATCTGATTATTATTGGTGGATCTAACACGTTTCAAATCACAGATCCTGGGCATAATCATCTCTATTTATTTTCTTCGCATATCATCTTTATCATTGCATTGTATTTTTTATTCCAACATGTAAATTAATCAACCATTAATTAATTATTAATTTTAATTTAAAACCACACAACTAAGAATCATCGTTCCCTGTGTTCGATCTTGGTAAACTTGTCAAGTAAAAATATTCCACAATATTCAAAGATTGTGGTTTTTGTTAAACCATTTTCACCACATGTACTACGATAAAATACGACAATTAAAGTGGTGAAAATGTCGCTCATCAATTATATCAAAGCTGCAAATCTAATCTTCTCATTGCATCTAAATCGTATTCAGATCAATTTCCAACATTTGGTCTAAGATTAGATTACTTCTCAGGGTCCCTCTCTTTGAACCCTTGTAATAATTCATACTGAACATTTCTGTGGTGTGTTGGGTCTGTTTCAAGCCCTTCTGTGTGGTTGGGATCCGACTTGAGTGGCGTAGAACTTAGGCACATATACTCTTACTTGTTTATCATTGACTGTGCTCGTAATTCTTAGGCACGCTTTCACTAATTAAATGCACTATAGATCGTTCAACATTAGCCAAAATTTGAAATCAATTCTTTCCGCTAATAGAACTATCTTCTTAGGGCATCTTTCATCTGTGCATATCATTTAGTGTATATTTTAATGCTTTGTACTGCATTCCGTTTGAAGAACGCGAGGATTCACTGTACGTCTTTCTCTTAAGCATGCATCATTGATTTACGTTTGCATTGACTGTTTCGAATCTCCTTCCTTAAGTTTTACAACTTAGGAATTAAAGGAAAAGTCGTTCTTAGCCTCAGTTAAGGCGATCGTCGATTGTGAGACTCAGGAAATCAAGTTCCCGAACTCAGATCACAATGAACAAACCCCCAATGACATGTCCTGCTCTGAGGAAAACCAACTTGAAACCAACATTTATGATCAAGAGATAAATACTTCACATTATCAGACATCTCCGCATGGCACACAGATACAAACCCTAGGGGAGTCACCTGAAAGACTGACTGTTGGACAAACCTCGGATTCTCACCACCCTAGCACTGCTCCTAGGAAAAATCAAGATTTTGGAGCAAATGAAGAATTGGACCATAATCTGAGGAACGTCACAATTATTTAAGTGGTCTAATTTTCGAGTCGGTAGTAATTCACGATATACTTGAACCATACAAAGAACCGACTCAGGAAACCTCTGATGTCATCAAAATTCACGATCATCAGGAAGTGACATCAACATCCCCGACCATAACCCACAAAATCACCAGGAACAATCTCCCTCGACCGAAGCAACGTATGACACTACAAGAATTTGTCAACTTTTACGGGGATTCATCTGATGAGGAACTTATGAATGCCACATCGGTTACTCAAGACAGGGAGATGAAAACTATCCAACTTCCTCCCAATACTTCCCAAGGAAACAAACCAACCAAGAAAGCCACCTTTGACCTTAGACACCAGGTGATTTCTGAAGAGTCCCCGTCCAGTCCTGAAGTGATGCATCGAGTAAGTGCAATAGGCACAACTCTGATCCAAGGGCACTTACCTCTGATCGACAAAAGTTGGAGATCCTCTGCATACGACTACTACTCTCCTGAGGATGACTCCGACGATGGCTGGTCTTCTTCATCGGCCCCCTGTTCATCACCATCCACATCTCTATTCTATCTCCCTTCACACTCCCGCAAGAAGGTTCGTCGCAAACCTCCTTGATCTTGTACATTCGTAAATCTACCCGATTCCCCACATATAATTATCCGATTATACTTAGGTTGACCTGAGCCTAAGTATAGGGGGACCGACACCATTGTTTATACGTCACTTCCCTTCTTTTGTTTTGAGCGGTCCATACTTATTACGAGCTATGTCCACATCTCACTTTGTGCCATGAGGACAAAGCACACGCTAAGTATAGGGGGTGTATTTGTATATATATTCTATCTACTTTATCCATAGCTTGTACTTTAGTCATTTGTATCTAACATCAGGGATGGATACAAGTAGTGTATATTATGTGTATAATACATGTTTTTCAAAAAAAACCAAAAAAACAAAACAAAACAACAACAAAAATGTTTGCATAAAAAAATTCACTCATGGTCTTGCATTCCATCAAGCATTTCTTGGTTGATATATTCCTGACACATTCACTATCACTCAAGGCTTGAGGATTTTTGAGGACACTTGATTTCTGAAATCTTGAGATTCGAAGTTATCCAGCCTTAGCCATTAGGGTTTTGAACTTAATTATCCACACTTCCCTAGTTTGAAAGATTGAGTGCTATATTGCACTCTTCATCTCTACCTTTAAAAAGAATATGATCAGCACAATCACTTTCACAACTATATTATTGATGAGAGTTGAGTTATCAGTTGAGGAACTGGGACTAGAGATTTGAGTTTAGACCCGATTTAATGATATTCGAGGATGGGATGAAGTTAATGAAGGCTTCATAAAATCTGAGTGTCAGCAAAATCCTAGCCAGTATGTGAACAAGTTCATATGCTATCTTCTTGATATTGACCTAAATGTCAGGGTGTGTTGAAATTTAATGAAAATTATTGATCAGTGTGCGCCAACTTTTGGTAAAAGCAGTGGAGCTAGCCAACAAAAGAAAATAAAAATAAATGTCAAAGAAAAGCTCTATCATCCAAAGTCAAATTCCAAATGAGCTTACACTAATGGCGAGTGCTCCCAAATATTTTAAAAGTGTCCACTTGGACCAAGCGCTAATTAGGACCAAGGAGTCGGCCTGACACCAAAAAAGGGCTATGCATCGTAAGCGATACAAGTCTGGGTGTCGAAGGTATCTTAGATACTCAGAAGAGACACACCCCGGTGTACTCCCAGAAAAACAAGTGCAGACGACTCCAAAGTCTCTTGATGGACACATTGATCAACAAACTAAAAATCTACTTGTGTTGAGTAATAAGGCACTCGAGAGGCACCTTGTTCCATTGTGAGGGAGAGAAAATTAGACACAATTCTATGCCCTCCAACATCTGGCCGTCCATCTACACTTTCAAGTCTGACAAACTAATGAGACAGTTAACTGAAGCAAGAATAGACTTATTTCCTAGTGTTGAGGATTAGGTCTGGAGGAGAATCTCTTGGATTGGAACTTTGGATGATGTCTCGACTTGACTCTCATGAATGCAGTACACTAAAAATCATATCCTTATACTATATGTACAAACATAGAGTTTGAAAATCAGAAAAGTTGGATTCCTTCTGATTAAAGCATGGTTGAGCCCAGAGTTTTAGGATCAAATTAAGGGTCTTCTATGAATTGAGCCTTGAAAATTCACATGCACAGTCAGGGATGTATTCAACTAAGTCATTCATTCATTCATGCTCAGGGACGAGCGTGGTCTAAGTATTGGGGTATGATGAATCTCGTATTCATCATGCTAAAATTGGCCAATTAGGCTATGTTCCCCAAGATTCACATGCCTTTAATCATTAATAGAGTATTATTAGCATTCATACATGTGTGAATAATATTTGCATTTCATCATGCATAATTGCATTAAAAATTCCATTTGTAAATTAGCTCAAAAAGCCGCTAACTTCTCACATTTGTAATTAATTCATCCTAACTTTGATTGACCCCAAATTACCTTCATTTTGTAGATACTACTAACAAGAATAAATAAAAAATACAAAAAAATCACTAACTCAAATAAGTGTCAAATACTCCTAAAGTCTGATTTCACATTTGACGGACTAAAACGATCACATCTCCCTCATATAGTGTCCGATTTTGGTTTCTCACTTTTAAGTTACTCCATTTTCAAATACCTTCAAAACAAAACCAATTTCGTAAAATTCAGAGCTCATATGTGAAAGTTGGGGTTTGGGCCTCTTTTGTGCACTTTGACTTTTTGCTATTTTTGACCTGAGTTTTTATGGACATAATTAACCCTTTTAATTTTATTTCTTCTTCATTCATGTTCTTTGATGAAAGTTTTAATAAGTGACACAAAAATCCAAATCCAGATTAAAATTGAAATCAAAGAAACTGACTGAGTCCAAGTGTCCGTTGTGAGTCTCTACAAATAATGTGTGTTTCATACTTCAATTTTATTTTCTACTTTATTATTTACTAAAATTCAAAAAAATTAGATTAGAGTGTAAATAAATTTCTTGTATTTTTTCGTATTTTTTCTAGATTTTTATCCTCTCTAAAACTACCAAAAATTACAATACCCCAAAAATTCGGTTTTCTATACACACGGAGAACCACCAAAAAAGCCACTTCGCACAGGTGACCTCTTTTGCTCTCAGATCCTTCATGAAAGATGTAGATCTCGTCGAGACAAACAACTTCCGTGAAGGAAATTTTTTGATCTGATGTCTCCTTCTATTTCTTTTCTATTTTTCTTTATCATTAAATTTTGAAAATTTTGTGGGTGCCACGTGGCAGCTCCTTGTCATGCCACGTGGCACCCCCACTTTTCTCTCTCCAGGTCACCGGGTGACGTGCGAGGCACATGTCCCCTTCCCCTTCCTCCAACCGTTGCTTTCTCCCCCCGTCGTTTCTCCTCCTCCAACGCTCCCTCGCCTCCTCAAGCCGTTACGTGCGTCGCCATGACTCCTTCCTTGCCCATAACACCTCACCCTTCCTATAAAACCCTCCCCTTTGGGCCATCTCAGCCATCCACCCTTCTCCAAACTCCTCAGAGACAACGACGCAATACTCCTGGCGCGATCCGCGATGTTCCTCACCACGTAGCAGCCCTTCACGAAGCTGCACAACCACGTCGTGCTCTGCCCACGATCGTCAGCGAAGATCAGGAGCGAGCTTCTGCTCCACCAAACCCAGGCGAATCCACCACTTCATTCATCTCCCTCGAAATGGACTCCTGCTTCGCGCCTCCGCCGTGCCGCTCTGCCCGTCGAACCCCACTGCCCGCATGATTCCGCTTCGCCACTCTCGCTCCGACCGCCTCCGCCTCCGCCGCGGCAACACCCACCGCCCCGCAACACCCGGGCCGCCCTCGCACCGTGTGTCAGCCGAGGTGCAGCTCGCCTCCTTTGATCTCCTGCGCCTCCACCTCCTTCTGCCGCACCAGCACCGCCGCCTCCAGCCGCCGTTGGATCGGGCAGTGGCCCTCGATCCAACGGCTACTGACCTGCCACGTGGCCACACCCCATACCACAGGCTTGACCCGTCCGAGCCTCCGGTTCGACGTCTGAGCCTCCACCTCGGGGTCCCCAAGCCTCCACTAACCGCCACCTAAGCTCGTGACCCCCGAGCCTCAGCCCCGCCATCCGAGCCTTAGCCCCGGACCCCCGAGCCTCCGGTTCCGCCGCCGAGCCTCCTGGCGCATGTGGTGTGCACGTGCGTTGGGGGTAAATTACAGATACACCCTTGGTGTTTTCAAAAATTACAAATATACCACTGCTAGGGGTAAATTACAGAGGGGACCCTCCATCTTTGCTAAATTACAGAGAAGCCCCTCCAGGGACCTTTTTAAAAAAACTTTATTTTATTTACATTTTAGTCCTTGTAATTTCATTTTAGCATATCTTTCTCATACGAACTCCGTTTTTAGCATACAATATGTCATTTTGAAGCTCTTTTCATGCTCTATCACTTAGCATAGTTTGTGGATAGATCTGAGGTTGTTTATTGATAATTATCAATTGAGGATCTTTGTTGACATATGCAGGCTAATTTTGACATATTTGTGCTCGAGAAATTAAAATTTTTTTGTAGGAATTCAGATGAGGATTTTTAATATGATTAAACCCTTGTAATCATTGTTGATTATTCTCAATAGTTTAGATTTCACAAGGGATTAATTTAGATCAATTTCTCTAAGATTATTGTCAACTATTCGAGGAATTGAATCAAAGACATTTAGAGGTCGGATATCTTGCTTCAAATTAGTTTGTGCATCAAATTATTAACCTGAAGCATTGAGTCAGTTTGAATAACTCTTGAGTTCGATCCATTTTGATTTGTGATTAATTTTGTGAAATTATAGATCTGATTATTATTGGAGGATTTAACACGTTTCAAATCACAGATCCTAGGCATAATCATCTCTGTTTATATTCTTTGCATATCATCTTTATCATTGCATTGTATTTTATTATTCCAACACAGAAATTAATCGACCTTAATTAATTATTAATTTTAATTTAAAACCACGCAACTAAGAATCATCGTTCCTTGTGTTCGACCTTGGTAAACTTGCCGAGTAAAAATATTCCACAACATTCACAGATTGTGATTTTTGTTGAACCATGTTCACCACCTGTACTACGATAAAATACGACAATTAAAGTGGTGAAAATGTCGCTCAACAATTATATCAAAGCTGCAAATCTAATCTTCTTATTGCATTTGAATCATATTCAGATCAATTTCCAACATTTGGACTAAGATTAGATTACTTCTCTACTAAGAAGAGTCACTAAAATCCAAACTTACTTCCTCTGAATGGAAGCTTCAAGTTATAAAATCGTTTATGATAACATCACCCTTGATTATTCCTAATACATGTACATCATGTATATTAGAAGAACCTAGAATAGATTCGAAGTTTTTAGATCACTTTTAGACTGTCTTCTTCAGGGTTTTATCATTAAGTTTCTCATTGGGTCATTGGGAGTTGGTATCGATCATATGCTTTCCAAAATCACATATCATACCTAAAAATTCTTGTCATGCTTTCAAAGCAAGACGACCATGCATGGAATTTGAATGATCCCAATACCTCGTGAATAAGCTCATGTCTTCCGGTTCAGTAGTAAACCTATATGATACCTTTGAGAGATCGTATTACTCATATACCCTCATATACACACCATCTCACCGGTGTATAATCCTTAATTAGGTCATCAACCTATCCGTTTGCCAATTTTACATACTTAGACAAAAATCAATACATCTGTCTCCGATCAAAGGATACATGCCTATATCGTGATGGTATATGACATAGGTCTTGGTTATCTCGATATCGTTAAGTCAACTCTTTCACCTAACTTATCTTACACCTCAGGATTTCTATTCCTATGCAGAGGACCTGCATCAAGAGGTCGGTCAGATATCAACCTTTAGAGAAGGATTTCCATCTCCTTCTCAAGCTGGATATCCTCTCTTAACAATCATTTGATGATGCTTGATGAGTCCTCAATCTAACTCTTTAGATATCATCCAAGCATCGACCTCTATGATTCAACCATTGAATCAACAGCTGTATGATTATTAAGATGGTCATGGTACATAATCCTAATTGTACTAAGGGAACTTATAAGTGCATTCATTCATTTAATCTCAGATAAGAAGTGAAATAAACCAATAACCTTTATTGGTATATTAAATATTATAATAACATTATTGTAAAAATGGTTCACCTCAGGCTTACATGGCTAACATAAAGCTCCGATGTACTTGAGTATTTTTGGGATTCTTAGTGAAATCAAAGGAAATGACAAGAAATAAACATCTATACTAATTACGGAATGAAAATGCAAAGCTAAAGAACTAAACGAACACATGCCTCGACGGATCCGAGACTTGGAAGCGAACTCTCGTCGGAGTGAATCTCCGACGATGGGGAATCACTCTCTGACAACCTTCTCCTTGCCCCAAACCATGGGGAACACCTCCCTATCATGAAGGTCTCACTCCACCAAAGGATTCTAAGGGGTTACATGAAGGAAGTAAATAAAAATTTATTTACTACACATCATGGAAACACAGAATATTTGGCAAACTTTTCGTCAAAACAATGTTAGTTCATTGTATGAACTAGAAAATGGAGCACAACAATTTACGCATTCAGAAATTATAAATTATAAGAAATAATTTCCAAAATAAATTATGATATTTACAATGAATAATAGAGATAGATTAGGGTTTACCTTTGAAGTGTGAGTTTCTAAAATAGGAAACCTCTCGAATCAAGTCCGATATGCCGAAGTCTCTCTTGTGGGTGTGGAGATGAATCACGCTGCTTCCCATGAACCCAGATGTCAACCAAGGCAACAAGAAGAGGTGTATGAGAGATGGAGACTCTCAAGACTCTTTTATATCTCAAGGGTCGCGAAATTTCTAAGGGACTTTGCTCTCCAAAATTGTGTTCCAACAGAGAGAGCCTTGTTCTCCATTTATACTTATATTACATGTCCAACAAGTGTGTTATAGTCCCTTGAATTTTAAATCAAGGGCTAAGAGAAAGTTCTAATTCAGTAGGGATTGTCTCCTTTCTATCTCCAATTAATATTAACTAATTAACAATAAATAGGCAATAGCTTAGCCTCACTAAAGTTAATTAAGGTTGTTGTCTTTTTATCTATCAATTAATTAACTTGATAATCCCATTATAAAAATTGGAGAAATTATGGAATTAATCCTCAAAGCTTATGAATCATATTCATGAAATCAAAATTAGATTTATCATCCAATTTACATCTACAACATTAATGTGAATCAAATTCACACAAATTCGTGCCTTGAAAATATTATGTAAATCATATTTACATAAATATTTATATGAATCATATCCATAAAAATATTAATTATTGTGAAGCGCTATTCACATTAATAAAAGAGATATATTTGTGAATTTAATTCACAAAATTACCCTTATGCAATAATAACTACTAGAGTTCAATGGGGCTGCCCCTTGGGGGGAGCTAACTTGGCTCCCCCGCAACATTTCGCCCATTTTTTATTTTTATGTTTAAAAGTTTCTTCCATGAATATTCATCACCATATCCCTATATTACACTATTCAAATTTCGTGCGAAATAGAGACTCCTACGACATCCATCCAGACAAATAATTTTTTAACGGTAACAGAATTGCTAAAAATGACCCCGTCTGGATGGAGGCCGTAGGAGTCTCTGTTTCTCACGAAATTTTAATGACATAATATAAGGATATATTTATGAAAATCCATGGAAGGAATTAAAAAAACAAAAAATCGGGTGAAATGGGACGGGGGGAGCTAAGTTAGCTCCCCCCATGGGGGCAGCCTGATGACTGGGGAAAATCAAGGGTCTATATATCTCACAAGGCAAGACATCCAGTCGCTGAATTGACCTCTTAAAGATCCCCAGATCGATCAACAATTAACCCACAATAAATATATGCAATGAATATCCAAAAATGTGGAGTTAAAATTTATTATAACTCTACATGCAAATGTGTATAGGTGTAAGTACAGGTAGAGGTCGAACACTGGGAGGCAAAGAGAATGTATGTGTGTTGTGTAATTATTCAATCCATTGTTCATGTCCAATTGTTTATTGTTTTTGTGGGTTTTAAATTGTATATATATTTTTTTATTTTTGTTTTTCTAATTTTTATTTTGTTTTTATATTTTTATATTTTTATTTTTTTAATTATATAATATATATATATAAAGAAAGATATATATAAGAAGAGAGAGAGAGATGTAGTATAAGGATACATAGACATATATATATACTCAATATATTAAGTATAATATTTTTCTTTAGGTTTTTTGTATTTTTCTAATTTTTATGTTGTTTTTCTTGAATTTTTGCTAATTTTTATGTATTTTTAATTTCAAAAAAAATTGTCCACAATATAGGACTAAATAGATAGCCGAATATAATTTGGGTTTTAGAAATATAAAATAGACTCCAAAATTACCCAAATTAATTTTAATACATTAATAATAATATCTAGATAATTACAGAAGAGAAAAATATATTTTTTGGATTTTTTTAAGGGTTTTTCTATTTTTTTAGAATTTTGGAGCTTCTTGAAATTTTTGTATTTTCTTTTTATAATTTTTAGGGTTTTTCATTTTCTAGACTCAATATATATATAATTATACCATATATAATATTTTTGGAATTTTCAAAAACATTTTCTAATTTTTTTGTATTTTCTAATTTAAACAGTACAAAATTAGCTTCTTTTTATTTTTAATAATTAGGAAAAAAATGCAAAAAATGCAGAATAGAATATGGGCGTGAAAATACAGGGCATGGAACATTAATCCTAATTTTTGTGAATTTTTAGAAGCCACCTAGGTATTTATAGTAAATAGATAAAAGACGCAAAACTAATTAAGCAAAGCAGGGGTATTTTTGCAAATAAAACAAATGACAGGGGCACAGGTGCAAAAATACTAAAATGTCATAACGTGTTCTGCAATTTTTAGGATTAAAACCAAATAAACCAACCCGCCAGGGCCCCCTTGCAAATTAACCATCACGTGGGACTACACGTGATCTGCACCCACAAGGACCAAAACGCAATTTCAGAAAATATAGGGTCCTGGTTGCAATTTTTCACAAAAATAATACACCAGAAATTTTATTTTATGGACTAAAAATAAATACGCAAACATACAGGGGGACTTGTGCAATTTTGCCATCTCACGTGGGACGACACGTGAGGTGACGTGGACTGGACCCAAGTGTAATATAGCAGAGATGCAGGGAGTCACATGCAAAATTTCCACATTATTTACAACGTTATATTTTATTTACAATATTAAACATTAAATATTTAAAAAGGCAGGGGCTGGATATGCAATTTACCCCCAATAGGCGCGCTGGCGAACGGCTAGGATTGCTTCACGTGACATGCGTCGCACGTCCAACGGCGATACCGCTTCGCCGATGAAGCGCTAGGATTAGATCTCCGGGCCGAGATCTACGGTGGCTGCTCGCTTCATCGGACGACTGTGGTTTGACCTGGGACCTGTTCTTCATCCAACGGCAGAGAGGACGGCTGGAAGAACGGGGAAGAACGCTCGCCTGGGCGAGCTTCTTCCGATGATGTCTCGCGTCTCCGCCGACCTTCGCTGCTCCAAGGTGTCCTAAAAGCTTCCTGGAAGGTCGCTTGATCTGCTGGAGGTGTTGGATCGGCCGGAGGCACCCTGGAACGCCACCACGAGCTCGGTGAAGAGGCGGAGCTCCAGGTACCTCTGCCCGCATGTAACTCATCTCCTGGTGATCCTCAACGCACCTGACCTGCACAGGAACGAAGCTCGGCTCGAGGGCGTCACCCTCGACCTGGGGTTTGAAGCTGTTAGCATAAAAACGACGGTGGGCGGTGCTGCTACGACGAAGTGGCGGAGGCGAGCATCGTTTCGCAGATCTAGGGAAGATCTGGTTGAACCAAGATGGGCAAGATGTGGAGAATGCGAGAGGGAGTGAAATGGAGGCAGAAGGGAGTCGGGGCACAGTCGGAAACACAGTGAAAAGCTCGCCGGAGCGGAGCTCCGGCGAACTACGAATCGGCCATTCTACGTTACAACTAAGTGCTAATGATTAATCTAAAGACAGAAATGAAATGCTGGAATAAAATCCTAACTAAAATAAGTAAAAGCGCATCTCTTATACCTGGGGGCCTCCAGGGAGCAGGGCGGCCGCCGGAGCGCCGCCGCGACAAAATTTTCCTCCATCTCCGGCCGAACCGAGGTGCTGGGAGGCGCCTCCTGTCACGAGGGCTCCACCAGGAGCTGATTCAAGCTCAAAGAGGGGGATGAAATTGGCCAAATTCGGCCGAGGAGGAGGAAGCTTTTATTTATACACATTCCAGGGGACCCCCAGTGACCGACGATTATTAAAGAATCTGTGGTATGTACAAGGGATCCAATAGGATGGCGCGAATCTTGGATGATTAGAGAACATCTTTCATGAAGGATTCGAGGGCGAATGATGGACGAGACGTCCATGAAAAAGGCCTTAAAAGCGGGGAAGAGACTCGTCTGACGGAAGTCAGAGGCGCAGGGGGAGTTGACAGGAGGTCGGTCAAATTTTCCTTTCCTCTGATTGGCCCACATCAGCCGAATCTTGACCCATTTATTTGATATATTAAATGAATTAATTAGATTTTTCGTATAAAATAAAAAATGTTTATAAATTGATGTAGTATTTATTTATGATTTTTATTTAATTTTTGGAAGTGTTTTTATATGGTTTTAATTTAATAATGTGTATATGTATGTATTTACATGTGTTTTTGTGTATTTTATTTTTTAATTTGTTTATTTTCTTTTATTATTTTATTGACTTATTTTTTAAATTTATAATTTATTTTTGTGAGTATAAAGGTATTTTTATTTAATTTTTAGGAGTTTATTTATATTTTTAAATAAATAGGTATATGTACATGTAAGTATACTTATAGGTATTTTACCTATATATTATATACATTTTATTTATTTAATGTATTTTATTTTGTTTTTATTTTGTAGTTATATTTTTAATAAGTTATATATAATATATACATTGTTATAAAAATATAAATGAATAAAGAATAAAAATCCCTTTTATTTATATACATTCTTAACATAGGTATTTTGCCTATGTGATACATAGACTTATTTTATTTCACAAATTCTTTTTAGTTTTCTTTTAATCTCAATATGTACATGTATTATAAACATTATTTACAAGATACTAAAAATATAATTTTATAAAAATAATCATTATTGAATAAATGGAATATTTTGATCAGTACTATGTACAAGGTGGTTCAAAAACCTAACTTCTACAGACGGACTCCAAAAATTATGAAACTAATTTTATAAAATAGTTCTTGGAAAGCTATATACAATTAAAGGTGAGTTTGGGTGATTTGGAGTTTTTATTTGCAAGATATGGGTATGTGAATTTGAGATTTTGGCTTTTTTATTCTGGATATAAAATGTACACTGAGTATTATTTTTACACAAACTCAATTTTGTAATTTTATTCACATTATTATCTACAACTTTTATATACAAAGTTTCTTTATTTGATGAATAAATTTTTATATACAAAATAGGTGTCAAAAATGCATAAATGAATGGATAAATAAATGAGGTATTTATTTTATTATTGGCCCTTATCTCCCCCTACTTTATTCCTTGTCGACCAATTCCATGCTGGCCTTGGTCTCGGGGTTAGGGTCATAAAATATTTGCAATATTTTATTCCTTTTTCTTTTCTTCCCTTTATTCTATAATTTTGGCATTAAAAACCTTATTTTATGTACAATAAATACAATAAAGAATGGATGCTATTATGTACAAATTGATGCTATTTACCTGCATTTGCTAGGGTTTTTAAGGCCAAAATGATAGAATAAAGGTGATGAAATGGAGATTCATCACCCCCTATACTTGCCTTTGCTAGTCCCTAGCAACTACTTATGCAATAAGTATAAAAAGAATAAAGAATAAGAAGAAAAGAAAAGGCAAAAATAAAGAATGTAAAGAATAAATTGAATTGATCATGATTATTAAACTCATCTGTACGAAATCAAAAGTTGGAGCTCGGGTTAGACCTTGATGTGAAAATATGTGTGGAACCTAGTCGGGAACCAAATTTAAAACACAACAGCCTTCGATAGTCACAGAACTTGGTTCAAATTTCCTCAATAGCCAGGTCAGAACTAGCCTACCTCATACGCAAACCCTTATGACTATGAAGCTGACTTGTACAGTGTAAGTGATAGTGGCTCTCCCCAACTGAAATGACAAAGGAACTGACTTCTCCAGAATGACAACCCAATGATTCCTCAATCCAGCCCTCTACCGTCGAGGAGCGGGGTATTCCCTTGTAAGTTCAAGTGGCAACCGGCTCAAGAAGAGGGGGAATAAGAAGTATAGAATTTTGGGAGCTCAACCAGTGTAGCTGAGTCTCCCGCTACAAGCTTCATGAGATGTAACATGGATACCATAAGCTTTTGCTTTATTGAACTATATACACTCCGGTGGGGTTATTAAATTTTCAATCCGACCCACCACTTTTTTTTGGAGTTCTATTTGCATTTTTTTTTCGAGTGCATCTGTACAACATATCTACATGGTGCAGCATATATACAAGAAATTTTCTTCTTGAGCCACTAGACTATCCCTCTTTTGAAGCTTTATTGCAACCCACACTCTCCTGTCATTCGATTTCATTGAAACTGGACCAGGTTGGGGTGCACTTCCCTCCCTAGACGAGGATGAATGTTTCCACCCGTGTGCGTCTCAGACTGGAAAATCCAACCCCCTCACCACTCCAACTGAGTTGAGCCAAGTGAAAGGTGCAAGTGTCCAAGTTAGGTCACGGCCGTCAAGAGTCATACGTGTGTTTCGAAAAGTTCTAGTTAGTCCACTGAGGTGACTTGAACCCAGCCCTGATTTCTCAAAGAATTAAGTCTGAATAGACCTGAAGTACCTTAAACCTAGTTCCCATAAGGTTCCAGTGCAGTTAGGTGCGGTAAGGTCCAACCAAGCTCCAATCTTTGACTTTATTGGACTAGTTTAATCATCAAGCTCAATCAAAGAATATGAATGCTATGCACATGCTATTTACAAATATGCAAAGAATAATGCAATTTTTGAAAGAATTTGAAAACAAAGAGAGAAATAATTTTTACACAAAGAATTTACAAATAAAAGAATTTTGGCACTCAAAGAATAAAATATATACAACTATTTACAAGGGCGTGCCGCTTTATTTTACAAAATTTAAAGAATTTACTAGTTTTAACAAGAGTGGTTTATTGAGGTATATACACTTGATAAAAAATTTAATGTATTTTATTTATGGTTTATTATTTTTCTGATGCTTTTATCCCTCAGATTTATTTGAAAAATCCTTTTGAAAACTATAGTACAAGATAATTTTTGCAAATATTTACAATCATTTGAAATCCGTTTTGCAAAGATTTTGCAAACATCATATATACATTTTTCAAAATATTTTTACAAAATGTTTTCAAAACCATTTGCAAAATAGGTTTTCAAATCCTTTATTTCACACAAATAAAATAATTTTTGCAACCAACATATTTTTACAAAGGTTGAAAATATTTCACAAAAAGTTTTCCAAACAGTTCACACCATTTTTCAAATCATTTTGCAAAAGTATTTTTAACCTGATTTATTAATCAGTATGTACAAAAAGAATCTGAGGAATAAGAAGCATTATTAATTAATGAATTGTCTACGAAAGTACGAGTTATGGATGAAGTATATACATAGTATATACGACCCCCCTATACTTAGCTTGAGCTATGTCCTCATAGATCGGAAAGAAGAAAGAGAAGACATAACTCGTACTGAGTATAGAAAAGTCTATACTACGACGACTAAAAGAATAAATGAAAGAATAACGAGATAAATGAATAAGAAAATGACCGTCCCCCTATACTTAGGATCAACTAATCCTAAGTATAGCAGACTGTACACAAGGCAGGGAGGGCCATGGGTGGGAATAAACTGTTCAAAGAATTAACAAATCAGGGGTGGACCCCCCCTATACTTAGGATAAAAGTACGTCCTAAGTATAGAAGACTGTCTTCAAGGGGCGGCACCTTTTATTTAGATACAGAAGATAGAGAAGGAAAAGAAGAAAAGAAAAAGAGAGACATATACAGATAGACGAAAAGATCATGGAGAATATACGTATCACTCCCCCTATACTTAGGGTGAGATATCCCTAAGTATAGGAAACAACAGGAGTGACGAAACTAAACGACGAAAGAACACCGCGGCGTGCACCCCCTATACTTAGGACAAAGTACGTCCTAAGTATAGACACAAAGATATATCGATGGATCTAGGGTACACATAACATGCGAGAGAAAGAATGAACATGGAACACATATATACAAGTAGTGAAGAACTGGTGAAGTACAAGACGGTATCTGGTAAGCGAATACCGTACTTTCGTCGTCGTCTCCCTGTGAGAACGAGGACGCAGTCAGAAGGTGAAAGGACACCCAGATATACAGTCAGGTGGGTGTCGGCTACCGGAGGCAAATAGATCAGAAAGTAAAGCGGAGACCGGTAGCGTGAAGTAGACAATCGGCACATAGGGTCAGCATGAGGTAACAGAGCTGATATCGTAGGACCGGGAGGAAGAGAGAACAGTACAGATTCCTTCGGTCAATCAGAGTCTCAGTAGGATATTGAAAGGTAAAGAGAAAGAGACATCGTGGCATGCGGTGGTCATGAGGTCGGAAGATCATAGGAGACACACACCAAATGCCGTAAAACATGGCTCAACCCTGCGAAGGTTGTCAAGGTGAGCAGGATCAGAAGACTTAGTCCCGTGATCCACAGATCAGATACACAATCAGAGAGGGGACTAAGTACACAACTCAGCAGACTCGGCTTCGTGCTCCAACAGACAGGAGACACCAGAAGTGAAATCGAGTACCCAGAAAATGATGTACCCTCCCACAGATAACCCTCAGGGAGTGGTACATGCTAATCGATAAATAATCAGAAGAAGACTCAGCCTTGCGAGGGTCGTCAAGGCGAGCGGACGCAAAGGCGTCAATGATCCATCAGACGGATCATCAGGTATGGTCTCGGTAGGCGACATATTGGCTACCAGCAGAAGAGACCAGAAAGTCTAAAGAATGTGGCAGCATCCCGCAGACAACCCTCGGAGAACGTGCTACCCGCTAGGCATGGAAAGATCAGATATCAGAAGCTCAACCTTGCGAGGACCGTGAAGGCGAGCAGACTCAAAGGAGTCTAATAAGATGGGTCCCATGATCTGTAGATCGGATAGGCAACTCAAGATGGGACCAAAAATCAAGTATATCAAACGACTCGGTTCCGTGCTCTGCATATCGGAGACACAGTCAGCAGGGGAAACCGAGCGTAAAAAGAGTGTCGCAGTCTCTCGCAGATAGTCCTCGGAGAGTACTGCGATCTAGGCAAGGAATAATCAGAATGTGTCTTGTCCTTGCGAGGGTCGTCAAGGAGAGAAAGAGGCTCAAAGGACCCGGATCCATCAGCCGGATCCACAGAAAATCTGGTCTCGATAGACGGCAGACCGCCTATCAGCAGATGAGACCAAGAGAGCTAAAATGTGTCATAGCTTCTCGCAGATAACCCTCGGAGAGCTATGAACCAGGCATGGAAGAGTCATAAAAGTGGGGCTCTGCCTTGCAAGGACCGTCAAGGAGAGCAATCTGACAGTGGGCCTCATGTGCCGACAGATCGGGCACACAGTCACAGAGGGAGGCCAATCAAGCATATCATCTGACTAGGTTTCGGGTCCCATCACAATGGCGACCAAAGTCGTGAATGGAACCGTAGTCCTAGAAATTGCCGCATTTTCCCGCAGATAGTCCTCGGGGACAAATGCTAGCTAGATCAATGTAGGTCATGGGAATGCTGGCATAGAGTCTCAGGTCCTCGAAATATTGTGAATCCATCAATCCATAGGAGGGCATAAGATCAAGTGGAGGGACAAAAGAGCAGCTCATCAATCATAATGCACTCCCTCGAAGTCAATCCAATCAGCTGAGATGGCACGAAAGATAAGCATGAATCCTCAAAGTGCCATAGGTGGATAAGAGAATCAGGAGATCGGGGATGGGTCAATCTAGAAGATGAGACATCATGAGGGTCGGGGCACCGTCATCATGAAGCATATATCAAGATAGTCCATCCAAAATCCGAATCAAGACGGGCCGAAACCTCAAAATAGATAGATCAGTAGAAACATCATGATATCATCCTCAAATCGCTGAAACACCTCACATCCTCAATCCGGTGTGCGAGATCTAAATCCTCAATAACGAATCACACCTAATGATCATGCATCATCACAAATCCTCAATACACTCGTATGCATGTATCCACAGTCAAATCCACAAAATCAATCCTAATCCTTGATGCGGGCCTCATCAATATGCACAGCATTCCAGGTAACAGGGAGAGGTGATACGGGGTACACGAAGAAGATGGATAAGAAGGGCACACAATGGGGGTGGAGAAGCTGATTGAGGCTACGTGCCAATATCACGAGCGATAGAAGAATGATACAGAGGGGACGAGGAGGGCGGGCGAGAAGATGGAGATACAGACAAAATTGGGTGTTCCACACAAGGCAGGAACACCGTCAAAATTGTGGTTCAAGGAGAGTGCTCTCCTCGAACCAGAGAAGATGGGGATGATACAGAGGATACGAAGAAGATGGTGAAGAAGATGTCGAGAACAAATGGACTTGACGAAGAATGATTGAGCTCAAGCGCCAATATCACGACTCAATGCAAATGAAGAGGTATATGTATAAGAGAGGTAGAGAGACTAAAAGATGAAAAATGCATGACTCACACGATGGGACCGATTACTCTAATAATGCATGAAAACGCAACGGACTCCAAGTCACAATCAATACACAAGGCAAACCCCCACTTCACCTACTCGACACGGTGAAGACCGTCAGGTGACGGTCATTTATCTTTTCGGTTTTAGAGTTAGGTGAGAACCACAAAGTTGTACAAACACTTAGGAGGCTTGATAGGATTTGGGCTCTACTCCTTAGTGTGTACGTGAGCACTTAAAATACATACAATGAGGGGGTTGCTCTCCCCAAGACAAGGAATCCATTACATTTTATTATTAGGTCAATAGAGTTAGCAGTCCCGATTTTATTTAAGTTATCACTTTTTTTGGGTATTTTCAATGCTCGTGCCTACCGGGGTTCCAATTTCCATTAAGCATCCTAAGTGGCAAAAACAGAGGGAGAAGGTCGGAAAAGCCATGCAAGTCGGAAATCGATGATGCATGCTAAGTAAGAAGACTTACAGTGCTTCCCAGCTCTCTCCATGCGGGATGCATAACAGAATTGAAACCTATGCTATATGCAAATGCAAGCCGAAGAAATCACCCTAGGATAGTAACTGCTATTATCGTGAAGCACCACAAGTCGGTCACTTATCCTCAACCTAAGAGTCCGGTCTTGGCTCATCCCTCCTCTTCTCGACACACTCGAGTTCAGGAGTAGCGCTTGATGGGGCTCGCTCACGGCACAAGGGTTAAGAGATAAATGAACCGACTGTTTGAATTTGACTAGATCTAAAACGCACTATAGGTACATGCAAATATATTAGGGTGTTTGGACCTTATTCTATCGGCAAGCACTTCCTAAGCTAGGGCTCATTCACACAAAATAATAAAAATAAAATAAAAAGAAAAGCGTCAAAACCGTCGAGGCTCCCAAAGGAACAATCCCTCGGGTAATGGACCTCGGGAGTCGGAGTGTACCTGTGAGAGTCCTGAATTATTACGTTTCTAAGTGTCACTCTCTCACATGAATATATATAATAGAATAATATGCATAAAAATAGAGATTGTCTTTAAAAATTCTCTTTCTTCTCCCTTTGATGCGCTCTCCTGTTGGCTTGGCATAGAAGAGCCAACTCCACTTTGCTTGGGTGCATAGGTCCTCCTAAGAGGTCCTCCTTCGCTTGGCGGTCCCTCGCATCAAAGACAAAGGAAAGAAATGGTCAGAGCAGTCAATCAAATAATGTCAAATAGGAATAAAAACCAAACAAAGAACTGAATCATGGACATGAGCAAAGAATTAAGTAAATGAACAAATAAGCTCACAAAATCATACAAAATCCGTTGCCTCCCCGGCAACGGCGCCATTTGATGACTTGGGAAAATCAAGGGTCTAGATATCTCACAAGGCGAGACATCCAGTCGCTGAATTGACCTCTTAAAGATCCCCAGATCGATCAACAATTAACCCACAATAAATATATGTAATGAATATCCAAAAATGTGGAGTTAAAACTTATTATAACTCTACATGCAAATGTGTATAGGTGTAAGTACAGGTAGAGGTCGAACACTGGGAGGCGAAAGGAATGTATGTGTTGTGTAATTATTCAATCCATTGTTCATGTCCAATTGCTTATTGTTTTTGTGGGTTTTAAATTGTATATATTTTTTTATTTTTGTTTTTCTAATTTTTATTTGGTTTTTATATTTTTATTTTTTTATTTTTTTAATTATAATATATATATATATATATATATATAAAGAAAGATATATATAAGAAGAGAGGGAGAGATGTAGTATAAGGATACATAGACATATATATACCCAATATATTAAGTATAATATTTTTCTTTAGGATTTTTGTATTTTTCTAATTTTTATGTTGTTTTTCATGAATTTTTGCTAATTTTTATGTATTTTTAATTTCAAAAAAAAAATTGTCCACAATATAGGACTAAATAGATAGCCGAAAATAATTTGGGTTTTAGAAATATAAAATAGACTCCAAAATTACCCAAATTAATTTAAATACATTAATAATTATATCTAGATAATTACAGAAGAGAAAAATATAATTTTTTTGGATTTTTTAAGGGTTTTTCTATTTTTTTAGGATTTTGGAGCTTCTTGAAATTTTTATATTTTCTTTTTCTAATTTTTAGGGTTTTTCATTTTCTGGACTCAATATATATATAATTATACCATATATAGTATTTTTGGAATTTTTCGAAAACATTTTCTAATTTTTTTTGTATTTTCTAATTTAAACAGTATAAAATTGGCTTCTTTTTATTTTTAATAATTAGGAAAAAATGCAAAAAATGCAAGAATAGAATATGGGCATGGAAATGCAGGGCATGAAACATTAATCCTAATTTTTGTGAATTTTTAGAAGCCACCTAGGTATTTATAGTAAATAGATAAAAGACGCAAAACTAATTAAGCCTGTCAGGGGTATTTTTGCAAATAAAACAAATGACAGGGGCACATGTGCAAAAATACCAAAATATCATAATGTGTTCTGCAATTTTTAGGATTAAAACCAAATAAACCAACCCGCCAGGACCCCCTTGCAAATTAACCATCACGTGGGACTACACGTGATCCGCACCCACAGGGACCAAAACGCAATTTCAGAAAATATAGGGTCCTGGTTGCAATTTTTCACAAAAATAATACACCGGAAATTTTATTTTATGGACTAAAATAAATACGCAAACATACAGGGGGACTTGTGCAATTTTGCCACCTCACGTGGGACGACACGTGAGGTGACGTGGACTGGACCCAAATGTAATATAGCTGAGATACAGGGAGTCACATGCAAAATTTCCACATTATTTACAACGTTATATTTTATTTACAATATTAAACATTAAATATACAAAAAGGCAGGGGCTGGATATGCAATTTACCCCCAATAGGCGCGCTGGCGAACGACTAGGATTGCTTCACGTGACACGTGTCGCACGTCCAACGGCGATACCGCTTCGCCGATGAAGCGCTAGGATTAGATCTCCGGGCTGAGATCTATGGTGGCTGCTCGCTTCATCGGATGGCTGTGGTTTGACCTGGGACCTGTTCTTCATCCAACGACGGAGAGGGCGGCTGGAAGAACGGGGAAGAATGCTCGCCTGGGCGAGCTTCTTCCGATGATGTCTCGCGTCTCCGCCGACCTTCGCTGCTCCAAGGTGTCCTAAAAGCTTCCTGGAAGGTCGCTTGATCTGTTGGAGGTGTTGGATCGGCCGGAGGCACCCTGGAACGCCGCCACGAGCTCGTTGAAGAGGCGGAGCTCCAGGTACCTCCGCCCGCATGTAACTCGTCTCCTGGTGATCCTCAACGCACCTGACCTGCACAGGAACGAAGCTCGGCTCGAGGGCGTCACCCTCGACCTGGGGTTTGAAGCTGTTAGCATAAAAACGGCGGTGGGCGGCGATGCTACGACGAAGTGGCGGAGGCGAGCATCGTTTCGCAGATCTAGGGAAGATCTGGTTGAACCAAGATGGGCAAGATGTGGAGAATGCGAGAGGGAGTGAAATGGAGGCGGAAGGGAGTCGGGGCACAGTCGGAAACACAGTGAAAAGCTCGCCGGAGCGGAGCTCCAGCGAACTACGAATCGGCCATTCTACGCTACAACTAAGTGCTAATGATTAATCTAAAGACAGAAATGAAATGCTGGAATAAAATCCTAACTAAAATAAGTAAAAGCGCAGCTCTTATACCTGGGGGCCTCCAGGGAGCAGGGCGGCCGCCGGAGCGCCGCCGCGACAAAATTTTCCTCCATCTCCGGCCGAACCGAGGTGCTAGGAAGCGCCTCCTGTCACGAGGGCTCCACCAGGAGCTGATTCAAGCTCAAAGAGGGGGATGAAATTGGCCAAATTCGGCCAAGGAGGAGGAAGCTTTTATTTATACACATTCCAGGGGACCCCCAGTGACCGGCGATTATTAAAGAATCTGTGGTATGTACAAGGGATCCAATAGGATGGCGCGAATCTTGGATGATCAGAGAACATCTTTCATGAAGGATTCGAGGGCGAATGATGGACGAGACGTCCATGAAAAAGGCCTGAAAAGCGGGGAAGAGACTCGTCTGACGGAAGTCATAGGCGCAGGGGGAGTTGACCGGAGGTCAACTTTCCCTGGCCTCTGATTGGCCCACATCAGCCGAATCTTGACCCATTTATTTGATATATTAAATGAATTAATTAGATTTTTCGTATAAAATAAAAAATGTTTATAAATTGATGTAGTATTTATTTATGATTTTTATTTAATTTTTGGAAGTGTTTTTATATGGTTTTAATTTAATAATGTGTATATGTATGTATTTACATGTGTTTTTGTGTATTTTATTTTTTAATTTGTTTATTTTCTTTTATTATTTTATTGGCTTATTTTATAAGTTTATAATTTATTTTTGTGAGTATAAAGGTATTTTTATTTAATTTTTAGGAGTTTATTTACATTTTTAAATAAATAGGTATATGTATATGTAAGTATACTTATAGGTATTTTACCTATATATTATATACATTTTATTTATTTAATGTATTTTATTTTGTTTTTATTTTGTAGTTGTATTTTTAATAAGTTATATATAATATATACATTGTTATAAAAATATAAATGAATAAAGAATAAAAATCCCTTTTATTTATATACATTCTTAACATAGGTTTTTTGCCTATGTGATACATAGACTTATTTTATTTCACAAATTCTTTTTAGTTTTCTTTTAATCTCAATATGTACATGTATTATAAACATTATTTACAAGATACTAAAAATATAATTTTATAAAAATAATGATTATTGAATAAATGGAATATTTTGATCAGTACTATGTACAAGGTGGTTCAAAAACCTAACTTCTACAGATGGACTCCAAAAATTATGAAACTAATTTTATAAAATAGTTCTTGGAAAGTATATACAATTAAAGGTGAGTTTGGGTGATTTGGAGTTTTTATTTGCAAGATATGGGTCTGTGAAGTTGAGATTTTGGCTTTTTTTTTCTGGATATAAAATGTACACTGAGTATTATTTTTACACAAACTCAATTTTGTAATTTTATTCACATTATTATCTACAACTTTCATATACAAAATTTCTTTATTTGATGAATAAATAATTATATACAAAATAGGTGTCAAAAATACATAAATGAATGGATAAATAAATGAGGTATTTATTTTATTATTGGCCCTTATCTCCCCCTACTTTATTCCTTGTCGACCAATTCCATGCTGGCCTTGGTCTCGGGGTTAGGGTCATAAAATATTTGCAATATTTTATTCCTTTTTCTTTTCTTCCCTTTATTCTATAATTTTGGCATTAAAAACCTTATTTTATGTACAATAAATACAATAAAGAATGGATGCTATTATGTACAAATTGATGCTATTTACCTGCATTTGCTGGGGTTTTTAAGGCCAAAATGATAGAATAAAGGTGATGAAATGGAGATTCATCACAGCCCCATTTTACCCATACTATTATTATTACAGTATTTACATCAATGGGTATGAGTCCTAATCCAGATACTTGAAGGTAATGCTGGGGAGATCATAATTGGAGATTATTATTACAATATTGACATCAACATGTATCATGAGATTCAAGTGAAGATACTTGTATATAGTGTTGGGGAGATCATACTATCCATGTATAGTGACTTGAAATATGGATATCAATCCAATTTCAATGTTTATACCATTTTAGCAAAAAATCGTCACCTATGAATGTTGAGCTCGAGCTATAACACTTTTCACTCTCAGTGAGCTCAATAAAATGCATCGTCCTCTCCATGAGCTAGGGAAAGTGTTGGTGAGTTGAATCTAGCTTCTTTGACCTTTTTAAATCATATTCCAAACCATTTGAAGCTAAGAAACGAGCTCAAGGAGCTTGTATATTTCCATGATCATTTCTTTCCAGTATTTGGACATTAAAATTGGAATTGGAAATTGGTCAAATGAATTGTAATTTAAACCAATTAAATAACAAATCATCTAGCTAAATGGAGTCACTAAAATCCATCCTATTTCATCACTTCCTCAGAATGGAAGTGGCATGGTATATGATCCATTAAAACAGATGCAACCCTAAGTATTCCCAATACTCGTTAATTCTTCATACTAGAAGACTTTGATAAACTAAGCTCAAACCCTATTTTGACTATCCTCTTCAAATATATCAATAGATTTTCTCATTTGATAATTGGTCACAATATTAATCATATATTTTCCAAAAGCATATATTAATATCTCGAATTTGTTTTTATTTTATAAAAAAAGACGACTACGCATGGAATTTATTTTGACCACAAATCATCTCATGAGTGAGATCTCTCTTACGGTTCATCAACTAAGAACCTATATGATTATTCGAGAAATCACGCATCTCATGTGACTTCATATGCACACCAACGCACTGGTATATGGACCTTGGCTACGTCACCAACCTATCGGTTTGTCAAATGTGTTTATGCATATAGATGTATATCTGTCTTAGGTCAAATGATATGTGCCTGATCATGACAGTTACGATTCAGGTCTTAGTTTATCTCGACCTCATCAAGTTAACTCTTTGGCTTGATTATTCCAACACTTCCAAATCTCCATTCTTATGCGGAGGACCTGCATCAAGATGTCGATTGGAAGTCAGTCTTTAGATAAAGATTTTCCTCTCTTTCTCAGACTATAGATCTTTATTGAACATCACATGCTTGAAGTCAGCAGTGTCCTCCCAACTGCATGGTATTTAATATGTCAATGGTACATAATCCTAATTGTACAAAGGGACCTTAATAGTAAAGTGCATTCACATTCATTCGTTTATTTCAGATGGACATGACAAAACAATAACTTTTTATTGCATTAATGGGCCACCGAGGGCTTTCAAGTCCAACATTACGACACTTAAGAACAGATTAGGGTTTGATGGAGATAGATATGCAACTTTATAGTAGAGACATGAGGTGTTATTCAACTTAGGTTTTGCTTGAATTGAGGGATGTTAGTCGGAACTAAGGGATCCACGTGATTTCAGAATCTCCTGCGAAGATATTTCATAAAGGAGTCAGGTGGATTCGAGGTTAGAATCGAGTAGGAAAAATGGTGAAAATGGGCGACCGACCAACTGTAACAGCCTAAGAACATAAGGGGGTTTGTTGATTGACGGTCAACAATCTTAGTCTATGTATTGGTCCACGTCGGCCACTACATGACAAAATGGAGAATAGAAAATAAAGAAAATACAAAATAAATTAGAAAATGAATTATTTCTAAAAACTCAAAACATAAAAAATGTTTCTTATTTTCCAATATATATTCTAGTTATTTTTATTTATTTTTATCAACTTAATTAGTAGGTACATTATTTATATATTATTATTTATAGGTATTTATACCTATATTTTATCGTCTTACATTTTTATTTTGTTATTATTAACAGAATACAACATTTCTATAATTTAGTTATTTATAATATTTTTTAATACATATTTATGTATTTATTTTGTATTTTATTATTTCATTTCCATTACAATAAATACATTAATGCATAATATAGGTGTATTATACCTATATGTTAGGGATTCTTATTTCTTTTTATGTATTTTTACGTGATTTTAATTTTTATTTGTATTTTTTATAGATGTTAAGTAATACGTGCAACACTTTAAAATATAAGGGGACTAAGAATATATAGAATAAACTATATTGGATTTTGTACAGATGTACAAGTAACATAGTATCTCAACTAGTTGGCTCTTGCTTCTTAACTTCATTTTAAATGAAACCACCTTTATTTTGAAGATAATTGAATTTGAAATATAATGGAATTAGTTTCGTTCATTTTGAGCTCATATGGAGAAGATATTGATCAATGAAGTTTTCCTTTTGATTTTTCAAGTGAGTGTACTGAGTGACATGTGCACGATTTATTTTTGTCAATAGTTTTATTATTATTTATACATTATTATGTACAAGTTTGATATTGAACACATCTTTATTGGAGTGTTTAGGATGATAAATATAATACTACAAGTTTGAGCTATGTACACAGTAGAATGTATCCAGATTGTTAGGGTTTTCTTGACATTTTTGTACATTATTTCACCCTATCCCCTCCCCTACTTTATTCGTGGTTGTCCTAGTCAATACCTGGCTTGATCTCGGGTTTCAGGTTAGTCATATCATGTATACTTCCTTTATTTTTCTTTTCTTTTCTTTATTCATTTATTTTAAGTTTAAATATATGTACTTATGCACTATTTATAAATTAATGTGATGATATTAATTCATGCAAGTTAGTGGTATTTACATGTATTTTACTGAAGATTTAAAGCTAATATGAAAGAATAAAGGTTAATGAATCGGAGTCCATCAATGGCAATAGTAGGTTGAGCAGAGGAGATTGGGCTAGAGCTAGAAGATGATAGGAGGGACAATGGATCTTCCCAGATCCAATGATCTCGATCGTAGGGGATGGGAATGGGGGGATAAGAGAGAACCATTGGATCATCCAAAATCCAATAGTTCTGAGTGGGACTGGGATGAATGGGAGTTGTATTTATGGCCATTTGAATCGAACTTGATCCAATGATCAGGAAGGGGGCGTTAAATGATGAGGGGGTTGATTAGGGGAAGGGTGGGTTTGACTAGGATGCTAAGGTGGATAAGTGAGGGAGCACCACGTGTTGACCAAGCAAAGAAATGCAATGAAAATGTATAAAAATTAATAGATGAATTAAAATGAAAAAGTGTATGAAAACGAAGATTGTAGATTTAGGGTTCTCAAATCTCATGAAGAACCCAACGACAAATAAAATCAAATATGACATATATTATTTTTTATGATTTTTTTTATGAAAAGGTAATTTTTTATATTTTTTATTTGATTTCTTTGTCCATAATAAATGTATGAAAAAATCAAACATGATGTAAAATAATGTAATGGAAATAAATGAATTTTTTTGGATATTTTTGAGTGACAGATAAATAGAATCTGCGAGATATCTATACTTGTGAACTAGTCTTTGTTGTTTTATTTTTTAATAAAATTAGTTAAAACATGTTATGAAATAGAGAAATGAAAAGGAAATAAATAAAAAATAGCTAATTATGTGCTTAAAATAATGAGGTGAAATTAGTAAATATGTACAATATACAATTCGGGCCCAAAATCCAAGTTTCACACATGAACTTTTATTTTTTGAATTTAATCTTGATTTGTAGATAATTAAGTTCTCATTAATTCAAAAGCGAGCAGGGTGAAATTAAATTTTATATGTGAGAGATATCATCATTTATGGCTTTTTTGTCTCAAATTGGGATTTGAGTTTATTTCACATATGTACAAGTTATTGTTTTTCAGGATTTTTCATTGATTGATATTAGTTACATGTACACAATGGAGTTGGTTTATGTCATCTGGAGTAGTATGAGTTAATTAAAAAGAGTGAAATTGAAGTGAATATACACAAGCTGATATGAATGTAAAATTAAATGTCAAATTATGCAAATTGTTTAGAAGTGCATGGATGCTATTTATGAATTATGAACACGTGAATGCATCTAATTATTCGTGACGAAGCTCTACTTTCAGCTAATTAGAGTGATGAATCATATATTTATCATCCATCTCAAGCAATTCTTCAATTCCCAACTGAATAGCCATCCAAATAATGCAATGTGTATCATGCTTTATAATGTAATAAACATTTGATCATTTAAATAGGCTCATTCCAATGAAAATTGATTAAATATAAAAAAATAATTAGAAAGACAAGTTATATTTCAGAAAAATAGGAATTAAGCGCGACTCCATCCAAAGCTCACCAAACAACCACCAAAGAACCATCAAAGCACAAGATCTCATCAGATTCACGCACATGATCCTCTCGATGGTAGGTCACGAATACATGATCTCCACTTCCTGATATGGAGTATGCTTGAGACTCCAATTCTTATTTCTTTAAGTGGTGTTTGTTGTTGCATGCTTGGGATCTAGGATTTTGAGAACCGAGGTAAATAGGAAGACCGGATTCTGCAAAAAAAAAAAAGCTCGTTGATTTCAAGTAGAGCATGCCATCACATGGCATGCAGGCATGACACTGCATGGCACTTCCGACACCAACATACATAATCAATCCCGTACATATACAAATAAGTAGAAGGGCACAGGTGCAAATCTCCCCAAACCTTGCAAAACCTTGAAAAACACATTCAACCCCGGCGGTGCTCAGAGTCACAGCCACCGTACCCCCCTCCAAACCCCCGCACCCTCCTCTACACCAAGCTGGCCAGCAAGTGGTGGGAACGTCCCGATGCGCCCCTCGACGCCTCCACCGCCTCCACCCCTTCCTCCTCCTCCTCCCACTACCTCCACCACCTCTTCCTCTCCCCGCAGGCACAGCAGCCCCTGCCCCCCGCCCCCGACTCCCCGGGCACACAGACTCCGCCGCCCGACCACAACCCTCCCGACCAGCTAGAGCCCCTCCACACCCCCTCCACTTCCGCGGGGCCCTCCACGGCCACCCGCAGGCCCCGCGGCCGCCCCACGGGCTCCAAGAACAAGCCCAAACCCCCCATCATCATCACACGCGACTCCCCCAACTCCCTCCGCTCCCACGTCCTCGAGATCAACCCGGGATCCGACGTCATAGACGCCGTCACCGACTACGCCCGCCGCCGCGGCCGCGGCGTCTGCGTCCTCTCCGCCGCCGGCGCCGTCGCCAACGTCTCCCTCCGCCAGCCCGGCGCCGTCGTCGCCACCCTCCGCGGCCGCTTCGAGATCCTCTCCCTCACCGGCACCGTCCTCCCGCCTCCGGCGCCCCCCGGCGCCGGCGGCCTCTCCATATTCCTCGCCGGCGGCCAGGGCCAGGTCGTTGGCGGCAGTGTCGTCTCGCCCCTCGTCGCCGCCGCACCGGTAGTCCTCACCGCTGCCACCTTCGCCAACGCGGTATACGAGCGGCTACCCGTCGACGCTGGTGACGACGCGAACGCCACCGCTTCACAGACCTCCGAGGTCACTGGCGAGGCCGCAGCCGCCGATGCAGCGTACAACCTTGGGAGCTACGCGTTCCCCGGTGAGTCCTCCGGGTGGAGCGGCGGAGCTCCCCGACCGCAGTTCTGATGTCTTAGAACCAGAAACGTATGTATGATGTTTGGCAGTAGCGGATAGCCATTGGTTTCTTTCTCTCAATTTGCTTGTTATGCATTAATTAAGTTTGCTTCTAGTTTCATAATCTCTATTTCTGATGTTTGGAAATTTGGATTGGTTATCATGCACTGGATTTGGAGGGATGGAAGTTGAGATAAAGATGGTGCAACTTGGGATTTGGGGTCTCTATTATTTAATATTTGCTTATTTGATTTGAGCTTCGGCATCGACCTTCAACTTGATGGGGTCTGAGTAGGGAGTGATAATGACGGTATCAATGGTTGTACTTTGTAAGTTATTGCGGAATGCTAGTTTTAAAATAATTTTACTTGTTACTTTGTGTTTTTGTTTTTTAGCTTAGAGAAAGATGGGATAGGGTCTAGGAATAATAAGGAATAAAAAAGTATTATTATATGGATTAATTAGAAAAAAAGGCTGTAACCATGGCTCGATTCTCAATTACATGCTTAATTTCAGAAATTTAACTTTAAAGTTTAGGGATATTTACACCCATAACCCTGAGTAATTCTGCAATAACAATCATAACTCTGCATAATCGTGAATTACACGAGAAACCCCAAGTAATGCTTAACCTTTACATGACATAACCCTGTGTCAAGTGCCGTTTCGAATTATTGTTAAGTTCGACGGAAAAAGTTAATTGTGGACAAATTTGCCCTTCAAAATATTTTATATTTACAAAATGATGTTTCCCTCCCCTTCCTCCAGCCTCCTCTCACACGTGGATTTCCTCCCTTTCTCCTTCCTCCAGCCCCTGCCTCCTGAAACCACCCTCTTGACCTGCACCGGAAGCCATGCGGGCGTCCCCCAGCCGTCGGTACCTCACCTCCTCACCTTCAAGCTTGCGTGCCTCCGTCGCCCCCCTCCTTCGAAGCCTCGAAGCCCCCGTGTCGATCTGCCCCGCCCCTGGTCGCCCCCCCCCCCTCCCACACACACCACCACCCCCTGGCTCCCTGCTCGCCCCTCCTCCCCACGGTCGCGGCCCAACGCCCCCTTGCTCGGCCCTCCTCCCCGCGGTTGACCCCCCAGCTCGGCCCTCCTCCCCGCGGACCAACGCCCCCCCCCCCCCCCCCCCCCTGCTCGGCCCTCCTCCCCGCGGTTGGCCCCCCTGCTCGCCCCTCCTCCCCGCGGTTGCCCCCCTGCTCGCCCCTGTGCACCCATGAGCTCCGTGCCCCCGACGTCGCCTCCCTATAACCCCCGCTGCACCCACCGCCCCCCTGCAACCCCTGCCTGCACCCACCGCCCCCCGCATCATCCCGCATCATCTCCCAGCAACGAAGCTGCCTTCCCGCGTCATCCCCCAGCAACGAAGCTTCATTTTTTTCTTTTTGTATTTTTATTTTGAGTAATCCTAGCCGTTAGATCCTATATTGGTTAGATTAACCCACCCATATAGTTGAGTTAACGTATTAAACTACGGAGGGTTATGAGTGTGAGACGGAGTGAATATCGGGGGTTTCTGGCATAAGTTGCAATTATGCAGGGTTATGATTGTTATTGCAGAATTATTCAGTTTAACGTTTCAATAAAAGGGTTTTGGGAGCATACAATGGTCCATATTCGAGGAAAAGAAATAAGATTGGGCTTGTTAGGAAGGCCAAACAAAAGAAAAGACGATGGCTAAAATTTGCGGTGATTTTATGGTTAAAAAATAGTAATGATTTTGTTAATGTGCTATTCGTCGCAGGTGGAATTTGTTGTTTTTTTTAAAAAAAACGAACATTTGCCATCGGTCTCTAGAATGGTGAATCCGCGGGCGTCGGTCACGTGTAGGAGACTCAAGATCGAGACCGTTCATTTCATGGGAATTTGCAGAGAGCATTTGATGCCATGGCTCTTAAATGCATCCTTTGTATTATTGTCATTAGGGATGTCCTTCCTTCCTTCCTACCCCTTTTTTTATAAATATGCTTCCTTTAATGGACTGTACTAAAGTACGAAATCGAAACGTTAGAGAGAGAGAAGGGAGAAAGAATAGAATAACTATTTCATATAACAGCACTTCCTATTTATTTGAAAGATGCTTAGGACAGCAAAGTAAAACACAGATCGATGCATGTAGAGTGCTCTTATCCAAATCAAAGGTAGAGAGTGAAATAGATAGCAAGGCGTGCATACGGTGGATAATTGAATCCATGCAGTATTGTTATTACACGTGCCAAGTGCAATGCATGTTCTTCATTTTACTGCTTTTCCTGTCCATGGACCCTCTGCTTACTGCGCGGTAGCCTTGGCCGAAAGACTGCAAATGGCGTACAACTAAGGCTGTAGATTAAGGTGAGATGGATCTAGGAAGGGATTCAAAGGTGTGGATGTTAGGAGGGACAGGTGTGCGTGCAAAGAAATAAATAAATGTCGGGGGAGTAATGCTGTCATTTAGCGCAGGGCGGAGTGAGTCCTCAAAGCTACGATCCCGGTAGCCCTTTCCCTTTCTTAGATTCCCTAACGTTTTGACCACGCGGTAAAGAGTGGGATTCTGCAGAAGCTGACACTCCACTGTGAATTTCCGGATATTTATTACTTATTAGGGTTCAGGGGATAACTTTGGCGAGCTAATTTGGCTATCCTTCCGTTTTTTCTTAGTATTTTCTGAAAGTACACGGAAATATTTGGATCACTGTATGATATTATATTCTCATCTAAATTTCAGCTCAATTCAAAGCTTTTATCCATCCGTCAAGTCTATTTAATTTTAACGTTCTCAGAATTGCTGAAACTGGCCCGTGATGGATGGATGTGTTATAAATGTATGTTTTACAAAAAAACAAATTGAATGACAACATGTTGTCATACAGGAGACTAAATTCTCTCAAGTACTTTCAGAAAATACATTAATAGAAAAAAGTTAAGTAGGAGACTAAACCCTACTTAATTTGTAAATATGATATTAACAATTACGTTCAAATGTCTCGCATATGGTATTTTTTCTATTTGATCATTTCTTCTCTTCTTTTTAAATGGTTATACTTAGGCAAATATGAATATTATCTGGACATTGAGGATATACCTATGTGTAGGTAACTTTCCAACACGCACAACATTCCCCCCTCAAATTTTTGATTTTTTTGAAATGTATCCTTAAGAGATTTACTTAGAATATTAAATGAAATATGTGTTTCAAATTTCGTGTAAAATAGACATTCCTAACATCTCCATCAGAAGGGGGCGATTTTAGTAAATCTCAGTCAAAATTTGACTGTCAAGATGGATAAGTTAGAAGTCTCCAATAAGTTGAAATTCGAATGACGTGATTGTGACATATTGTGATCTAAATTCCCCCATCAATTCAATTCGAAAAAATAAAAAAAATGCAGGAAAAAAAGTGAATGGAGAAAAGTTATCAATATATGTTAAATTTAGTAAACGAGTAAAAGTTTACCACCAAGTTAATTCTTAAGAATTCCAAACTGGATGTAAATGTCGATGCAAATGGATGGTGAAATATTTTGCATATCCACACTTGTATCTATTTTCCGATGATATTCATCTTTTAATATTTGATGGACACATCCATTTGAAAATTTTAATAGATAAAATACAAATGTATTTATAATTTTATAATTTTTAGTATATAAACATAAATGCTAATTTATTTTATAGTTTATAGATATATGTCAAATAACAATCTAAACACGTATACACCATCTACACGTGATACGAACATAGCTAAAATTATTAGTATAAAATAATCAATAACTAAATGAATATAATGTATAAATAATAACAATATCTTATGTTCAATTATTTCATATAACTAAAATGTAGTAAAATAAACAGTAAAGAAAAAGTTATGCCTAAACTAATCTTCAGATCCAACCCTAACATCATCTTCCTTCATTTCCCAACTACCGCTGAAACAATCTTTTTGAATTAATTTAATTAAATGTTAATTAAGTTATTCAAATTGTTAGTATTTGTAGACTAAACAATGAGTATGTGTATTTTCTGGTTATATCCATATAGGTATCTATTTCCATACCCATGTTCTTGAATGCAATACTATTTTTTAATTTTAAAATTAACGATGATTAACAAAATATTTTGAAAAACAATAATGGCTATACGTCGTTATATGGACCACTATTTATGATTATGATGTTGCAACGGTCAGTACATTCATCAATTTCAAGTATAAAAATTGATTTGTCTACAAATAATATCACCATTATATATTTAACAACGGGCAATATAGTGATATATTTAAAAGAGGAAAGGGAGCCTACTTTACTTCACATCCATTTTTAGCAATTTTTTATTTTTTTAAAATACCATCGTAGATTTTCATAAGTGTACCCTTCTAACATGTCATTCAAATTTCATCAGAAACAGAGACTCCTATGCCCTTCATCCAGAACATGTCGATTACAGCAAATCTAAGACCCTTAAAATTACTTGTTCTAGATGGAGGGCATATGAGTCTCTGCTTCTGGCGAAAATTGAATGACATGTTAGAGGAATATAGGTATAAAAATTCACGGTTGTATTTTTCAAAAAAAATTAAAAAAATTTGCTAAAATGGGATGTGAAGTAGGTAAGATTACCTACTTCACAAAGCATGTTCTCTTTTCCTCTTTAAAATAAAACGTCACTTTAGACTCATTTCGTTGTAATATTATATATGTATGTATTCAAAATTAGGTCAACATTTATACTTTAACTAATTTTGAAATATATGCATGAATGATTTTTTTACTTCACTCAACCTTCTCTCAACAAATCCTAGCTTCGTCCCTGGTAGGTGATGTTGTGTTATTGTTTCTGTTGTAGTATTTATATTTATGATTATAATATGTTTTCATGTTGGTTATTTTATTTAAGGGAAAAATGGGTCTGCCCTCTAGGGGTAGCCAACATGACTGCCCCCACCCTATTTTTCGCAAAAAAAGTTTATTTTTTTTGGAAAAATATCACCATGTATATTCATCCCTATATCCCTCCTATATGTTATTCGAATTTCGTCAGAAACAGAGACTCATACGGCCTCCATCTAGACGTCATTTTTTTAACGATCGCAGGATTTTTTAAATCGACCTTGTCTGGATGGATGTTGTAGGAGTCTCTGTTTCTGACGAAATTCGAATGGCATATAGGAGGGATATAGGGGATGAATATACATGACAATATTTTTCAAAAAAATAAAAAAAATCGCCCAAAAATGGGGCGGGGCAGTCGTGTTGGCTGCCCCCTGGGGGCAACCCCATCAACCCCTTTATTTAAAGGTGGTTAGAGATATTATAATATTTATATATTATAATAAAGGAAGTATGGGACCCTTGTTACTAATTCCGAGCCAAAAATATATGGGTAAAACTTATGGTAACCCAATCTCAGATAGAATATACATATCGGCTAACCGATAACCAAACAAGCCAACCAAATGAACAGTTGGATTGAATGGTGTGGCCCACATATTGAAAACCAACAATTCACAATAAGGCGCAAACAGTCCCTCATTTGGAATTTCTTGGCGTGTTTGTTTTGTTTTATTTGAAATTCCACGTGAGCCTCGTCTTTTTTTAATTCCTTTTAAAGTTGCTAATTTCTCAGGTAAAGATGCCTATCTCCTTTTTCGTCTTTACAAGTACGATTTCTAGAAAGAAACCACGCTATGTGATGCATGCCTTCCCATGGCAGGGATACTGGAGAGAGGACAATCTCTGTCCCTTCAAAATATTTGCTTTCCATCGACTTTTTCTCTTTTTCCCACTGCTTTTTCTTCGCAGTTTATCATTTGCTTCAGATTCTCTTTTCTTCTTTATTTTTTCGTCTTTTTTATTTTGCGGCGGAGATGCCCATTTCACATTTTTCAAATGGAATTTTCACTCCAATGAATTACCTTCTCGATCTTTGAAATATCGATATTTCCTTTTCGACCTTATAAAGTAGTCAACTCTTACCATATAGATCATACGGTTAACTCCCATCAATTTGGTTGTTAAAATTAATCGGATTCCGTGGATTTCTTTTCCATAATACCCATTTTGTTTATCAAAATTACAAAGAATGCCATCCCCCTCCCCCCGCCTCCTCGACAAAACCCCTCCTCGCATTCGCCTCGCCCATTCCGACCTTGATTGCCACCTCCTCTCCCTCCACTACTCGTCCTCGCACCCTCTTCTCCATCTCCTCCCTAGCCAGTCGGGTCAGATCCAAGTTCTGCCAACTCAACCCCGCGGTCTGAACAGCGCAAGCAGATCCAAGGTCCTCCTAATCCGACCTCCACCCAGAAACACCCCCCCACCCCCACCCCTTCGCCCATCCATGCATCCCCTCGGACATCCTCATTGTCCTCCCCTCCCACTATCCTCCGCCCAGATCCCCCCTCATCCCCTCCACCTCCGATCGCCCATGCCTCCCCTTCGACCTTCTCTATGACCTCTCCACACCGGCCTCCGCCCAGATCCCACCTCATCCTCTCTGCCTCCACCTGTCCACGCCTCCCCTCCAACCTCATCTCTGACCTCCCCTCCCCCTCCCACCGACCTCCGCCCAGACCCCCCCTCTCATCCCCTCTGCCTCTGCCAAGAACCTCCACCTTCTCCCACCTCGCCCATACTGCCCCCACATCACCCCATCTCCCCCTCCCTTTGTTCCTCTGCCCCTGCCCCCGCCCCCTCCACCGCCTTCTCCTCCGCTAAAATGTATTTATTTAGGGCAATAAATATTTGATTAATCAGATCAATAATCCTCCCGAAACTTTTAAAAAGAAACATTTTCGTAATCGGAAGACATAATTTATCCATGAAAATAGAAAAAAATTGATTTGGTGGATGGACGGAAATTCGATGAAGAGAGAGAAAATAAAGAGATGAGGGAGAAGGATATGAAGAGATGGAAGATTCACCGTCCAGATTCCCCCTCATCCTCTCGGCCTCCGCCTGCGAAGACCTCCTCCCTGACCTCCCCTCCCCCTCCCGCCGATCCCCGCCCAGATCCCCTCCGCCTTCGCCTAGAACCTCCATCTTCTCTCACGTCGTCCCACATGCCCCACACTGCCCCCCACCCCCCAATCACCCCATCTCCCCCTCCCCTTGTTCCTCCGCACCTTCCCCCGCCCTAGCCCCTCCACCGCATCCTCCCTTGTGAAATGTACTTGTTGAGTGATGAATCAACATTTCATCATCTTTATTCTATCATTCTGGCATCAAAAACCATAGCAAATGCGTGTAAATAGCATTAAAACCATCATCTTAGCATCCATGCATCATTGTGTAAATATTGTATAAAATGATGTTTTTAAAGCCAAAATTATAGAATAAAGAAAAGAAAAGAAAAAGAATAAAATATTGTAAATATTTTATGATCCGAAATCCCGAGACCTAGGCATCTTGATGAATAGGTCGACAAGGAAGAAAGTAGGGGGAGAGAAGGGTCAAATACAATAAACATTCCTTCATTCTTTATTCATTTTGGGACCTATTTGCGGTTCCACTTTTTATACATCAAATAAAGAAACTTTGTACATGAAAGTTGTAGATAATTAAATAAAGTAAAAATACAAAATTGATTTCACTGAAAAATAATGTACAGATAAAAAGTTATGGTCTGAATAAGATTCCAAAACTCCAACTTCCCAGACCTGTATCTTGCAAATAAAACTCGAAATGTACCAAACTCACCTTTAATTGTATATAGCATAAAATAATCTATTTAATGAAGGTGGTTTCGTATTTTTCGGAGTTACGGTTTGAAAGTTGAGTTTTAGACCCGTGTAGTATACTTGTACAGATTAAAATATTCATTTTATTATTTATTCATTATTTTTGTATTTTTTTGTATTCTTATAATTTTATAAATATTAGTTATAATAATTATATACATTAAAACAGGAATAGAAACCCAAATAAAACTCAAAATAAAAATACATGTGTATAGAATACACAGGTATAATACACACACTTATACCTATATACATTATACGTATATTCTATTTAATATACAAAAAACATCAGAAAAATAAAATAAAAATACAGCTAAGTGTATAAAAGTATGTTATGATTTTATAAAACACTAAATAAAAATAATAAAATTAAAAATACCAAACAAAAATAAAATACTAAAATATACAGGTAAAATACCTATATAGGCTATAAAAAGCAACTTGTAAAAATATACTTCATAAAAATAATTAAAAATCACTATAAAATAGTTTATAAAATTATAAACACTTTTTATTTTATAACCTAAATAAAATAATACCATTTACTATTTTAAAATGATTTTAGAAATATTTTTTCCAGGTTTTTCCTGGTTGGTCCACGTGGACCAACCAGGGGGCAGTTACAGTTGACCTCGGTCAACTGTCTGCCTTAGGCCCTGTAGCTGCTGTCAGACCTTGGTTTTACCCCTTCTTTGTCAATTTTTCTAGCCTCCATCTTGCACTTTTTGAGATCGAACCCTTCATGACTTTTGTCTCTCGATTCTTGGTCTATCATGCCCTTGCGTTTTTTGGGGGACAGAGCCATCGATTCGCCAGATCTTGCTCGATCTTTGGAGCACCTTGGTCATCCGGTCAAAGAACATATTTGGAGACCCGACTTTGGATTTGGATTGGAGTCCCTTTGGTCCACCCCTCATCGCCTCTCTTGTGCTCTGTGGATTCTTGGAGGTGACAGCTCCACCGTGGTCCCTTCAGCAAGGGACGGTCCTCGGTCATATCGTCTCCAACAGGGGCATGGAGGTCGATCCGGCCAAGGTGGACATCATTAGAAAACTCAATCCACCGTCCAATCTGCGTCGGTTGCGGTCTTTTCTGGGGCATGTCGGTTTCTACCGACGGTTCATTCAGGATTTCAGTCATATTGCCCGACCGCTTACTGATCTGCTGACGAAAGACACCGAGTTCGTTGTCAATGATAAGTGTCTTGCGTCTTTTGAGACTTTCAAAGATATGGTTGTTTCAGCTCCTGTCCTTCAGCCACCCGATTGGTCTCTCCCATTCGAGATCATGACGGATGCTTCAGATTTTGCCATTGGGGCTGTGCTTGGACAGAGAAGGGATGGTTTGCCGTTTGCCATTCACTACGCCAGCCGAACTTTGGATGCCGCTCAGCGGAATTATACTGTGACTGAGAAGGAGATCCTGGCTGTAGTCTTTGCTTTGGATAAGTATCGATCTTATATTCTCGGATCTAGAGTAACAATTTACACCGATCACACCGCCATCATGTACTTAATGGCCAAGAAGGATGCTAAAGCACGCCTTACCAGATGGATCCTTTTGCTTCAGGAATTTGATATTGAGATTAAGGATAAGCCTGAAGTCAAGAATGTGGTGGCGGATCATCTCTCCAGATTGGAAAATCTTGAGGAATCTGAGCCCAGCACACCTATCACAGAACATTTCCAGACGAGACGATCTTGGCGGTCGCCTCACTCCCATGGTATGCCGACTTTGTAAACTATCTTGTTGCCAAGACGGTCCCTCAGGGTTGGCCCAGGCAGAAACTTTAGACCTTCCTAGCTAAGACCAAGTTTCACCATTGGGATGATCCCGTAATTTATCATGAAGGAGGGGATAGCATCTGGAGGAGGTGCATTCCTTAAGAAGAGCAGCATAGCGTCCTCACATATTGCCACAAGCTTGAGGCAGGAGGACATCATTCTGGAAAAAGGACAGTACATAAGGTGCTTCAATCCGGCCTATGGTGGCCTACTCTCTTCAAGGATTCTGATGAGTTCGTGAAGAGATGTACTGACTGTCAGAAAATGGGAACCTGCGGACAGAGAGACATGATGCCCATGCAACCCATTCACTTTTGTGAGGTTTTTGATGCATGGGGGATTGATTTCATGGGCCCATTTCCTAAGAGTCAGGGATTCGAGCATATTTTTCTCGCTGTTGATTATGTCAGCCGATGGGTTGAGGCCATCCCCACCCGAGTCGCAGATGCTAAAACCGTGTGCAAATTCTTGAGGAAAAATATCATTTCACGGTTCAGTGTACCTAGAATCTTGATTTCAGACGGGGGGTCTCATTTCATCAATGACAAGGTCCATGAGGAAGAGGAGACCTCCAAGAGTCTCCACGGTTCGGGCCGTCGCCGAGGTCTTTTGAAGCCTCCAGGAGGAAGAGCAGACCTCCAGGAGTCTCCACGATCATTTTGAAGTTCAACCGTCACCGGAGGTCGGAGATCCTGAACAGAGAAGCTCGCCCTCGCCGGCGTTCTTCGCGGTTCTTGGTCCTCGCCTCTCCACCGTCGGATCGTGGAGAAGCCCCAGATTGCACAGCATCCGTCAGATCCTCCATCGCCTCGACCGTCCGATCGTTCAAGGAAGATCTGATCTCAGTCGTGCATCGTCGAAGCGTCATCGGCTGTCCGTCGCTCGCCACGTGGATAAGTGGCCTAATCTCCGCCGTTGAATCGCGCAAGGGGTATTTTGCTACTTTAACCCCGAGCATTTTATATTTACTATTTAGTCCACAAACTTTCGTCTGTAGTGTAAAAGTTTTGTAATATTTGCATGTAAACCCTCATCCTTATTTTATTTGCACTTAGGTCCTTTGCCACGTCACCTCACGTGCTTGTGCGCGTGAGGGGGTGGGCATTTTGCAGGGACCCCCCTGGGGTTTAGTTATTTAACTTTAGTCCCAGAATTTTGTTCTATAGTGTAAAACTTTTGGATATTTTGCATGCGTGCTCTGGAAGATTTTGGATATTACAGTTAGGTCCTCCCACGCGCGTGCCAGTCACGCGTAGGGTTGGGGAAAATTGTATCGACACCCTTCCGGGTTTTATATTTGCTATTTAGTCTATTAAATGTAAGTTTCAGTGTATTATTTTGTGGAAAAATTGCTCGTATGCCACTGGATGTTTTAGTATTTGCATATATACCCCTGCCAGGATGTGAAATTTTCATGAACTTGTTTGATTTATTTTAGGCATCATTGTAACTTGAAAAATTCCAGAAAAATTATGCTAAGCTCATGTTAACTTGTACATTTACGCCATATTTTTAGATTGCATTTTTATTGCATTTTCATATTTATTAAAAATAAAAAACATGCATTTATTTCACTGTTTGCATTAGAAAATCCATAAAAAATATAAAAATATTTTGAAAAATTCCAAAAAAAATATATTTTGTGTGTTTTGTCATCTACTAGTGTCAAACCAAAAACCACTAAAAATTACAAAAGAAAAATCTTAAAAATTAGAAAACCCTAAAAATCTTTATAAAAATCTAGAAAATCACAGAAAAATCACAAAAGTACAAACTCAGTTCTTGTCTTCCTGGTTTCATTGTCTATATTTTAAAATTAATTTGAGGAATTTTAGGTACTGTTTAGTATTTTTCAACCTCATTTTAATTTCGGCCAGCAAGTTTATTCACTGTTTTCCCTTATTTTGCCTATTTAAAATACCAAAAATATTTTGAAAAACACCCAAAAATCACAAAAACAGTAAAAAATCATAAAAACACCAAAAAGATTTCATTTCTGAAGTTTTGAGTATTTTTGCACATTTTTACAAACACATTATCCTCTCTTTCCCCTATATTGTATATATATTCCTATATTGAAAAAGAAAATATAAAACTATAAAATATAAAAAGAAAATATAAAATCAGTAAAAAGAAAATCAAAATACAAAATTAAAAATTAAAAATAAAAAAATATATAAAGATTAAAAACCCACAAAAATATTTGCATTTGCATAGTGTAGACAACACTTCACATTCACTCACGCACGCACTTGTTTGATCTACCCTGTTTACTCCCTGTGTTCGAACTCTCTGCATACTTGTCTTATAGACCTTGTTTGTAGAGTTAAAAATAAATTTTGACTCCACATTTGCTTGTCATTGTTTGATATATATAGTGTGGGTTAACTGTTGATTGTAGTTGGGATTTTGCATGGTCGACACTTCGACTGAGTTCCCGCCTTGTGTGGAACTTAAGACCCGCTGAATTTCGGCTTTATCATTGAGCAACAATAAATATTTGATTAATCAATTCAAGAATCATCCCCAAAAAAATTTAAAAAATCATTTCCTTGGTCAGAAGACATAGTTTATCCGTGAAAATAGAAAAAAATTATGACTTGGTGGACGGATGGAGATGTAGTGAAGAGAGAGAAAATAAAGAGAAGATGGAGAAGAAGAGGAATGGAGGAAGAAGCATGAGGAGGTTGAAGATTTACCGTCCAATGCACATATCGTGAGATTAATCCATATTATTGACTCAAGTAAAAGTGAAAGTAACGGCATGATCTGTGGGATAAGATGGAACACGTTTACGAGATTGAATGATATTACAAAAGTCGAGAATGCAATTTATCAGAATCTATAGAATTCATGGAATAAAAATCCTTTTTTTAAGTATGTGCCAATGTGTCTGCTTTGTTCGATCAAATATAAATATGTATATATGTGCGAAGAGGTAGCTCGTTCAAATCTTGGGCATCTAAATGTAATTCTGTAATATGTAAGTTCCAAAATACCGAATCAAATTCTAATTTCAAGTCCACCTAAACGATATCGTGACCGAGTCGTAAAGCGTTAGATACACCATTTTCAGAAAAAATAGGTAGATAAAAATTTTCCAATAGAGTTTTAATGATCACACTCATTTTCAAAAATATTTTCTATTATTTTGAGAATAATACTTATTGATTTTGTTCGATTATATCATATTTTTATTATTAATAATCATTTTCACAAAAACAATCCTTAGATTAATACGAAAAGGTCATTTCTAAGAATAGAAAAGATACCGATTTTACAAGTAAAGATACAATCATTTCATATTAATTTAAAGCTTGTTTGCTTGTGAAAATAATTATTAATAGTAAGAAAATGATATAACATTTGTAAACCAATAAGTACTATGCCCAAAATGAAAAAATTTGGAAAAATGAATGTACTCATTACAATCCTAATAAAATTCGAGCTCATTGAAAAAGAGAATAAGCAATACTTTATAAATTAAGTCAATTATAGGTCTATTAAATGACATAATCATACCAAAAATATAGTATACGTACTTATCTCACAATATCAACTATGATTGTAGACATCAAATCAATACAGATATTACCCGATATCAAATTAATATATATGTACATGCACACTAAAAAATATGGGTACAAATATCAGAATATGTATAAAATGGATATTGATTAGATCTGTTTCTTAAAAAAGTTGGTATAAGAGATATCCAAATATAATAAACATAATAAAAATTTACTCGTTTCATTGCAGTTATATCAAACATGGTCACCAATAACTTTATAGTTATATTTATATAGAAAACTGATATCGTTACAACAATTTACAATTATCAAAGTGATATATGTTTATATATTTTCTTCAAACAAATATGAATACACATGTCTACATATAATGGATATAATCATCGATCGGATATGGATGTCTTGATATTCCCTTGCATATTAAAGTTGGTATAATGGATATCCAAATATAACAAATATAGTAAGTATATTTATTTCATAACAACAAATATGATTATAAATAAATCTATAACTACATTTGCATATCTAAAAAGATATACATTTAACGACACAATTATCTACAAATATCATCGAAATATTTGTATCCATATCCTTTTAAAATAAATATGAATACAATGTCAAAATATGTATAGAAAGGATATGGAAGCAAATCAAGTGTAGATGATTCATATCCATTTGTAAATTAAAGTTGGTATAATAAATATTCATATTGAATAAATATAATGTATATATTTATTTAATAATAGTTTATCACACATGATTACAATAAATTTATGATTATACTTGCATATTTAAACATATATTATATATGTATAGAGATATTGATACATATAATTATTTATATCAAAGTGATGTTCGTTTTTGTATCCATTTAGAAATGGATACGGATTTCAAAATATATATAAAAGAAATATATAAATGGATACGGATTTCAAAATATATATAAAAGAAATATATAAGTAGATTGGATATGGATGTATCCACGTCTACTCTTGGATAAAAATAGTATATAAGTAGATTAGATTATATATAAGAATAATATACGTAGATCAGGTGTAGATGTATATTTATGTCTATTCATAATATCGATTTTTGAGCCATAAATCAAATGTTGAGAATCAAATGTTGAGAGTAATTTGTTATAAAGTACAAATATGAGAGTGTGGACTAAAGGACGGGAAAATGTACATATAAAGATCTGATCCAAACCGACCCATCCTGCAATTTGATGCAGGAGATTAGATTGTGTTTAAATATGTGATGACCCATTCTGTAATTTGATGCAGTAGATTAGATTGTGTTTAAATATGTAATGGATTAGATCAGACTCGAAAGAGTGAAAATGCGTTAAGGTTGGATTTGGACAAGGATTAAGTTAAAATCCGATCCAATTCGATCCATGTGTACCTCTAAAAGTTGATATAAGAGATATACATATGAAACACAATATATAACCATATTAACCTATTAAATTATTAGAGTGATATAGGTATCTGTATTCATTTTAAAATGGATACAAATAAACATGGATTTTTATAAATATTGAAATATTAGAGTAATATCGATGTTTTCATTTTAAAAAGGGATATAGATAAAGTAGCAAATTGGATATGGATATATCCATACTCATTTGCAAATCAAAGCTGGTATAATGAATCTCCGTATTAAGATTGTTACATTAATTTTTATATTACATTTAACAACAATAATGCCAAATTATATCGACACCTTGTATAAAATATATCAAACACATGAAAGAAATTAAGTTTAAAGATAACAATTATATTCTATACTAGACCAGACATATCACAAGAAAATCTTTTTTTTTTAAATTTTCTTCTTACCAACACAACAAAAGAATGCGTCCTTTATTTAAAGTTCAATTTCCAATGTTAATCAAACAATGGAACGGAATAACTCGCTCTCATTCCTTTCACGCACATGTGCGTGTGCGCGTGTGCGTTCTTGTTGAAGGAGATGTGATATTGCACCAACAGGTGGAGGGAAAGTGGTGTTCGTGGGAGATGCTTGACAAACGTGTTAGTTGGGGTGGCATCCTTGAGCTAGGAATGAGAAGTTGTCCGTAGAATTGTTACCAGCCTCTCGACTGCAGAGGTAAGAAGGGGTACACGAGGACGACAATGAGGTATGATATTGTGGCTTATCGCTCAAATTTTCTTTGCTCAAGTAAACCCTTGCGTGCTTGGTCTGAGATGGGTGATGTAAAATCATCAACCACATTGCACTCCAACCCTGTATGCTTAATGCATGCCTGTCTAGTACAATGCCAACATGGCGTAGGCATCTTCCAGCAATCCCTATCTTGACCAAATGTCAAACCAAAACAGCAAAACTTAAAATTTCTACCATTACCCAAGATACCTTTATAAAGCAACCTTTGGCACTACCGGCATTAACCTCTCCAAGAGGTCTTTCAGTATATCTGCATCCACTCCACCGAGTATAAACATCGCTAGCAAGATCCTCACCTCCACCTAGCAACTTCAGCCCCTACATTAATAAACCTCATCAAAATCCCTAATGCTCCAGGTGCCCAAAACCACCCTCCTCTACCTGAAGACAGCCTCCCACTTCACCGAGCCCATTCTACATTCCCCCTTCCAGTTCCCCTTCCAAAGGCACCTTTATTTTATAGCATCAAACCATTTCTCCACCTTCGCTATCTAGAAAATCGACATGAAAAGGTAACATGGAAAGGATTGATCTCAGCAAACACCAAGTGAAACTCCCTCGACAAAAACTAGGACCCCAAGTTATGCAGTTTCTCTCAATTCTTTCCAAAATCAGCCCAGTGTAGTGATCTACAAGATGATTCATCAGTATAGGTCCAGCTACATCACTTACAGCTACATACACTCCATGACAATGCTTCCCCAAAACTTCCAGCCTCCTCACAGCCCTTGCAAAAAGCAACAAACGACTCGCGATATTTATCTTGGCCTCAACTCCTTACCTCACATGATGTGCATGCCAAACACCGTCTCGTGTGGGTATCAGTGTCAACAACATAAAAAAAACAGTACCTGCGTCTCACAAAGATCTGCTGTGCATCCAAACATTGCGATGGTGGTTGTGTTTGATGGGAGTCATTGGATCTTTAATCTGATGACAGTAATTTATTGCAAGTCGAATCCTCCATCAACCAAGCTAATCGGGCAATCTCTTCCACCCAACAGCCCATGTAACCATTGATGCATGCATTTTTTTAGTCAAAAAAGGGGAACACACTATGATGTCCACCCCAAATATATTGCAAAATGAAGAAAAGTTACAAAAAGACTTACAATAGTCAAGACTCGAGAAGAGTCTTAGAATGAAAAATTACATTTTTCGCAATTGAAATGTTGTAAAGAAAAAAGTGAACCATTTCTAGCTAATCAAATAGCCCAAATCATAGCTACCAGACGAAGAATATCCTCTCTAGTTCGATGTTTGACATGAATCATAGATTCCCAGAACAAATCCAGATTCAGAAGATTCAGCTAGCTCATACCAATTTCCTCCCAAATCGGTGATGTCTTCACACAATGAAAGAAGAGATGTTCTACCATCTCAATCTGTATTTCACAAAAGGGGACACATATTGGAGATATCCATAAAGAGTCGCACAACGGTCTGTAGTCATAATACGCCCTCTCCACAGCAGCCACATAAAAAAGTCAATTCTACATGGCACTATGGCAGCTGAAGATCCTGTTATAAAATATGAAGAATGCGGAAGCGATAGATAAACAGAGCTAAAAACAAGAAAGATAAACATGGGAACACCATGATTTTACGTGGAACCCTACTCCGTGAGGAGCGGGATGAAACCACGGGAGAAGCCCTCTAAGGGAAGTGTTTTTCTATTGCTTTTTCTCAATGAGTACAGGAGGTCTGGGGCTCCTTATATAGCCTTCCCAGAGCCTCCAAGTCCCACCATTGGGCGGTATGGGACTAAACACAGGATGGGGTAAATGGATCTTCTCCATGATCCATTTACCCTGCTACAACTCAATAGGCGCACTACCAAATACTCCAACACTCCCCCTCAAGCTGGAGCATGCAATGCTCAGCTCGGACAAACAAACAGAAAGAAACTCAACTCACGCTACAGGACACTACGAACAATATCAACCCAACGCGCACATGCTGCAGTCGAGGACATTGCTTCTCATGCTGTGAAGGTGAGGAGGACGAACGGGCTGGAGTGTGAGTCTGCTGAATCTCCTCGTCGGAGAGCATGTGCTCTGAACTGCGCCTGTCAGAGTCACTGCAACTGAAATGAGCCTCCTCGTCGGAGTACTCTGGCCCGCCACAATAATGTGGACAACTGCTCCATCTCTGAAAGGGGCCGAACTGAAAAGACCGTGGCTGTGCAATCCTCGTCGGAGTCCACAGTCGCTGGAGAATGGAGTCTGAAAATAGTTTCCTCGTCGGAGAACTGGGTCTCTCCCATCTGGCTCAGAGAATGGTGCACTGCTCTGGTGTTCCTATGATACCACATGAAAACCCTTGCTTTCAATGGCATAGGGAATGGTCCTCTCCTCTGGAGTCCCTATGGCTCACATGAAAACTCTGACCGAACAACGACAAGAATAATGATGCGGACCACGAACAAATGATGGCAACATATGCTCATCGATAAATGACCGCAAACATGTGCGTGTCTGAAGATTGAGGACTCGGGATCAATCGTCGAGTCTGAACAACAGTAGAGTCTGGAATCTGGATGGTCTGGAAATCTGCATGTGGCATCTGAATCTGGAACACAAGACCTATGACTCTACATATATACTCCCCCTTTCTCCCATACTTGTCGGAAAACATAGACATCGACAAAGTTGGGAGAAGACAAGATAAAAATGGGGACAAAACATCACTAAGCCGATTTTTTTTCCGGCTTCTCAAATCATGAATTTGGCCGTTTCATTTTGTTTTTTTATGGCCCCTTTTTTTCGATTTTTTAAAGCCATTCAACCATCATTTTTTTTACGGCCTTTTCATTTCATTTTTTTTTGAAAAATTTTGCGTACGGCTTTTTCTTGTACGCGCCTCTTTTCTTTCTTTCTTTCTTTTTTTTTGAAAACTTTGCAAACTTTTTTTTTCAATACAATAGTGGCCTAATTGTGCTTGAAATAACTCCCGCTCATTTTTTTCCGGCCCACATTACCCCCCCTTTTTTTATATGTCCCCCCTCCTTTTTTTTTTCAAACTTAGAGGCCTCGTTAGGGGCAAACCCTATTTAGGGCGCCCTGGAACCCGAGGGTTCTCAAACGGGACCCTTTCTTAATGTCTCGGCCCGATGGGGCTTTGGGCGCCGCCTCCTGCAGATGTCGCCCAGGAGCAGGAGGTCGAAGTGGAGGCGCACCGAGAGGAAGGAGCGCGCGCTCCTGTTGGGAAGATGCGAGGGGCTGCAGATCGCCGCCGAAGACGAGGGGGCCTCCGCCGCTAGGAATCGCCTGGAACCCTCGACCACGAGGAGGCGCAGATGCTTGGAGGCTCGCAGATGGTGGCTCCTCTGCGAGCAGCGAGATGGGCGGCACCTGTAGTTGAAAAATGGAGAACCGCGCCTGGAGTCGCCGACTTGAGGTTGATGCGACTAGGGGAGGGCGCCATGTTTCTGGGCTGCGAGAAGAAGGCAGGTGCGTCGCGCACCTGGGGATCCCGTGCGCAGGACTTCGCGCGAAGGGGGGTTGCGCCATCGCCTGAAGCCGGTACCCTAGCGTGCAGGGCTGTTGCCACTGATCGCATGGAGGAGAAGAAAGCGCGCGCTGAGGAATAGCACCACCTGCGGGAGGCCTGGTGCGCGCGAGGAGCACCTAGGCTGCGTCGTCCTCGTCGCTCGATCTTGGCGGCACCCTCGCGGGTTCCTATTGCTGACGAGATGCGGTCAATAGGATATTTCACCAGAGAGGGAGGCACAAAGAGGTTCTTTGCACGCTGGAACCGAACAGGAAGGAGGGCATGATTGTGGAATCGCCGGAGGAGATGCCGCTATGGCCTGGAGGTCACAGCCTCTTGGAAGTTCTCGAAGGAGCACCGAGCAGAACTAGGGTTTAAAAAACCCTTGAACGAATTACACGATCTTCATAAAAATAGTCTAACTAAACACCATAATCAACTCTCAAACAGAAATATGAAAACCTCGAGAATTAAACCCGCTCTGATACCATGTTATAAAATATGAAGAATGCGGAAGCGATAGATAAACAGAGCTAAAAACAAGAAAGATAAACATGGGAACACCATGATTTTACGTGGAACCCTACTCCGTGAGGAGCGGGATGAAACCACGGGAGAAGCCCTCTAAGGGAAGTGTTTTTCTATTGCTTTTACTCAATGAGTACAGGAGGTCTGGGGCTCCTTATATAGCCTTCCCAGAGCCTCCAAGTCCCACCATTGGGCGGTATGGGACTAAACACAGGATGGGGTAAATGGATCTTCTCCATGATCCATTTACCCTGCTACAACTCAATAGGCGCACTACCAAATACTCCAACAGATCCCAAATGAAGTTGCAATCATGAACCAAAGCATCTGTCCTCGGAGGTGGCGGCCTGGAAATAACTCTGTATGCCTTTTCCACTAAGAAAGAATTATCCTTCCATGCCCAATAATTTCGCCCATCGGCAGGTCAATATATCTGTCTCAGGGATTCTAGAAGGAGAAAATCATCTAAGCATTGATCAGATAAATCCGTTAAGAAAGAAGGCAACCAGTTGCCGTCAATCCAACAATTTGAAACCCGTGCATCTCAACTAGCAACCAAAGCAAAGAGGCGAGGCGAAGGAATTTGATGGAAAAAGCTTCCTCTCATGTCCAGTTGTCCTCCTAAAAAGTGAAAGAATTGTCATTACCCAACACAGGCTGAAAAAGCTCCAGAAAGCGAGGCAGCAGGTGGTGATGCCTTTCCAAAAGGCTGAGGAATGAAAAATCAATCATTGGGACATACTGTCTACTCAATACTGTATATGTTGCAAATGAGTCTGCAACAAATGTCTTCACCTCTACCCTAAAGTCTACTAACTTATTTCAATAGTAGCGTCTCGTTTATGTAATCCAAGAGGGTGATCCCAAGTCTACCATCAGCCTTCGATAAAGTTATAATCTCCTAGTCTGCCAGATGAACTCCGGAACCAACATGACCAGGCTTGCCCCAAAAGAATCTCTGCATGATCTTCTCTAGTCGGTTTCTAATACCAACGGGGAGGAGACGGAATGACATGAAGAAAACTAGAATAGTAGAATGGCTTTAAAAAGCAGTAAACATCCACCTAAAAACGAAATAGCTACTTCCCAGCCCGAGAGCTTCTTTTCCATCTTTTCAATGATAGGCAGCCAATCAGACATCTTAGTTCTTCCACTAGTGAGGGGGAGACCAAGGTAGCGAATCGGGAGAGTCCCGCATTCCGTACCCAACTCCTCGCAACATTCTTGAGCATCAACATCAGAAAGACCAAAAGGAATGACTGTGGATTTATCACGGTTGAGAACCATCCCAGACAACTCACTAAAAATCTCCAATGTAGCAGTCATTCTTCTAGCCTCGCCTTTGCCTCCCTCAACAAAGAAGATGGTGTCCATGCATGCAAGGACACCATATCATCAATGGAACATAAATATTGCAACAGAGGAACATAAATATCATCAATGGAATAGCATGAAGTGATACCATTATGTAAAACCCGATCCACCATACACGCAAGTACATCTGCTGCAATAACAAACATCATAGGCGCAAATGGGCTATCCTACCTAATGTCGTGTTGAGGCTGGAAAAAACCTCCCTCCAAACGGTCATTAATAAGCATCGAGTATGAGGCAATAATGACATAATGCTTCATCCAAGTGATCCGCATCTCTGGGAAACCTCGTATGCACATTGATGCCTAAAGGAACCGCCAATACACTCTGCCACAAGCATTGAAAAAGTCCACCTTCCAAAGAATACCCTTTGCCCGCCCCTCATCCAGTCAACAATGATCTTAGTTGCCATAACGAAGCTGTCTGCAATTTATATGTCTGGAATAAAAGCCGACTAGAGAGGCGAAATGATATGGTCCATAACCATATTCATTCTAATGGATAAGACCTTCGTAACAATCAAATAAATAGCATTGGAGAGGGGGATCGGTCACAACAATCAAATAGATAGCATTGGAGATGGCGATCGGTTGGAAGTTCTCCACTCTCTCAAAAACCTCCTTGGGTAAAAGAAAGATAATAGGCTTGTGAAGTCTCTCAAAACCCACATTACCTCTAGTGAACTCCTCAACAACCTCCACAACTTTATTTCCCAATAAATATGGCTATCACATACCTTCAAGATGAAAGATCTTGGAGAAGCCTCTTATATCTTAGGTCTAAAGCTGTTCAGAAATAGAGAAAAGAGGATTTTGGGATTGTCACAACACGGGTACATTAAGAAGATCTTGGAATGTTTCCATATGGAGAATTACAAGAAAGACTCCCTTCCCTTAAGACTTGGTATACATGGATGACTCCTCAAAATGTTGAGGATAAGAAAGTCATGGTTGGATGCTCTTACACATCAACTGTGGGAAGCCTAATATATGTCATGATTTGCACAAAGCCATATATCTGCCATGTAGTGGGAGTAGTAAGTCATAATCCTACTATGGAGAACAACACTGGAACGCAGTGAAGAACATCTTTAAGTATCTAAGACGACGCAAAATTGCATCTTGATCTATGGAGATTGTGATCTTCAAGTCTTAGATACACAAGTTCAAGCTTCCAATCAGATATTAATGACCACAAGTCAACTTCAAGGTTTGTGTTATTGTTGAATGATGATGTTGTGAGCTAGAGAAATAAGAAGCAACATACTACGGTTGATTCAACAATAGAAGCTGGATATATTGCCACATCGGATGCTGCAAAGGAGGGGTGTGATTACGCAAGTTCATCCTGAAACTTGCAGCTTCCTCTAATACTCACATCCCGCTACTCTACGATAACACGAGATCCATAACTCAGACGAAGGAACCCAGATAGCATCAGAAGAGCAAGCATGTGGAAAGGAAATATCACATCATTTGGGAGATTCAAAAGTGTGGTGACATCATCATCACCAAGGTGGCCTCTACCAATAATGTTGTTGATCCCATACCAAACCTTTACCCTAAAAGAATTTCGACCAACATGTAATGAGCATGGGTTTAAAGATTGTACCTGGATGATTATGAGGGCTAGTAGGGGATTCTTAGCCATGTGAGCCTCAGGCGAACCATTTCTACAATAAATGTTATTGTAATCTTTTGATATATCAATAAAGATTATTGATTTATTCCACTCCTTGTCTGAGATTAAATGAATGAATGCACTTATAAGGTCCCTTAGTATAATTAGAGTTACCTACCATGACCATCTTAATAATCAAACAGTTCTTGATTCAATGATTGAATCATAGAGGCGGGTGCTTGGATGATATCTAAATAGTTAAATTGAGGACTCATCAAGCACCAACAAATGATTGTTAAGAAAGAATCTCCAGCATGAGAAGGAGATGACAATCCGTCTCTAAAGGTTGATATCTGACCGACCTCTAGATCCAGGTCCTCTGCATAGGAATAGATATTCGGAGGTGTTAGATAAGCTATGTCAAAGAGTTGACTTAATGAGATTGAGATAACCAAGACATATGTTGTATGCTATCACGATATAGGTATGCATCCTCTTACCATAAACAAATGTATTATTATATGTCTATGTATGAATATTAGGCAAACCATTAGGTTGATGACCTAATCAAGGTCTATACATCGGTGAGCTGGTGCACATACAAGGGCATATGTAGAATACGATCTCCTCAAAGAATCATACAGGTTCACAACTGAACTAGGAAACATGAGCTCACTCATGAGGTATTGAGACCCGATCAAGTTCCACGCATAGTCGTCTTGTTGTGGAACCATAACAAGAATTTGTAGGTATCATATATGCTTTTGGAAAGCATACGATCGATACTGACTCCCAATGACCGAATAAAAAACTTAATGATAAAATCATGAAGATTACAGTTTAAATATAATCTAAAACTTCGGTTTTATTCTAGATTTTCCAATATGCATGATGTGCATGTATTAGGAATACTCAAAGGTGATGTGGTCGTAAATGATTGTATAACCATGACACTTCCATTCCGAGGGAATGATGAAATAGGTTTGGATTTTAGTGACTCCTCTCAGTAGATTAGTAATCTGTCTTAGTCCAAATGTTGGACACAGAGCTGATTATGATTCGGATGCAATAAGAAGATTAGATTTACAGTTTGATTTAATCAAACACTTTTGAGAAGTCTCTGAGATTTGGATTTGAGGTATGAACTCAATATCCAAGTCACTATATATGGAATGAACAGTCGCCTTGTCCTTATCTCCAATTATCCACGAAGAAAGCGCATTATTCTTGAAAGAGTTCAAGAATAATTCTATTATTGGTAATGTATCTGAGCATTGGGAAATTGATGATTAAATGTGATTGAATTATCATGAATAATATGAATATCGTTCATATTATTTCGACACATGAGAATAGCCATTTGAAATAATTAAATATGATTTAATTATCAAAATATGATTAATGTGGATATCATTGTCCATAATAATCATGAATATTATAAATATGCTTTATAATATGTTGCAGAGATTTAATCGTAAATAATATTTACGAATTAAATGTTGATGTGAATTGGATTCACATTATGTAAATATAATTTACATTTTATATTGGATGATTGAATATGATTAATAATTGGCAATGACATGATTGAAATTATCGCAAAATATTTTGGAATTATTTTGATGAATAATTTTGCATTAAAAGTTGTATATGGAATATTCGATGAGATACGAGATTTCATCAAAATTGGAATGAGAAGGCTTTCTTGCAAATAATAGGAGTACACGACCACCTTGAGTCCTAATTCTTGGTGTTCGTCCACTATATGCATGGAAGGAGACTTGCGCTCCTTACAAGTCATTCCATAAATTGATGAATCTTCATTATATTTAATTTATTTTTGTTAAAAAATAAGAATGCGGAAGCGTATCAAATAACAAAAATAAAAATATGAAGAACACATGGGATTTTACGTGGAACCCTACTCCTTAAAGAACGGGATGAAACCACGGAAGAATGCCTCAAAGGGTCATATGTTGCATTCAACTTTCTCAATGGATAAAAGAGGTCTAGGGTTCCTTATAAACCCACTACTGGAAGATGTAAGACTAAACACATGGATGGGGTAAATGGATCCTGGAGTGATCCATTTACCCATCTAATACATAAGTGACACACAACTAAATACTCCAACACTCCCCCTCAAGATGGAGCATGCAATGCTCATCTTGGACAAACAGAAAGAAACTCGACTCACAATACATGACACTAAATACAATATCAACTCAACGCGTACAATTGTCAGTTGTTGTCGAGGATGTTGCTTCTCATGACGTGCATGTGAGGACGAATGGGCTGGAGTGTGAGTTTGGAGAAGTCTCCTCGTCGAAGAATTGGGTCTCTCCCATCTGGCTCGGAGTATGGTACTCTACTCTGGAGTCCCTATGATACCACATGAAAACCCTTACCCACATGGCATAGGGAATGATCCTCTATTCTGGAGTCCTTATGGCTCACATGAAAACTCTGGCCAAAACAACAAGAATGATGGGGATCATGAAACTGAAGATACTCGTGCGTCTTGAACTGTAGACTCAGAACCTGACATCGAGTCTGAACATCTGACAACCGTAGAGTCTGAAAAATCCGGCTAGTTTGACGAATCTGGAATCTGGAGAAAACATGTGACTCTATATATACTCTCCCTTTCTCCCATACTAGTCGGAATACATGACATCGACAATGTAGGGAGAAGACAAGAAAAATGGGGGAAAGCATGAACTTGCGAGTTTTTTTAAAATAACCGCCATGAATTTTTTTAACATAAGTTGTTCGCATTTTTTATCGGCTTTTCAAATCATTTTTTGAAACATTTTTCAAGTCGTTTCATGACGGGGAAATTGATGAATAAATGCAGACTGGCTAAAGTGGAGAGGAGCCTCTGTTGTTCTCTGTAATAAGAAAATTCCTTTAAAGATTAAAGGAAAGTTTTACAAAGCAGCTGTGAGACTTGCTATGCTTTATGGATCTGAATGTTGGCCAGTAAACCATAGACATGTGCAGAGAATGAATGTAGCAGAAATGAAAATGCTAAGGTGGATGTGTGGACACACACGTAAAGATCGGATTCGGAATGATGCAATCAGAAAGAAAGTTGGTGTAACTCCGATCGAGGATAAAATGCGAGAAAACCGCTTAAGATGGTTTGGACATTTGCAAAGAAGATCAGCCGATGCACCAATTAGAAGATGCGAGTGTTGGGATGTTGAGCCGGCTAAGAGAGAGCGAGGATGGCCCAAGAAGTGTTGGAAAGAGACCATACGAAGGGATCCTAGTTTTGTGGATATAAGCCCGGGATTGTCCCAAAATAGATCTGAATGGAGGCGAAGAATCCATGTAGCCGACACTACTTAATTGTGGGAAAAGGCTTTGTTGTTGTATTTTTCAAGTTGTTTCACTCATCATTTTTTTAAAGTTTTTTCTTCTCACATTTTTTTGAATTTTGTTCGCAAACATGCGTACAACTTTTTATTTGTACACGTTTTTTTTAAAACAGACATTTTTTTAACATTCCATCAGCCCACTTGGACCCAACTCTCTCTCTCTTTCCGTTTTTTACAACTGACGTAGCCCACTTGGGCCTTAAAAACACATTTTTTAAAACGAGCCATCGAGCCCTGGGGTTTTCATCGTGGGAACCCTTCTCATAAGAGTTTGTCGCTTGGGAATAATGACGGAGGCTCCGCCTGGAGATGATCGGCAAAGGGCTGGAGGGTGCCGCTTGCACCTGCCTGCGGAAAGATGTACTGTCGATGCCACAGGAGAGGAGATGGCTTGTATAGGAAGGGAGTTTCTGCTGCTTGTGCGTCAAGAATGGGAGCGGAGGCATTGGGAGCGAGGTCATCTCGCTAGGGGTGCCACCACGGGGAGACCTCGAGCGTCGAGGATCTTCGCGCGCTGTCTGTGCGCATGGTATGAGGGAGGTGCGACACGTCAGGGCACTCGAGATGCTCATGGGTTTGTGCAAGGTGGAGCTCCACATGCTTGCGCCTGCGATACGTCACCTTCGCTCAAGCAGAGAAGCTACGGGGAATCGCTGCTAGGAGGTGGAGTATAGATGAGGCATTGCCTAGAGAAGAAGGGGCTTCAAGCCCCTCGAGCTCCGCCTGCAGGAGGGGAAGGCTCCGCCTAGAGCCACTAGGGTTCCCTGGAGATGAGGCACTGCCACCTAGAGCCTGGAAGTGATAATTTTCTTTGAATTGGGGTCTTTGACAAGGATCATACGAGATGTATTGTGCATCGCCTAGACGAGCATCACGTCGCCTGCACGATGTGGCTGCATGAGTCGCTGAAGTATTGAGAAGGGGGCTTGGATGACCTAGAGTTCGCCTGGGCAATGCACGAAACCTGGAGTGCCCAATATTAAAAAGGGGAGAATGCACGATACCTCATGTATCATTGAGATCTTCCTGGAATTGGAAGGCTGCTACATGGCTGGAGAGATCTTCAGAACATGTAACCCTAACGAATTAGGGATTCAGAACATGGAGAAGTGTGTCTGTATTGAATTAGGGTTTTAAGAAAACCCTAGAAATTGGAACTCGATGCATCTTAAGCAATGAACATGAATACAACATAAATCTTTAAGAACAAGAACTCCGAAATGGAACCTCAAATAAAAATAAAGAAATAAGAACCTGGAATTCTCGAGAATTGACCCACTCTGATACCATGTTAAAAAATAGGAATGCAAAAGTGTATCAGATAAAAGAATAAAAATATGAAGAAGGGAGAAATGATAATTCTTACTGAATAGAAAAGACCCTATGATTCTCTTACATAGGAGAAAAGCTCTGGGATAATTACAGAGAGATATATAGAAGAAACTGAAATAAGAAAAATATATTAGAGATACACTTATCTCAACACTCCCTCTTAAGCTGGAGCATATATATCGATCATGCTCAGCTTGGTACAACACTTCTGAAATGTACCTCTGGCGAGTATCTTGGTGAAGATATATGCAGTCTGATCTCCAGTAGAGACATGTGATGTAGATATGAGACCTTTCTGAATCATGTCTTTAGTGTAATAACAGTCCACTTCTATGCGTTTGGTTCATTCATGAAATGCAGGATTGTTGGCAATAAATAGAGTTGCTTGAGTATCACATAAAAGCTGCATTAGAGAAACCTCAATAGTAAGATCAGTTAACACTGATCTCACCCACAATATCTCTGTGCTTCCCTGTGCCATGGCTCTGTACTCAGATTCAACACTAGATCTGACCATCATTGTTTGTTTCTTGCTTCTCCATGAAACAAGAGAGCTTCCAACAAAAATTGCAAAACTAGAAGTAGACTTCCTGTCTCTGGGGCAACCTACATAGTATGCATCAGCACAAGCTATCAGCTCAAGAGATGTACTCCTGTTGAATAAGAGACCAGAACCATGTGAAATCTTCAAATTATCTTAAGATCATATACACTGCATACATATGCACCTTCCTAGGTTGCCCCATGAATTGGCTAACTTTACTCATTGGAAAAGATATATTTGATCTGGTAATAGTGGCGTATAGGAGCTTCCCAACAAGCTCTCTATATCTCCTCCTATCTACCTCCTCAGTGTCATCATCATATAACCTCATACTCGGATCCATAGGGGTAGTAGCAGGCTTGCATCCTATCATTCTTGTCTCAGAAAGAATATCCATCACAAACTTCCTCTGGGTCATAACAAGACCACGCGGGTTCCTAGCGAACTCTAACCCAAGGAAGTATCAAAGAGTGCCAAGATCCTTAGTCACAAACTGATGACTTAGGAACTCCTTGGAAGCCAGAATGCCCTGTTCATCATCCCATGTGACAATGATGTCATCAACATAGACTAGAATAGCAACAATACCTCTTTGTGTCTTCTGAGCAAACAATGAGGGATCCGGTCTAGACCTTACAAAACCCTGTTGCTCTATCAATTTCGATAGCTTCTGGTACCAAGCTCTCAGACTCTGCTTCAAGCCATAAATTGCCTTATGAAGTCTACATACTTTCTGTGACTCCCCCTCAGAAGCAAACCCTGGTGGTTGCTGCATATACACCTCCTCATGTAGATCACCGTATAAAAATGCATTCTTGACATCAAGCTGGTAAAGTGACTAGTCCCGTGAAACAACAACTGAGAGAAGAATACGAAGTGTCGAGTGGTGAAAATGTATCATGATAGTCCATCCCATAGGTCTGGGTGAACCCACGAGCCACAAGTCTTGCCTTGTAGCGGTCAACACCGCCATCTGCCTTTTGCTTTACTATAAATATCCACTTGCATCTCACAACAGATGCACTAGGAGGAGCATCAACAACACTCCACGTGCCGCACGACTGCAATGCTGACATCTCTTCCTCCATAGCTAGACACCACCTGCTATCATGTATAGCCTCTTGATATGTTCGTGGGATAGACACAACAGAGAGTCCCACAACAAACTTCTTGTATTCCTCTAAAAGATGATCTAAGGACACATGCGCAACAAGAGGATAAGTTGCACATTGTCGACGAGGCTTTTGCAGAGCAATAGGGATGTCCAGGTTGTCATCCACTGGTATTACTTCTTCCTGTGCAAAATTCAATACACCGGTGCCATCAGATGAAACAATGTGCTCATTACATACCTGAGGCATGCTGGATGATGTGGAAGGCACACATGAGTAGAGGAACGAGTAGAAGACTTGCGTTTGTACACATGTGTTAAAGAATGTGTCTAGGGTAAGGGAGTTGGTGGTTGTGGAGGTGGTGGAGGTTGAGACTCGACATTGGACTCACAAGGTGGATAAGATGGAGGTGGATGAACAACCACATCCTCACCAGAAGTAGCATGAGATAACCTGTCACATGTGGGTGAAAAGTACATAATAGACTCAAAGAACGTGACATCAGTACTGACATAATATTTTCTTCCTATAAGATCAAAACATCGATACCCCTTTTGGGTAGGGGAATAATCAACAAAAACATATTTGACCGCTCTGGGTGAGAGCTTGTCACGGCCAGGGGTGAAATTGTGGACAAAGGCCACAAAACCAAAAACTCTGGGAGTCAATGAGAACAAATCCTTCTCGGAAAACACGATCGAGAACGGGACCTTTTCTCAAAGTATAGTAGGCGGCATGCAGTTCCCCAAATAGCAAGCAGTGAGAACCGCATCTCCCCAGAACGAATGAGGAGCATGACTCTGAATTAGAAGGGTCCTCGTGACATCAAGGTGTTGATGTTTTCGTTCAGTAACGTCATTCTGCTGAGAAGTATAGGCACAAGATGTCTGATGAATAATCCCTACAGATCTGAGAAAGTTTGATAATTGTAATTTGGAAAACTCCAAGGCATTATCCGTACGAATAAATTTCACATTAGCAGAGAAGACATTATTGACCTCAATACGAAACGATTTAATGAGAAGACCAGCATCAGACTTACGTTTTAACAAGAACACCTAAGATAGTCTAAAGTAATCATCCACAGCAACCATATAAAAATGATGTCCATGATGGTCAGGAACACGAGTAGGACCCCAAATATCAAAATGAAATAACTCAAAAAACCGACTACTGCAACGACCCTGAAGACTTGGAAAGGACTATCGATGATGCTTTCCAAACTAACATGCTTCACAATCTAAGGTAATGCGAGTAGATATCTGTGGTAAAACATGACACATCTTCTGGAGAGGGAGATGGTCAAATAGTAGATACCACATGAAAGGGGAAACATTACCAGAACGAATAGTAGCGACTCCAGCACAAGGTGGTATGGACAACTTGTATAGTCCTCTCTGCTCAGGCCAGATCCAATCACCCTTTAGTATGTCCTGAAACACAAGAGAAGAGGGATCAAAGATGGCACAACAATGTAAATCCTTTGTAATTTGACTAATTGACAAAAGATTCATCTGAAAGTCTGGGGCATATAAAATGTTTTGCAGATGCATAGAAGGAGTTAAAACAATCTCCCCTTGACCAATAATGGGAAGACGTACTCTATTAGCAATCACCACGGATCTACCCGATGGGATAGACCTGTAAGAACTAAACTGTGTCCGATCTCAACACATACGGTACGATGCGCCCGAATCTATAATCCAATCAGTCAAATATGAACTGCTACATCGGGTAAATGCATAAGTAATATCTGATGAGCTAAGACGAAGCTCTGACAGTAGGTACGGCATCAGAAGTACTTGGAGCTGGAAGAACATGTGTGGCCATCACCTCGCGAAGCCTAGAAACAATATCATCCAGACGTACGTCCTGAGTAGGAGCCGAAGTAGACTTAGTCTGCTCAGCAACTCTCGCTGATGCAGGATATCCATGCTTTTGAAAGCATGTCTCCTCAGATGATCAGGACGGTGGTATTGAGAACATGGGCCAAGTTGACGTCCTGCTCCATGACCACGAGGTCCACGTCCTCGAAACTGGGAATTTCCCCCTCTGCCACGAGATACTGCCATAGCTGATGGTGTATGGGCCACAGTAGTAGATGGAATAGTAATCCTGCTTAATCGTGTGTACACATCTTCCATCGAGGGTACCGTCTCTCCAGTCAAGAGCTGAGTACGTGTTGCATCGTACTCAGAGTCAAGAGATGATAGGAAAACACCTGTCATCATGGCATTCCAATATTGTTGTTGTTGCTCTGTACTGGTAGTAATGGGCATGAAGCTGTGGAGTCTCTCAAAAATGCCTCTGAGATGAGAGAAGTGTGCATGGAGTGGTCGACCATTCTGCTTGGTCGAGAAGATGTCAAACTGCAAGTGAAAAATCTTGCTCTCATTCTTTGTCTGCCTATATGTGACAGCTAAGATATCCCACATAGCCTTTGTTGTGGGTTGGTTGATGATATCATTGGCAATCTCCATGGTGAGTGTCCCGAAGAGCCAAATGCGAGCATATGCATCATCTTGCTTCCACGAAGCATTAGCCCTAGTTTTGTCCGCTAGTTCTGATCCTGTCAGAATGTGCTCCTTGTTATGACACTGCATAAGAGTACAAAACTGCATGGAGCACAACTCATAGTTGGTCCCGTCCATCTTCACGATGGGAGCCGGACTCTTGAAGGCACCGGAAGAAGAAAAACCATCACTCTTGTTTTCTGACATCATAACAATAAGAAGAACCACAGATGGCTGAGGATAAGAACAATCCGAAAGCGTCTACACAATCATAAATAGGAGTGGTTGTATCTGTAGACACATATAACCCTCCTCATTGTGTCGTGGTGAAGTCTAGTGTCATAAAAAGTGAAATAGAAGTGAAAAATCACAGTCTACGAGCAAAATCAGACCTCCGGATCAGAGAGTAGAGGAACACGGACTGCTTCTAGGCTATAGAGGCACAACAGTGACAGTCGTCGGGGCTGGCAGGGTTTGGCGAGGGCCCCTACGGAGCAAGGAAGGCCAGTGATGTCGTGTGGGCGGCTGGTTGGGTCCTGGCGACACCCTGCAGGCGGCTGTGGGGCCTCGGCAATGCTGGGTGGGTGCTGGAGTAGGCCTAGCGACGACCTGCGGTGCCTGGTTGTGCAGGCAACGGGCTGGAGAGGCCCCGCCTGCGTCGGGAGGAAGGCAGGGGTTGGGCGGTGGCTACAGGCCGGAGGGGGGTGGACGGCTAGGGTTAGGGTTTTGAGGTGGGATACATGAATCCTGGTCTAGGACCGTTGCTCTGATACCATGTTGGAAGAAATAATAATTCTTACTGAATAGAAAAGACCCTAGGGCTCTCTTATATAGGAGAAAAGCCCTGGGTTAATTACAAAGAGATACATAGAAGAAGCCAAAATAAGAAAAACATACTAGAGATACACTTATCCCAACAAAGAACGCACATGATTTTACGCGGGAAGTGGGACCCTACTCCTTAAGGAGTGGGATGAAACCACGGGAGAAGGCCTCAAAGGGTCATATGTTGCATTCAACTTTCTCAATGGATAAAGGAGTTCTGGAGCTCCTTATATATCATCCACAGAGCCTACAAGTCCCACCACTGGTAGATGTGGGACTAAACACATGAATGGGGCAAATAGATCCTGAAGGGATCCATTTACCCATCTATTATATAAGTGATGCACAACTAAATACTCCAATAATTTTAAAATAATTATTTGTTGTTGCAAATTTATGCGACAAAATCATGACCATCGATTTGAGTTAAGAGTGCATCTCCACCATCCAATTTGTTATAAAAGAAAGGTTAGACCCATCTCTTTCTTTTACAACAACAACAACAAAAAGAAAGTAACAAGTCTCTCACTCTCTACTTCTCATATAGGTCCATATTCTCTCTCTTTCAATATTGTGGCCGTCCACTTTATTGTTATTAAGAGCATCGTTGTCGTCACATCGTCGTTGTGTTGTCGGATCGACTGCTTGTAGATCTTCGCCTTCTTCAGTGCTTTATGCTCGTGAGGAAGGTCATGGATTTCTTGAGACGAAATCAGGGGGTTCTACACTCGGATCTTCAACTCGGATTGCGGGAGCACGCATTTCAGCCATGCGCCTGCAAGTGCATCCTTCGTTGTATCGAACTTGAGACAGAATGTCTCTTCGTTTAGAAACACACAATCGCAAACACACTTTAAGAGGTTCTCATATGATAAGAAGTTCTTGCAAATTATATTACTCGTTTGTGATCTTGATAAAATGATATGAGAATGGTTCTCATATCATGTGGTTTCATCTAATTAAAATTTTTAATTTTCGTTGCCCCGAGCAACTAGTGCGACTAGTCGTTCTTGATCGCATGTGATATGATCTTCATGCTCCCTTGATACACTAAGGTCCAAACCCTAACCTTCAAGCCCTACCGCCCCTTAGGGCATCAAATATCAGTTGAATCCTCGAAAGAACAAACACAGGCGTCGCTTGCGAGATATCCTATGCAGAAAGGCGTTCAATCTCCAGGTTTGGCAGTTTTTTGAAACTCAAATCTTTCTCATCTGAATCCCCAGCGTTTTCAAGATTTTCCTCCACTAATTGAACACTTTCCAAAATTGTTTCCAAAACACGTGCTCCATCTTCCTTCTCTTGCGCAAAACGTCGAGGCCACCGATGAAGAGCTCTCCACGATGTCGCTTCTTGGGCATGATGGTGACAGAGGGAGAAGAAATTGAACCAGAAGGTTGAATAAGGCACGACCAACCTTCAACGAGCAGGAAGCTTCCGATACAATGCTTTAGGGCTCTCTAACAGAACAAACATGGATAACAGATCTGAACCAATCCTCCGACCATCAACTGGGATTTTTGTAGCTTTACCATACTACTTCAAGGCAGGACCCAACGCCTCAATTGAGAGAGGAAAGGAACACCGAGAATGCGAGCCAGCCATTGAGCATCTTCCCCATCTGTAAAATGCAGTAAATGCTAGGCTACTCCTCTCTCCTGTTTCGAACCCAGCAAGAGATCCATTTCTGAATTTGAAAGACCGCTAGCGCAACACTTCGTGGATATAACCACACCATCAATAAAAGATTGACCAAGATTGTTCTTAAGTATTGCAATTAGCGATTTAGAACAAAATTCTTCAGTTTTCCAAGAACCTTTAAACAAACCATCCCTCTGGACTATTAATGTTGGTTGGTTGAAGACCATTGAGCGTAGAATCGTGCTGAGATCTGCAACTATGGCCTCAAATTTCAGCAAAATTCGGTCGAATTTCTGTCGAATATCGATATTCAGTCGAAATCGAAATTCGACCGAAATGGCCGAAATGACCGAAATATGGGGGTCCTAGTACAAAAAATGACTGAAATGACCGAAATTTCGATCGAAATTCCACCGAAATTCCATCGAAATTCTGTTTTGGCCGATACCGAAATGGTGACCGAAACTGACATTTAGGGCCTTGTCTGCAAGGCCTCTTTTTTTCCTCTACAAAAGCCCCCCGATTTATTGTAGACGTAGCATCCTGATAAAGATTCGCAACCTAAGGGCATGAGCTTCTCCGATGACCCGCACATCTACACCCGAAGCACTGCGGTGGTAGTGTGCAAGACGCAACACAATGACCAAAACCCCTGCAGTGAAAACAATGTTGGACTCATTTTCGATAAGAAATGAATGTCCAACAGTCCTCCCTCACAGCTTCTTGACTTTTGGCCCTCCTCATCCTCTCCCCTCTATTGATGGTAGACCTCCTCACCCTCTCCTCTTCAGTAATGATGGCCTTCTTCCAAGCCTTCTCCCCTCTAGAATCATCCAACAGAGACGCTCTCTCCTACGAAGAGAACTCTCCATCGTATTCAAAAGCTCTCCCTGACCTTATCTCCCTTGGTGCATGCCATGTGTGGACACAACATGCCTTCTCTGGCCATGGTAAGATATTCCAACAGCTCCTCAAACTTTCTCAGGCTATGTACATCCCCTAACCCTCATTTGACATCCTAACTGATCAAACCTTTGGCAAACCTCAGACCCTCGCCTTAAACCTCAACGTTGCTCAAACCTTTGTCGGACCTCTGATCCTCGTCGAACATCCCAATGCCCTTACAAGCAAATCATAGGAGCATTGGGGCATCCAACAAGGATTAAAGGTATGTGGCATTTGTGTATGATGTTTCGCAATAATTTAAGCAGTTCTTGGGGCCTCCGACGAGGGTCATAGGAGGCATGTGATATACGTGCATGGACTCCAACAAAGATTTGAGGACTCATTGGGGCATCCAACGAAGGTCAGACTACACATGGCATCTAAGAGGTGGGAAGAGTGAAGCAATTGGGTGGAGGGGAACGGATAGATGTCTACATGAAAGGGAATGGAAGAGGTGGGAAGAGTGAAGATGAGAAGGGATACCATGATGTAGTACTCGATATATTGAATAATGTGTCTTAGCCATGTTTATATAAAGGGAGCCTAGGGTTAAAGTTCACATAAACAAAAACAAAATGCATAAATACATTCAAAGGGGTGGACACTTGAACAAAAGCAAAATGCATGAAATACCCTCAAAGGGGTATAAACTTAAATCCTAACTTTAAAGCAAGAGCAAAGATGTCTAGTTCTTGGTTTTCCTAGACACCGGTTGATAAGTACGGATGGATTGGAAAGTATGACATGGATCGTTGCAAATAATAAATTCCCGAACCACAAAGTTACGCAGCATTTTCAATCACAATATAAACAATCAACCACAAGTGCACATGTATTTAACGTGGAAACCATCCTAGGTAAACCACGACCAGTCTCTCGACTCGGGATTTCAACCTGACCCAACTGGGTCTTAACACTAAATCCGTGTTGCTTACGCAAGCAACCAACCATATTATAAGTCGTTCCTAACAACTTACAACCATATTACAGTTAAGTAATAATCTCAATATCAAAATAAATATGTAAAGAATGATATGAGGCAAAACTAAAACGATCTTATAGAGTAAGGAGCGTGCTCGCATGATTAATCATAGAGCTTCAGAGACGTAAACGTGGTGATCAGAGCAGAAAATAGCTCTTAGATCTTTTTTTGAGAATATAGTGGAAAGAAGAGAAATGAACTTGTTGCTCGTGTTGTGTGTCATAAAATGAAATATGGGATCTTATTTATAGGTCTAGAGTCCCCATAATCGCTGGCTTTGAAAAAGTAGCTGTTGTAAACAAATCGAGAATGAAATCTCCTACAAAAATCTTCTTGAAATGGGATATGATCAATCAAGATACAAGGTATGATCGATCATAATCAATGTAAAGGTGAAAAGGTTCCTTTAAGTGAAGGCTCTCTCCGGGATGTTCAAATTTAGTTAATAGAAGGCTCGTAAGAGAAATGACTACAACGCAACACCAACAGAGCTATTTATCTTGTCTGAAACCAAAACTAAGTCAAAGGACCGGGGATAGTTGATAACCTATATGGCACGAAACGAGCAAAAAGTTGTTCTTAAGAGGAAGAACACAAGTAAATAGTGCTTTTCACTAGAGAAATTCTTGGTTAATTGCAGGCTTAAACAACTAAAACAGGTACACTTCCTTCCTTCCTTCCTTTCTTTCTTTCATAGTGCATAAGATGATTCTGCTGTACTGCGTTAGAGTAACCATTCTTTTTCTCATAAAAAAAGAGGAGCTTAAAGTATTAAGTAACAGAAAAAGTCAAATCTTGGCAGCGTAGAAGTTAAATGCTAGAGCCTGAAATCAGCCAGAATGTTGTAGCTGCATTCAAATGATGGGAGAAAGAAAACACAATTATTTAAGTGCCATTTTTACGCATCAAATACTATTGCTTACTTCTTTTTACAAACTATCAATCCAAAAGTATCTACAATAGCTGAATTTCTATTCGTTATTGCGTATAAAAACCCCCCATCCAATTAACAAACCTAAAGATTATTGAAAGACGACGACGCAGTAATCATTTGCATACCCACATCCTGGCAGTTAAATCTCGTTCTAACTGTTCAATTATCTGGTTCCTTCGTTTCAGCTTTCTTCCCATAGATCAAACCTGTTCCCTGGTTAAAAGCAGGCAATGGAATGCATAACATATAGCTGAATTAAAAACCACACGGATAAAATGTCGCTCTACGAAATTTGTTAGGGTACCTGGGGATCAGGAATGGGTTTTCTTTTTTCGGTATATCGATAAGGATCTGAAGCTGCTGCCAAGGCTGCTCTCTCCTGCTAAGAAAGAACGGCTAGAAAAAAAGGCAGAGAAATTTATATGAAGGATGAAAAAGACAAAGAAAAGAAAAAGAAACCTCCTGCTCCCTGCGGAGGTCTCTGGAGGGTTTGATCCAAAGGAAGTAGGCCAAAGTGCCGGCGACGGCCCAAGAGGCGATGTTGCTGCCGCCTCTGAGGCCACCCGTGGCGTTCCCCACGAAGGTCCTGACGCTGCCCAAAACCCTACTCCACCCACTGCTGCTGTAAACCATTCTCCCCCTTCCCGCAGTTGCAGATTCACCACTGCTTAGATTCTTGATCTGATGGAGCCGGAGATGGGTTTTTTTAAATCTTTTGAATGGTCACATTTGAGAGGCCGTCCCAACTCCAAGTCTGTGTTTTTGAGCCCTCTAAGCTGTTGGGTGACTTGTTCGAAATCTCAGTAGCCACGAATGGGCGGTGTTCTTGTATCAAGTGGAAGAAGACATTGCCAGCTGATTCAACTGCAAAAAAAAGTATTGAAGCCCAACGCAACTAATTCAAAGGAAATATACAAGTATCTATGTCTCTTACCATGCACAAATTAATTCAAGAAAGACGACCTTGCATTTGTTATTTACAGTAAAGTTGCATCTAGATGGCAGTTTAGGAAGTCATATTTTGTAAACGCATCCACGTGGAAACTATCTTTTGATCCGCTAAGATCCTTGAATCTTGACAAGTCTGTTTGATTTGATGCATTGTAAAGCTAAAGCTCACTTTGGTTTCATGGGGATTCATCTTCAATGTGCTATAAAAACTTCTCATGTTATAGCTTTCTTTTCCAATCTTTTTTACTGCCATTCCAACAACATCAATTGACATATATAGCCACAATCGAGGAGTAGCACCCATAAGAGTATACATGATACATCCATGTGTTTTAGTTGGCTAGCTTGTTTGTTGTTCATTTGACTTGCATTTTATTTTCACTCTGTGCAACAAACTGATATCATATTTTTGAGTTTGTCTAGAGAAAAGAGGAAATAATGTAGCACAATCTTAAAATCTATAAGTTTTTTTAAAAATAAAAAAGGACCCTACTGTATAGGTGTGTACCCAAAAACTTTACCATCAATCACCTTTTAAAGGACATTACAGGCCAATGTCAGGCGATAAGAAAAAAATAAGAATTATATCATCCACTCCTCGGCGAGCACATTAGCATGCGCTACAATATTGACATGTCTGTTTATTTGATCTCTGAGAGGTTAAGATGCATATCGTCCTCAAGCAACAAGGCATATGAGCACCACTCTACGAAGACATAATAAAGACATTTAAACTTTAAGTTGTTGTAGGAAGATAAGGCATACTCAATGATCATGTTGTACTTAGCAAATGAGATCATCATGGAGATTGTAGATGACCACTATTGAAACAACTGGTCTCAAAAAGTTTTTTATTACTCTTGAAGTACTATCATTAATGGAAAGAATATAATTAAATACACGGTCGTGTGAAAGATTAAATTAGACATATGTTTTAGGACACTGACATTATGATGCAGGCTACAATGCATCATTATTTGAACTACATTCGAAAGAAGAAAGAAAGACATCTTGAGATCAGGATCGAAGCAGATGATAATTTCATGGTTGTTAATATTGTTTCCAAAGACACATCATCATCAAGCATGTCTCATATTTTTCTTTCATCGAGACAATTTGTAATAAAATTAATCATCGTATTGTGTTGTAAAAAGCCTTGATAAACAACTCACAAATACTTTACTTATTGTTACATCGATATGATCCACGTTTCTGATATATGCTTGATTAAACGTAGTGTCTCGTATTTTGATTACTGTAACATTGGTACAAGCCTCATACACCAGTACACAGCATGTATATGCACCAATACATATTACCACACTATTTCATATGTTGATAAGTTCAAATCAATAATGCAATTACTTTTGCATCAGTACATGTCCATGCACAATGATGCACTTTTGATTGTTAGTCTTTTGAACTTAGTCATTTCAGTACATGTATTCTTGTAATAGTAGTTGCACCCATACACACTTTTATACACAAGTACACACTACTCCTCAAATACTTTTTATAATGCATTTTTATTTTGTTACACTAGTACACCTTATTTTAAATCAGAAAAACGTTGAACCAAATGTTTATTTTAACACTTAAATTTATTTTCATGAAAAATTTCATAAAAATCCAATTTTTATATATTTTCCATACATGCATATTCAATCAGAGAAAATACAAAAATATATCTCATGTAGAATTTAATTTACAAAGCATGAGATACGAGATATGAAACGTTATTGAGAGCAAGGACCAAAATCCATAAAAGAAAGAAGTTGTTGTCCTCGCCAGCAAAATAAGAATGCAACAAACAACTTGAAGGTGATGGATACCTTGCTCTACAGATTGACCACGGAAGAGTTCAATAAAATATATGTTTATGGATTCACATATGAATTCTGGAACAAACTAAATGTGACATATGAAGATATGGATGAAAGAAAGTAGCATTATCTCATTGCAACAAAGATACAAACTTTTTAGCATTGACAAAGGAGAATGTATCGAGAAGATGTATACTTATTTCATGAAATTTGTCAATTCACTCCAAAAATTGAAATATGGAAATGGAGAAGTTATAATCGTCAAAAATCTCCTTAGATTGCTTAGTATCAAGTAGAAGACTGAAAAAGCACCTGGGACGGAGTAGCAAAGTCCATTCTTGGATGGTTTGCAGTGTCTGACAAGTCAGATCTGGCAATCAACGTATCAACCGCTCTCTCAGCACAATAGGCACCCAATCCCACATGACAATTTCAATAACCATAAAGATGAGCAGTCTATATAAAAGAGTGAGGTAAAATTTATTATGCCCTACAAATATGTCTACAGTAACAAGTAATACGGGTCGAACCACAAAGAACCACACGAGGTAGAGCAAGAAAACAAATAGACAACTTAGGGACTTTTTTGTATTTTAAATTTTTAAATGTTTTTATGGGTTTTTCATTTATGTATTTTTTAAATATTTTAAAGTTTGAAAATTTTTAATTTTATTTTTAAAATAAGACATAGGCTAATATATATATATATTATATTGAAAAGAAATAGAAAAGAGATGTTTTGGATTTTTAGAATATAGCAAATAAAGTCAAATTTTCAGAAATAAAATATTTTGGGTTCTTATAAATTTTATCAATTTTTGATAATTTTTCAATACTTTTTGATAATTTTTATATATTTTTTAAATAAATAAATACAGAAAATGAAGAAAAAAAATAGGAACTTGAAATAAGCTTAATAAATATCTATCAAATAAAATTAAACCCAATTTCAATTTTCCTAGATACTAGATAATATAAAGAAAATTTAGAAGTTAAAACATATTTTTATGATTTTTTATAATTTTTATAAGATTTTCTGTATTTTGTGATTTTAGGAGTTTTAAGTTAAAACACCCCTCACATGCACATGCACGTGAGGTGACGTGGAATTGGACTAAAGTACAAATAACATGAAGCTTGGAGTCCTTAGTGCAAATTTTACAGAACTTCTACAACGACAAATGAAAGTTTATAGACTAAATAATAAATACAAAATACGATGGGGATAGGTTGCAAAATACCCCTAATCACGTGTGAGCGAATGACTACGAATGGTTTGCTTATCCACGTGGACAGCTCGAATGCACACATATCAGTTCGCCAATAGATGCCTTTGATTAGATCTCATGTCTGGATCAAAGGCTGAGCTAGAGCAAGATCCGACGATCAGGATCAAAACTGGAGTGTCGTTCGTGATCGAACGGTTCCTGCTCTTCACAACGAACATGGAAGAACTAGGTAGTCGACCTCCTTTCCTTTGTCAAATCTTGCATCTCCATCGGTGGATGTGGCTCAAAGATGGATCGATGGCATCCTGGATGTCATCAAGAGCTTCTAGGGCCTTCATATCAGTCTAGATCTCGCTGCTACGAGATCTGGAGCTCGAGAAAGCCTCGTCTTTATGGAGCCTAAAGTTGGACTCTATTCCCCTTGAACACTCTCCAGCTGGGCTAGACCTACACCAAAAAGTTCAAGGCTCGAAGACGAATGTCCTTGACCTCAGGTTGGGTAAAAAATGAGTGGAATGGTCATAGTGGAGGTTTTCGGCGAGGTGGCGGACTGGAAGGCCCTCATCTTTTGACTTGAGCAAGATCAGAGGTGTGGAAGTGACTTGAGTACAGAGAAGCGGTGAGAAATGAAGTGGAGGCATGGGAAATTGAAACGATGGGTTACAGAGAAGGAGACAGTAGTCAGAGTCTAGAGCTCCAACGAACCGTGATTTTAATTTTTAGCTTAAAATGGATAGAATCAAGGGAACTAAAAATGCAAACCTAAGCTACTTCTATTCCTAAGAATTAAAAAATAAAGGAATAAAGAGATGACCTGACTGGATAGGCTGGGAGCGGAACCACCATTAGAAGGTCTCCGATGATAGTGCTCTTCCTCCGCATCGTAAATCAGGAGGCTCAGCTTTCTGTCATGAAGGGCAACCTACGACGAGGATTTTTGGGGAGAAAGGTCAGGTCAAATGGATTAAATTTCAAAAATGGACAGAGGAGACATTATATACAAGGTTGCCTCTTACGTGAATCGATGGTTGACTGTGGTTGAGCATTGATTCAAGTGAAAGATGGTCATTAGGCGAAGAACATTGCTGAAGAAATCGGGGGCATATAATATTTTAGGTAATCCAAAAAAATTGTCTAAAATGGAGTAAGAATAAGGTACGGACCAGTCCATTGAAGGGGTGGGGCAGTTGACCTAGGTCTACAATCATCATCTTCTCATTGGTCCATGTCGGACATAAGAAGACAAAACAAGGGTAAAATAGAAATGAATAGAAAATAAAATATAAATGATTTTATTAAGTAAAAGTCCAAATATAAAAGTTGTTTCTTATTTTGTATATTATTTTATGTGATTATTGTTTATTTTTATTAGCTTATTTATTATAGGTTAATTTTTACATGTGTAATTATTGGTATTTATATGTATGCTTTGTGTATTATATTTTTATTTTGTATTTTATATATTATTATTACGTGTATATTTTTTATACATTTATGATATATCTACATACATATCTACATATTTTTATTTCATTTTTCTAATTTATTTATATTCTCAAATATATATATATGTATGTATATTATATGTATATTATACCTATATATTTCTATATATTATATTTTAATGTATTTTTAGTGGTTTATTTTATATTTGTATTTTTTATATAATTTAACTAATATTTACAAGTATTTTAACAAAATAAAAAAGAGTAAAACTATACAGAATAAATAAAATGAATAAAATGTGTAGGCATATAGTACAATAGGACCCCAAAAAAGGCCACTTTTATATATTAACTCTATTTTTAATGAAACTACATTTATTAAATTGGTAGATAAATTTTAAGAACAATAAATGTGAGTTTGATGAATTTTGAGTTCATATGGAGGAGATATTGATCATTGAAGTTATGCTTGCAACTTTTTCATCCATTTGGCCCACTGGTATTGTTCATTATTTTTATATGCAATTATTTTTGTATTTTTCTATGCATGCATGTGTACATATTTTGTGTTGAAAATATCTTTATTTTAGGTGTGTAAGAGTATGTATAAATTAATGTAAGTTTGGTTGTGTGTAGTGTAGTACTGTTTTCGACAATCCCCAAGAATGGTTATTGAGCCACCCTTGACGAAGCGGTCTAGTATCATCCCAACTTAGGCTCCAAGATATTTCAAAAATCCATCTGAGTTGAGCTACATGCTCAGCGCGAGGTCTCAAGTTAGGCCATTTGTCTCAAGAGGTGTAAGGGTGACCCGACATGTTCTAGTTAGGCGCCATCGACTCATGAACACAATCTCATAGAATCTAGAGAATTAAATCATATTGACATGAAGTGTCCTAATTCTAGTCCTTAAGTGGTTCCTCTAAAATTAAGTAGATTAAAATCTAGACCAAGCTCCAATCTTCAGATTTTATTTATACTTGTTCAATTGTCAAGATCATTCAGAAAAAATGCTTATGCAATGCATGGCAAAAAATATTTTTGCGAAGACATTTTCTGATTTTTGAACTTTTTATGGGATTTTAGAAAAGCTTTTGCACATTTTTATAGAGTTTTCAAAAAGTTTACAGACTTTTATGTTTCTTTGAAATTTTAAAAAAATTTATACGATTTTTGAAAAAAGTAAAAGAGCGAGTGTATTAGTGGTATGGACATGTTTTTATAAGTGTATTTTTTAGTTAATTTGTCATATACCGTCAACCAATGTTCCGGCCATCTTTATTAAGAATATGAAAGTATGAGTTATGGCTTAATATATATACATATACGACCCCCTATACTTAGCTCGAACTATGCCCTCGTAATGATCAAAGAGCAGAAAGGAAGACATAACTCGTGTTAAGTATAGAAAAGTCTAAACTACAATGACTCAAAGAATGTAAAGCCGGTCATCCCTCATATACATAGGATTAACTAATCCTAAATATAACATACTGTACACAAAGCGGGAATGATCGAGGATTTGAATGTACGTAATCATCGGCTCGGCCTGTCTCCCTCTATACTTAGGGTAAAGATGCCCTAAGTATAGAAAAAACTATCAACAAGTTAGGAGACAAGTGAGGGATCAAAGAATGAACACCCGTCACTCATCACCATATACTTAGTATGAAGCATATCCTAAGTATAGCAATACTGAAGGGGATTAATGAGTAATCGGAAGCAGTAGATGAAAAGAGGAAATGAAAAGAAGAAAAAGAAAAGATATTTTTGAGTTTTTAGTTGTCTGGTCCTTCGGCAGCCAGAAGCTCTTATTGATATACCACATCAACTGAATCGACAACGGACATGAAAGTGTCATGCTCGAGGTATGGTTTTGGTAATTGTCCGTAGACTACAAAAGGTTGTGCGTCATATGATAAGTTTGATATGACAATGCTACCATTGTCATGTACACTTTTTACATTGAACAATCCTGACCATTTGCTTTTCTGTTTGCATGGAAACAATTTTAACATTTGGCTCGAAATTCTTTCTTCTAATGTGCTTATCGTGTCAATTCTTGACCTTTTCTTTGTACATGAGGCCATTGTCATATGCATAGTCTCTGAATTATAGCAGTCTGTTTAGCTCAATCTTTCTTTCTATCCAGATTGCATATATTGACTGCCCATAATGATTTATGAATAAGCTTGATGGGCAAATGACATGTCTTGCCATACACAAGGCGGTAGGGAAACTTGCTTAAAAGAGACTTGTACATTGTACGATAATCCCAAAAAGCTGAGTCGAGCAATTGTGACTAATTCTTTTTACCAGGATGCACAAGTTTTTGTAAAATCGTTTTGATATCCATGTTTGAACACTCGACCTAGCCATTAGTTTGTAGGTGGTAAGGAGATGCAACATGGTGTTGAATATCGTACTCCTTTGTCAGCTTCTTGACCTCTTAATGAAATGGCTTCCCCAACATATGTCAGAATTTTGGGAATCATGAACCGTGAAATGATATTGTCTTTGAGAAATCGACAGGCAATTTGACTGTCGGTAGCTCGAGCAGATATAGACTCCATCCATCGACTGACGTAATCAATGCCAAGCAAGATGTATTCAAAACCCTGACTGTTCAAAAATGGGCCCATAAAATCGATACTCTAAGCATCAAAGACATACGATATTTGGATATACTTGAGAGGCATGGTATATCAGGAAATAGCATCGCCCATTTTCTGGCAGTAAGCACAACCATTGACATATTCAGTAGCACCTTTTAAAAGAATCGGCCGCTAGAGGCCGCAGTGAAGCACATTCACTGATGTCCGATTTACATAATGGTGTCCTCCATATTCTAACTTGTGACAATGATTTAGGACACTTGAATACACCTCCTCATGAATGCACCTTTGATAGATACAATCTAGACCTTCATGGAACAAGTAAGGATCCTCCCATTGGTAAAAATGTATATCGGATATAAACTTGTCCACTTCAACTTAGGCCAATCTCATGGAATTTCCTTAGAGACAAGGTAGTTCAAAATACTAGCGTACCAAGGAAGCGAAGTGACTAACAATATCGCTTCATCTAGGAAGATCTTAGTGATTAGAATGATATTCTGCTCAGAAGTATCTAACTCAATAATTCTGGAAAGGAGGTTTGCCACAATATTCTTGACTCCAGGTTTATCTCATATTTTCAAATCAAACTCCTAGAGAAGAAGGATCTAGCAAAGTAAACATGACCTTTCATCCTTTTGCTTTTAAGTATCGTATGACAAAATGGTCAGTATAGACAATAACTTTTGAGCCAAGCAAATGTGATCGGAATTTTTCCAGCGTAGACACTACATTTAGCATCTCTTTCTCAGTGACAGTGTAATTCCTTTGGGCTTCATCCAGTGTTCTATTAGCACAATGAATCGCAAATGACCATCCATCCCACCGTTGTCCAAACACAGTCCCAATGGCATAATCAGAAGCATACATTATAATCTCGAATGGAAGAGACCGATCTGGTTGCTGTAGGACAGGAGCCTGGGTGATTATTTCTTTCAGTTGATTAAAGACATGGAGCACTCTGTCGTCTACAATAAAATCTATATCCTTTCCTAGAAGCTCTCTCAGTGGTTGGGTAATTTTGCTAAAGTATTTGATGAATCATCGATAAAAACGAGCATAACCCGAAAACGACCTAACTTGCTTTAATGTACTAGGTGGCTCAAGTTTCAATATCACTTCCACCTTGGATGGATTGACCTCCATACCTCGCTTGGAGACGATGTGAGCCAACATAATTCCCTCAATTATCTTAAAGTGACTCTTCTCCCATGAGAGACTAGATTGACTTCACAATATCATTAAAGTACTCGGTCTAGAAAATCAGACATTGATCAAAGTTATCTACGTAGATAAAAAAATCATCCATGAATACCTCAAGAAAACTGCCCACCATGTCAGCAAATATAGTCATCATGTATCTCAAAAATATAGCGGGGGCGCTACACAATCCGAACGGCATTCGTCTGAAAGCGTACATCCCAGAAAAATGTGAAGGTGATTTTATCTTGGTCTATATAGGCTATTGCAACCTGATTGTATTCGGAGTGCCCATCTAAAAAAATAAGTATTCCTTTGCAAAAAGTCTTTCGACTATTTCATCAATGAAGGTTAAAGGGAAGTGACTTTCTTTGTGGCTATATTCAGGTGTCTGTAATCCACACAGACGCACAAAGAGGTTGGTACTTTGGTAGGAATCTCCTCTCCTTTGTTGTTCATTACAATAGTGATTCCGGATTTCTTAGGGACCAATTGTAGAGGACTTACCCATTTTGAACTCGAGAAGGGATATGCGAAACCTACATCGTCTCACTTCATGATTTCTTTCATCAAATCCTCCTGGAGGTTTGGATTCAACTAAAATTGAAATTCACGGAAAGCACTGCAGTCTTCTTCTAAGTAAATATAGTGCGAGTACAATGAAGGATTTATCCCATGGAGAATCGTAATTGTCCATCCAATTGCCTCACAATTTCTTTCTAGAATGTTGAGCAAATGAGATTCCCGCTCCTTGATCAGCTGAGAATTGATGATGATCGGGAACATGCTCTGTTCACCCATAAGGAAAGGATACTTCATCGATGAGGGTAAATTGCTTTAGCTCTAGAGGGATCTGAATCATCTCTGTGGTGACTTTAGCAATTGTGGTAAGTGTCAGCTCTATCGACTGTGTGTTGTCCACCTTAATTGTTTTTGGTTCAGGATACAAGACATCACAAAGATTGGCAAGGAATTCATCTTACTCTGATGGGCATGGATTGATTTCTTTTATCTCAGTTGACACATCAGCAAAGACTTCATCCTCAATGATTGGGGGGGGGGGATCGACTATGCTTTCCAGGTACTCCTCCTTAGAGAGGAATTCACGGGTTTCATTAACATCCGAGAATAATGTTGTGTCACTGATTTCTGAGAGAAAGTCACAGTTTTCTGTCTCTTTCTAAATCTGCTTACTCTCATATGACATGGATTATGGAAGCTTCAGCACTTGGTTTGTTTCAATCAGGACCTTATCGTTGCTCGAGTGAAAGGTGATTTTTTCGATGCCAAAATCAATCACTACTTTGGGTGTTTGAAGGAACGATCATTCAAATATGATCGTGGTATGGAGCAAGTGTGTCGAGGTGTCCATATGCAGAACATTTAAGTTTACATGGAACTTCATCCCTTGGATTATGACAATGACATCCTCCAAAATACCCCTTGGCCTCTTCACTGATGTTTCTACGAATTGTAGAATCATTCTTGTTGATTTCAATGGTCCTGACTCAAATTCTTTGAGCAGTGACGTAGGAATCAGATTAATAGATTATCAGATATCAAGAAGTTTTCTTCCAAACTCTTGGTTTCTCGCATTGATAGTTGATACGAGGCGCTTCCATGTCCTTATTCTTACTCAGGAGGCTGTTGATAGCATTTGACAGTTGCCACAGTAAGGATTTGATTTACTAGTTTCTCGCGTCCTCTCTTACGATGTTTTGTTTTACATGCCTACTTTAATCCTTTCTTCATCACATGCATGTACTCCATGAATTTTAGCATTTTCATTTTCATCACTATATTTTGCAATAACTCAACAATGCTAGGATAAAACAAGGTTTGTTTTCAAAATTTAATTGTTTTTTTATTCAATGCACCATGAAATGGGACGCTAGTGTCATCAAAAATAGAATTTTCATTAAAAAAAGTGTTCTTTTGTAAAATGAATGATTGATCTTGGTACAATCATCCACAGAAGAAGGATAAATAAAAGTAGGAAATTCATTAGTGTCGGCTTGCAAGGGGTCGGCTGCTGGTGCTGGTGTCTCATTGGCTGCATCAACTCTGCTTTGGAAAATATTGCTTGATTCTTTTTTTATTTTCTTCATTTTGTATATTTTTATGGGGGTGGGTTGCTCCTCCTTCCTCCTCGGATTAAGAGCTTTATGCTAGATCAACTGTTGGTAATGAAGACTCGCAAATAGAAGCTTTATTTTTTCCGCTTCGCCGGTGCAGTTGGTTGCATTGTCCTGCCACTTTTGAGATTAACAACATTAGATAATATAAAATAATTTATATCTGACTTGGGAGGTAGTGTGGAACTATGGTATATGTGCTCCTTTCTTCATAAGTTGATGGGGTTTGCCTCAATCTGTGTAGGAATGATTGTCTTTACGACAGTGAGGTCATCTAGCTTCTAGCTCATCTTGTTCATGTTCTTGATCAGTTAAACCAAGCAGTCCAGTTAACTAAAGATGCCTCTGATGATTCGGTGATCGATGGGAGTTGAGGATGATGGTAATGTTGTTATTGTTGATAGGCCGATTAGGATGCGGATGATACCACTGGTGTTGATAACGAGGAGAAAAGAATTGGTTCTGATATTGAGTAGTCGACTGTTGCTGATGATATCATTTCCAATATGCCGGTTGTTATTGTTGGTGGTGTATGATACTGGTGTGGAGAGTGACGAGATTGTATTACTGAAAATTCCGTCTACTCTGCTATGGATTGAATGGGTGGAATGCTGTGTTCTAACAATGAGGTTGTCCTCCAGGATGGGGTAGATCTTGTTTATTACTCCACACAACATTCATCTCTTGAATTTATGGAGGTGGTGGATAGAAAGGCTCGGTATAAACTTGGGCTTCTGGATGGTGCATAACCATCAGATGTTGTGGAGATGATCCCTGGTCGGGTGTCTGCATGTAGTATGCGTGCTTAACTGACTGACGTAGCCCTTGATTCTGCTGATGAGGTTATTTCTTCGATTATACAAAATGATCGGCTCATTCATTCACAGACTAGAAGGTATGGATGGTGCTTACTTGAAGCTCAAGCTACTTTGAGATTTGATCGAGCTTGTCCAATGACTTGGTTCTGTATTTGATCACTTGTAATTTATTCAGGTCTTCTGATCATTTCTCAATGATATCAACTTTAGAGAGTCAGTTCACGATGATGATGAGATTAGAACTGATATCTCTTTCTTCTTCATGGTATGATGTCGTATTAGCAGATTTGTGCAGAAACCATGGGACTTTCTAGAATACCTGGAACGAAGATAGAGCGGTTGAGACCTCAACAATCTCCTCGAAGATTTACCATACGATGTCTTCATCCTTGTTAAAATACGATCCACTGCACACATCATCCAAGAGCCATTGGCTTTCTTGGTGCAAACCTCCGAAGAAATTCTGGACCAAGATGCTCTTTTGGCAAATCATGATGGGGACACTTTCCATAATATCTTTGAATCTTGTTTCCTATAGCTCATGAAACAGTTTGTGGGACATTTTAGAGAAGTTGGAGATCAATGCTTGTATCTATGTCATATGACCTAGGGGATACTATTTATGCAGGAAGGTTGATTTGAATTCCTCCAAGTCATCACCACTTTGCCCAAGTGATTGATCATGTATAATGCCTTAACGCGAAGGCTAAAAGGAAAGGCAATCATCTTTACTACCTCCAACAAGATGTTGGGGTAGCACATGGTGCTACAAATCTTGTTGAACTGTTGCAAGTTTATGTAGGGCTCCTCATTGGTATTCCCACGGAAGATCGACAAAGAGGGATAAATTATGATTTCAATTCAAAGTGTCCATGGATTGTAGGTATTCTGATCCACTCAGTAACCTGGCTAGCACCAGGGTTGTAGGTTTCTTTCAAAGTTGGTTTGGGCGGTACTCTTCTCTCATCTTCTCCTCCATGATTTCCTATAGGTTGCTCATCCTATTCTCACCATGTTGTTCCTCGTCCTCTCCTCCTCAACTCTCTCTGTCCCTCCTCATCTCATTAAGCATTCCCAAGAAAGCAACTTGGGTTAGATATTGATCTGTCAACTATTGCTAGATGGCTTGAATTGAGGCTAGAAACTATGTGTTGACTTCATTCTGATCCACTGTATAATCCAAACTCATACTTTTATCATATCTCTAGGGAGCCATCTCAAAATCCAAGTGTAACACAAACTCCTGATCGGATGTAGAATCTATATTGGGAAATAGAACCCGATCCATCCTCAGAAAAAGAGAAAAGTTCAAGATGAGAGTATGTCTTGAATAATGGATTTATTGGTGAAATGAAAGTGGTAAAAGGAGAAAGATCTGGACAAGAGTCATCTCGACCTTTGAACTGGATGAAGATAGGGGAGTTCAAAGAGAAGTCGACAAAGTTCGAACTTAGTTCCTATAGATCACCCCATATTATTGAAGACGGTTGCATCCGATAATCGATGTTAGTGTTCGCAAGGTCTGGATAGAGCCATCCTGGATGTGACATCTTGGGAGACAAGAGAATTAATGATCAAGGAGTAGATGAAGGGTATGAAGAATTCAAAAGGAATTGAGAAGAGAAGTCTCACAATTGAGCAAGGAAGAAATATAAGTAAGCTAGAGAAGTGTTAGGTAGAAAGCCACAAAGCCGCAGTATTTTTGATCTTGACCTACTTTAACTAATCAACTAAACCTAAAAACAAGGAAAGATTCATCAACTCAACACAATGAGACGTAAGAGTTCATCGATTATCTTGTTAAATTTTTTGTTTGTATCAGACAATCTTATCAAAATTAATCCTTCGTGGCTAATCCTATAGGCGAGTGAGTATTGACCCGAGAATCATCGTATACTTTCCACTTCCTTTGTAACCAATATCATGTACTTTTTAAAGGTCCTTGTTATCGGATCTGGACCACTACTCGGCAAAGAGATAGAGGAGGAAGCTGATAGGCGAAACCAATACTTCAGAATCGAGTCTGCAAGCACACAAGGCCCTATTCGAATGTGAAACGATGAGATAGACCCCACCATGAAGGGATGTCCTAAGCTCAATACTTCAGACTAGGCCCGCAAGTAGACAAAGCCCAACTCGTCAACCCACGATAGAAGTGCCAATATTTCGTTAATCCATGCGATAAGCAAGGCAGTACCCGACTAGGATTTGGGCTCTATTCCTTAAGTATTGTGCCTCGCTCTGTCTAGAAGGTACCTGAATACAATGAGGGTGTTGTAAACCCAATATAATGAAGTTTGATTAATCAATTTTAATTAGATCATGGTTTTCTCAGCATACCCTTTTTTTTATTTTTTTGGTTATCACTTTTTTCGTATTTTTCATGTAAGAGAACTAACGATTTTATCAATTCTTTGCTTGGCCTATGTGAGCAAAATCAGAAGGAGAAAATGGAAAAGCAATGCAAGTCGGAAAATAACGATGTTATGCTCAGTCAGAAGATTTACAGTGCTTCCCATTTCTCTCCATGTGGGATGCAAGATAGTAATTTTAAATCTATTCTACATGCAATGCAATGAGGAAATCACCCTAAGACATGAGCTTATTCAATTTTACTTTAGATCCAAACGTGAGACTATAATCACAAGAATGATATTAGGACTTTTCACCTATTTTAATCTAACATCCACTCCTAAAATCTAAGAGCTCATTCTACAAGTTGTAAAATAAAAATAACACAAAAAAACAAAAATAATGGAAAATAAATAAAAAGAAGAGGAAAATAGGGAGAAATAAAAATAGAAGCGATGAAAATATGGAAACCGGTCAAATCCTCCAGGTGATCAATCACATAATGAAATGTTCTTGTGAGAATCTAAGTGTTCAAGTGTTTGGATCCTGTACTATTACGAATTAATTGAATAAATCTCTCTCACATAAAAAATTTACCTATATCCACACTATGGTAATTCTGCTCAGCTTCTTCTATCCTCAACTACTCTCTCCTACTGGTGGACAAAGAACCACCATCTCTGTGTATCTTGGGTGCATCGAATCACCATTAAAATCTTTCCTCGATAAGCGGTCCCTCACAACAAATACAATAAGAAGATGGTCAAAATATTCTTAGATAAAAATAGAATAAAGAGAGAAATAGACAATAAAACATATAATGATAAAAAACAAGATAAGTAGGCTACTCTATGCTCTACAAATCGATGCTCTCCGATAATGGCACCATTTGAAAAGCATGCATGACAGAGTACCAAAGTATGACCTTAGAGGGCATGTGGTATCCGACAAGTCAGATCCGACAATCATTGTATCGACTGCTCTTTGGCGTAGTAGGAACCCAATCCCACATGACAATTCCAATAATTAACCCACAAAGATGGTTGATCAATACAAAAGACTGAGTTAAAATTTATTAAACCTTATAAAGATGTGTATAGTAACAAGTAGCAAGGGTCAAATCACAAAGAAGACTATGAGGTAGAGCAAGAAATTGAATAGATAACTTAGGGGTTTTTGTATTTTTATTTTTTAATGTTTTAATGAAATTTTAATTTATGTATATTTTATATGTTTTTAAGTTTACAAATTTTAAATTTTATTTTTAAAATAAGATATATGCTAATATATAATATACTATATAGGTAAGGGATAGGAAAGGGATGTTTTGGATTTTTAAAATATAGAAAATAAACAAAAATTTTAAGAAATAAATTTTTTATCTATTTTGGTAATTTTTGGATACTTTTTGATAATTTTTATGGATTTTTAATAAGGAAATATATAAAATAAAGAAAAATAGAAAATACAAGAACATGCAATGTGCTTAGTAAATAAATATCAAAACAGATTGAACACAATTTTAAATTTCTTGGATACTAGAAAATATACAAAAATCAAAAACTTAAACCATATTTCTACGATTTTCTATGATTTTTTTATAAATTTTTATAAGGATTTCTATGTTTTGTGATTTTTAGGAGTGTTAATTAATATTTTGCAAAAATATTTGAAGAGAAGATAAAATATAGAAAAATAAATATACAGAACTTTTTTGGAAATTTTCAAAACATTATCGATTTTTAAATTCTAAATAATAGAAAAGTAATGTTTTTGATTTTTTATAAATAAAAAATAATTTTAATTGCATTTCAAAAATATATGTGATAATATAAGGTTTGAGGTTCTTAAGATAATTTCCTATAATTTTTAGATGCAAAGTGATATATTTAATAATTAGAATACAAGTACAAAATTAAATCAGCAATACAGGGACATAGTTGTAATTTTCAAGAATTTTCAGAGCATTTAATGACACTTTAACAAAATACAAGGCCAGTTTTAATGCAATGAAATATATTCCATGCTAGTAGGGGTATAACAGCTAATAAATAAAATAATAGGACCAAGCACGTAAATTCTTCAAAATGTTTTGTACTTAGATTCAAAGTTTCTAGACCAAATAATAACACAAAACCCGAAGGGGCTCCACGTAAAAACTCCACCCCTCAAGCATACAAGCACATGAGGTGACGTGGAATTAGGCCAAAGTGCAAATAACATGAAGTTCATGGTCCTTAGTGCAAATATTACAGAAGTTTTACAATTGCTAATGAAAGTTTATAGAGTAAATAATAAAATACAAAAATAATATGGGGTTAGGTTGCAAAATACCCCTCACTGTGCACGGGAGAACATCTGTGGATGGTTCACTTATCCACATGGACGACTTGGATGCACGCATACCAGTTCGCTGATGGATGCCTCTAATTATATCTCAGGACCTGATCAATGACTGAGCTAGAGCAAGATCCAATGATTAGGATCAAAACTGGAGCATCATTCTTGATTGAACGGTTCCTGCTCTTCACGAAGAACATGGAAGAACTATGTAGTCAGCCTCCTTTCCTTCGTCAGATCTTGAAGCTTCGTCAATGGATGCAGCTCGGAGATGACTCAGTGTCTTCGTGGAGGTCATCCTGACCTACTGGTGCCTTCAGATCAGACCAGATCTCGCTACTATGAGATATGGAGCTCAAGAAAGCCTGGTATGCCTGAAGCCTAAAGTTGGACTTGATTCCCCTTGAAAGCTCTCCGTCCGGGCTAGACCCGCACCAAAAAGCTCAAGGCTCGAAGATGATTGTCCTCGATCCTTGGGTCGGGCAAAAAACAATTGGAATGGTCAGAGTGGAGGTCTCCAGCAAGGTGGTGGATTGTAAGACATTGATCTCCTTATCTGAGCAAGATCAGTGGGTGTGGGAGTGATCGTGAGCACGTAAAAGTGATAAGAAACGAAGTGGAGGCATGGCGAGTCAAAACGATGGGTTACAAAGAAAGGAACAGTGGCTATAGCCTAGAGCTCCGACGAACTATAATTTTAATTTTTAATTAAAATGGATAAAATCAAAGAAAATAAAATGCAAACTTAAGATATTGCTACTCCTAAAAATTGAAAAAACAAAGGACTAAAGAGCTCACATGCCTATAATGACTGGGAGCAGAACAACCAGGAGAATGTCTCTGACGATGGCGAACCACCTTCTCCACCCTTCCTATGCGTCGCAAATCAAGAGGCTCCGCTTCCTGTTACGAAAGGCAAGCTCCGGTGATGATTTTTTGGGAGAAATATCAGGACTAAGGGATTAGTTTTCAAAATTGGGAAGAGGAGACATTATATACACGACCGCCTCTGAAGGGATCTTCGCTTAGGGTTTTTACGTGAATTGATGGTTGACCATGGTCAAGCATTGATTCACGTGAAAGCCGATCATCATGTAAAGAATGTTGCTGAAAAATAAGAGATGGATGAGATCTGAGACGAGCTAAAAAATTGGCGAAATTGGGGTACGAACAAGGGACGGATCGATCTAGATAGAGGGGTTGGGGTAGTTGACCTAGGCCAACAGTTGTCTCCTCCTCATTAATCCACTTCGGACATAGGAAAACAAAACAAGGGTAAAAATAGAAATATATAGAAAATAAAATAGAAAACAAATTTTTAAATAAAACATGAAACATGAAAGTTGTTTCTTATTTTACATATTATTTTAGATTATTTTTATTTATTTATATCATCTTATTTATTATAGGTTAATTTTAACAAGTGTAATTGTAGATATTTATACTTATGTTTTGTGTATTTTATTTTTATTTTGTATTTAAATATTATTATTATTTGTATATATTTTATATATTTACGATATATTTACATACATATTTACATATTTTTATTTCATTTTTTGATTTTATTTATATACTTAAATAGATATATGTATGTATATTATGTGTATAGTGTACCTATATATTTCAATATATTATTTATTTTAATGTATTTTTAGTGTATTTATTTTATGATTGTATTTTTAATATGTTTTAATTAATATTTACAAGTATTTTAAAAATATAAAAATAGTAAAAATATAAAGAATAAATGAAATGATAAAATATATAGGCATATATTACAATGGGACCAAAAAACCAGCTTTTATATCTTAACTCTATTTTTAATGAAATTAATTTATTAAATAGATAATTGATTTGAAGAACAATAAAGGCGAATTTGGTGAATTTTAAGTTCATATGGAGGAGATATTGATCACTGAGGTTCTGTTTGCGGCTTTTTCATCTGTGTGTCCCAATCTTATTGTACCTTATTTTTATATGCAATTATTTTTGTATTGTTCTATACATTCATGTGTACATGTTTTGTATTGAAAATATCTTTATTTGAGTTTTGTAAGAGTGTGTATAAATTAATGTAAGTTCGCTGTGTACATAGTGCAATGGGCACCTAGGGTTTCTAGTTAACTGTGTTATTTTGTTTGTATTTCTCTACCCTTATCTCCTCTACTTTATTCCTTATCAATCAAGTCAATATTGACTTAGTCTCGGGGTTTAGGATCAGTTAGTATTTACAATACTTCTTTTATTTTTCTTTTCTTTTCTTTTTTCATTTATTTTGTATTCAAATACATGTATTTATGCACTATTTACATCAATTAGTCAGTGTGTTAGTTTGTACAAATTGGATATATTTACAAATATTTATCTAGTATTGAAAGATAAAAAAAGAATAAAGGTGAATGAATGGATATTCATCAAAGATTCACATCTGTGGTGATCAAGGAAGTAAATGGTACAAATACTTCCTTTGGATGAACCAATAGGAAATATTCTTCTCTACAAAGTCGAAAGGGAAAAGAAAATGGAAGCAATGCAGATTTGAAGGATCTAGCATATACAACTTTCAGTGAAGATAAAGATGAAAAAATAGCTTTCATCTCGCATCAACTTAATAATTTTTTGAAGAGGCAACAAGAATTGAATAAGAAAAGAAAGGATGCAAAAATAATTATGTGTTACAATTGTAAAGAAAAAGACACATCGGATGAGAATATTTTCTTACCATAGCAATAAAAGGGATGTTCATATAAAAAAGAAGTGTCAATTAAGTCTTCGCCCATCAAATAAAGAAAGTAGAAGTCTCTCACACGATTTCAGGATGACTCTGGTACAAGCGACGATGAAGAAAGATTCATATTAGAGTCATCATTAATCACAATTCCGATTAAAGTGAAAGTGAATTGGAAGCCACATGGGATGAAAATGAGGTTAATTTATCTTATGATAAAGTATTTGAATATTGTCAAGGATTCATTACATTGTAGAAAATTTAATTAATAAAAATAAATGTTTATAGAAATCTAGTAAAAAAGAAAAAAAACTCTCACTACAAAGAAATTAATTATTTAAAAATCTCATTATTATGCTAGAAAATGATAATAAAAAATTAAAGGTTGATCTTGATAAGTTCACCAATTGAAAAGAAAATTTGATAAATTATTAAACTCTTCACTTAATTTATAATAGGATATAATCCAATAAACCTGCATAAAGCATCTAGTTATTTTATATAAAAAATGTATGCATTCCCAAAAGTGAAGTTGGGAACTGTAACATTAACCCTGCTAGATACAAAGAAAAATGGACACCATAAAAATTTTATGTAGATGAATGGAAATCAGCACAGAAACATCACTAAGAGAAGATATCGAAGAACTCTGAATCATGCATGACAACATATGCGAAGACTACGTGGAATTGCAATATAAGAATGGCAAATTTACATCCAGAAGATAGAAGAAATACCCATGGATCTTGACACCACCCTAGTGGTTGACGATGCCACCATACCACAGATATCCTCCTTAGTCATATGGTACAATATTTCCACTTTATGATTTTTATTATTAGTCATGCATCATATATTACTTTAAAAAGGGAAACCATTAGTTTTCGAAATTAAAATATTTTCAAAGGAAAAAACATTAAAAAGGGAGATATATGCTTTCAAAATAAAATGTATGTATCATTTTGTGTATTTGATACAACAACAACAAAGCCTTTTCCCACAATTAAGTAGGGTCGGCTACATGGATTCTTCGCCTCCATTCAGATCTATCTTGGGTCAATCTCGGACTTATATCCAAAAAACTAAGATCCCTTCGTATAGTCTCTTTCCAACACTTCTTGGGCCGTCCTCGCCCTCTCTTAGCCGGCTCAACATCCCACCACTCGCATCTCCTAACCGGTGCATCAGTTGACCTTCTTTGCAAATGACCAAACCATCTTAAGCGGTTTTCTTGCATCTTATCCTCGATCGGAGCTACACCAACTTTCTTTCTGATTGCATCATTCCGAATCCGATCTTAACGTGTTTGTCCACACATCCATCTTAGCATTTTCATTTCTGCTACAGCCATTCTCTGCACATGTCTATGGTTCACAGGCCAACATTCAGAACCATAAAGCATAGCAGGTCTCACGGCTGCTTTGTAAAACTTTCCTTTAATTTTTAAAGGAATTTTCTTATCACAGAGAACAACAGAGGCTCCTCTCCACTTTAGCCAGCCTGCATTTATTCTATTAGTAACATCTCCATCAATTTCCCCATCATGTTGCAAAATAGATCCCAGATATCTAAAATAATCTCTCTTCTGAATGTTATCATCACCAATCTTCACCTCGTTTCCTTCACCATTGCTTCCAATTTTTGTGGTGATTATTATCTATTTTGTGTATTTGATAGAGGGAGAAAAAAATGCTTTCAAGAACAACCTTTAAACATGAAATCTTTTTATATGTTAATAGGGGGAGAAGAAGTTAAGATACTAATCCTCAAGTCTTATATATTTGTCACCATCAAAAAGGGGAAGAATGGTAGTACCTTGATTGCATACTAATTGTATTATTGTTTTGATAAAAAAAACTTCGTGAGTACAGATGGTGCTATAGATTTAATGGTAACTTCACTCCAAGTATGAAGCACACAAGAGCTAATTTATGGAGATTGAAGAACAAAAACAAACTTAGCTGCTCAAGCATACGTTGTACAAGGATGACAAAAGAATATTCAATGAAAAAGATGGAAGCTGTGGATAATGCAAAGAATAAGAAAGAAGACTTTGTAATATGCATATGTAAAAAGTCTCAAATATATATGTATGTGTATCATTTAAGCATAATAGGTCCAAACCATCTTGATCGACCAACTGACTCAGGTTGATCACCCTACTTGACTCGATCGATCACCCTTGATTGATCAACCACTTTTCATGATGGATCGTAATTTGAATTTAGACCTTCTATCAACTATTAGATGATGGATCACCTTGATCTACCTGATCAATCAACTTGAGATGATTGATCATCTTGATTTACCTAGTCGATAAACTTAAGATAATTTATCACCTTAGTTTTATTGTCGGAAATTTTTGCCATATCTTATTGATTTTCTTTCTACATTTGTTTCCAATGGTAATATTTTTGAATAGACATCCATCTCCACTATAAATATATCTTTAGATCTTTGAAGCCTCTTTGAAATCTCTACATGACGCGGTCTCTCACGCTCTCTACTTGAATATCACATCTTGAGAGCCAATAATCTATATGGCTGATTTCTACTTTATTTGATTATAGCGTGCATATACATGCCTCATTATTATTATTACATAATTATATTCGTAGATTTATAGTTTGTTGTAATATTTACTTTACTATTTTATGGTTACACTCAATGTTTAATCCAAGCTTTACAAAGAACTTGGTGTTTGATCCAAGTAGGAAAGACTTTGATGTGTGATCTAAACCACCTGTAAGTAGTTGAGTTATCCGTATGGAAATAACTCGAGATAGTGGAATAACTTATTGTGTTAGTCAATCGAAAATCATAAGTTAGCGGACACAGGTCGTGGTTTTATTACCCAACGAGTTTTCCATGCTAGAATATCGATCATTTGTGGTTTCTCCTTTTTGTGGTGATTATTATCTATTTATTGGCCATAACAATTTGTTTAGCAATCCATAGGAACTTACATGATGAACCTTGGATCATTGCCTAAAAAAATTATTCAATCATTTCCATCGATGTCAGGATGGTTGATTCGAAGCTGATGATATACCTTCACAAATGTTGGATAATCTTGAACATGGTGCGAGAGGAGTTATTATAGTGGTGGAGATGTGATGAAGCCACATTTCATCATCTTTATTCTATCATTTTGGCATCAAAAACCCTAGCAAATGCGTGTAAATACCCTTAATTTCCATATCTTAGCATTCATGCATGTGCATGTAAATAGTGTATAAAATACTGCAATTAAGCCAAAATTATAGAATAAATCAAAGAAAATAAAAAGAATAAAACATTGTAAATATTTTATGACCCGAAACCTCGAGACCTAGGCATCTTGATGGATAGGTCGACAATGAATAAAGTAGGGGGAGATAAGGGTAAAAATACAATGAAATTCCTTCATTCTTTGTTTATTTTGGGACCTATTTTTGGTTCCATTTTTTATACCTCAAATAAAGAAACTTTGCATATAAAAGTTGTAGATAATTAACTAAATAAAAATATAAAATTGATTTCACTGAAAAATAATGTACAGATAAAAAGTCATGATCTGAATAAGATTCCAGAACTCCAACTTCCCAGACCTGTATCTTGCAAATAAAAACTCGAAATGTACCAAACTCATCTTTAATTGTATATAGTTCAAAATAAGCTATTTAATGGAGGTGGTTTCCTATTTTTCGGAGTTACAGTTTGAAAGTTGAGTTTTGAACCCCCATTGTATACTTGTACATATTAAAATATTCATTTTATTATTTATTCATTATTTTTATAATTTTATATTTTTATAATTTTGTAAATATTACTTATAATATATGTGTACATTGAAATCAGAATAAAAACATAAAAGAAATACAAAAATAAAAATACTTGTATATACTATACATAGGTATAATACCTATATCTATACCTGTACAAATAGCACTTATATTTTATTAAGTGTACAAATTATATCAGAAAAATAAAATAAAAATATAATTAAGAGTATAAAAGTATTCTATAAATTTATAAAATAATACACAAAAATAAATAAACTAAAATCACAAAATAAAAATAAAATAATTAAATATATAAGTATATGTACCTACAAAGGGCATAAAAAGAAACTTGTAAATTTATACTTCATAAAAATAATTAAAAATCACCATAAAATACCTTATAAAAAATAAATACTTTTCATTTAATAATCAAAATTTTATTCGTTCTTTTTCTATTTTTAATTAAATTTACAAAATAAATACCAGGGATTTTTCCTGGTTGGTCCACGTGGACCAACCAGGTTCAAGCCCCAGTTGACCTCAGTCAACTGGTCGTTCCTAGCCCTGTAGCTCGTGTCAGAGCCTCGTTTGACCCCACCTTTGCGGATTTTTCGAGGACGTTACTTTCACCCTTTCGAGATGTTTCCTTCTGCAAAACTTCTCATCGATTATTCACCTTACTCGCCTAGTGATTAACTTGGGCATTGGATCGCTGTGGCGCACATGCCTCTCGATTCTTGGAGCCTCTTCACCATCAGTTCAAACCACATAAAAGGGAACCCCCGACCTTCCTTTGAATTTTGAACGTCTCCCTCCATAGGTTAGCCACCGTGCTTGTGTCCATCGGCTCGAGGAAGGTGACAGCATCCTCTTGAGCTCATCAGGCCGGTCGTGCAGCACCGGAGGCGCTTCCAATCACCTCCGCCACCACCGCCGGCGTCGAGGTGCTTCCCTCCGGTCTCCACCGTTGAGGCTGCCACCTTTTCCCTTTCTTTTCTTCGCATTTTACTTGCCATATCCGTAGGATCAAAAGCCCTCTTGAAATTTCACATTCCATCGATCGAATCACCTTCCACGTCCACCTCGTCGGAGCGCTCCTCCGATCGAGCTCCTCTTTGCCGCTTCACACCACCGCATCCACTCCACGGGGTCCAGGCAATTTGCCCTGGACCCTCTCACTTGTTTTTGCAGGTACTTGGACCATCACGAACGCTTGGGGGTCATTTTGACCTTCGCCGGAGACGTTCGAGCTCCACCAGCTCCGCCCGTGCCTCCAGCGAACCTCGGCCCTCGCCGAGGTGTTTTGGACCTCCCCGCGCATAGAGGAAGCTCCCAGGAGGGTGCAGCCCCAGTTTGAAGCCTAGAAGCCATCGGAGCATGGAGATCCATCCCGGGGAAGTTCGCCTCGCCGGCGTTCTTCCCCGTTCTTCCTCCGCGCTTCGCCACCGTTGGATCGGGCCGCTCCTCCAGTTCGCACGTCGACCGTCAGATCGTCAGCGCTCCTCCACCATCAGATCTCGATCTGAGATCTAATCTCAGACGTCGAAGCCGAAGCGTCATCCGCCGTCCATCGTCTGCTACGTGTCAAGTGAAGAATCCCAGGCCGTCAGATCACGCCCGAGGGGTATTTTGTATTATTCACCCCCCGCATTTTTGTATTTCTATTTAGTCTTTAAACTTTCATGGGTAGTTTAAAAACTTTTGTAATATTTATAACCAGACCCCCGAACTTTTACTAATTGCAAATAGGTCCTAGCCACATCACCTCACGTGACCAGTACACGTGAGGTAAAGGGCATTTTGCAAGGACCCCTCAGGGTTTTCTTATTTCATTTTGATCCAAGAACTTTAATATGCAGTGTAATAGTTTTTGGGATATTTGCATTAAGGCCCCCGTGGTTTTTGATATTGCATACAAGTCCTTCCTAGGCACGTGCTAGTCATGCGCCTGGTTGGGTAATTTTCAGGCGTACCCCTATGGGCTTCAATATTTGTATTTAGTCCATTAAATTGCATATCTAGTATTATATTTTGTGTGAAACATACACTTTGGCCCTTGGTTGTTTGCTTATTTGCACTTATGCCCTTGCCAGTAGTGTAGTTTCTTGATGTTGTCTTTATTTATTTAGTGCATCATTCTAACTCGAAAAATTCTCAAAAAAATATCATAGGCTCTTGTGTGCTTGCTCATTCACGCCATATTTTTGCATTGCATTTTTGTTGCATTTTACTATTTATTAAAAATCAAAAACATGCATTTTCAGTATTGTTTGCATTAGAAAATCTATAAAAATTATAAAAACGTTTTGAAAATTTTCAAAAAATTATATTTTGCGTGTTTCATTGTCTTCTAGTGTCAGTCCAAAATACCCTAAAAATTTCAAAACAAAAACCTTAAAAATTAGAAAACCCTAAAAATCTTCCTAAAAATCTAAAAAATTCTAAAAAACCCAAAAATACAAACTCAGGTTCTGTAGCTTCCTTATTTTATTATCTTTTTTTTAAAATTAATTTGGGAAAATTTTGTCACTGTTTGATAATTTTCATTCCCATTTTAATTTCGGCCAGCAGTTTTATTCCCTGTTTCTTGTATTTTAGCTTTTAAAAGTACCAAAAATATTCTGAAAAATCCCCAAAAATCATAAAAACAGTAAAAAATTATAAAAAAACCAAAAACAATTTATTTTCTGATTTTTGAGCATTTTCCCTATTTTATAAATACCTTATTCTCTCTTTCCTTATATTGTATATATTCTATTATAGAAAAAAAATACAAAAAATATAAAATATAAAAAGAAAATATAAAATCAGAAATCAAAAACCAAAATACAAAACTAAATTAAAAATTAAATAAAAAATAAAAAATTTAAAAACCTACAAAAACATTTGCATGTTGTAGACATTTAATCACATCACATTTTTGTGCATGATTGCTTGATCTATTCTGCCTTGCTCCCTGTGTTTGAACTCTCTACATACTTACACCTATACATCTGTTTGTAGCGTTAAAAATAAATTTGACTCCACATTAGTTTTCATTGCTTGATTTATTATTGTGGGTTCATTGTTGATTAAATCCGGATCTTGAGTGGTCAATACACCGACTGTGTTCCCACCTTGTGTGGAATACACGGCCGCTAGATTTTTGGGTTTATCAAGATGGTCAGTTACATGTAAGAAATTGGAAGAAGTTATTTGGATGGAGTCGTAATGGTTGGGGAATGGCTAGAGTGATGGATATCGATTACAAGTGATTCGGTTGACAAGTCCTGATTGATTCTAAGGTTGACTGATGGTTTTTGCTTTCAAAGATTGCTGGCTCGTAGCAAAGGGTATTAGAGTTGTAGAGGTGATGTGGAGAGAATGAGTAAGATGTGATGAAGTCGTACCTGAGAGCACATATGAAAGGAGAAGTGGAGAAGAGGAAGAAGAAGAAGAAGAGTGGAAGGCTTCATTAACCAAGGGGACAACTTAGTTAGCTGATGTGTCAAAACCCTAAAGGTAGCGAAGAAGGGATGGTGCTAACTGACCTGGAGTCAATGAGCAGTGGTGTGTTGGTGGTAATTGGATAATTAGGACAAGCCATATGGCATTTTTTACTGAAAAATTGACGAAGATAATAAATGAAAAGAAAAATAAAATAAAATAGAATAGAATAATGACTCGAATGAAAAATGGTCATCATGAAAATTTAGGGTCTCAAAGAGATCAATATTTTCATGAAGGTTTAAAAATAGATCATGGGCAAACATACAAGGATTGTTAGACATGTATACCCCGAGAAAACCATTTCTACAATAAATCTTATTGTAATCTTTTGATATATCAATAAAACTTATTATCTTATCTCACTCATTATCTGAGATTAAATGAATGAATGCACTTTTTAGGGTCCTTAGTACAATTAGAGCTATATACCATGGACATCATAATAATCATATAGCTAATGATTCAATGGTTGAATCATAGACATTGGTACTTGGATGATATATAAAGACTTAGCTTGAAGACTCATCAAGTACATTCAAATGATTGTTAAGAAGGGATCTCTAACCAGAGAAGGAGTTGTCAATCCTTCTCAAAAGGCTAATATCTTATCGACCTCTTGATGCTGGTCCTCTACATTGGAATAGAGATTCGGATGTGTCAGATAAATTAAATTAAAGAATTGACTTAACGAGATCAAGATAACCAAGACTTATGTCGTATGCTATCACGGTATGGGCACACATCCTCTGACCAGGGAGATATGTATTAATATATGTCTAAGTATGTACATTAGATAGATCATGAGGTTGATGACCTAATCAAGGTCTAGAAACCAACGAGCTAGTGTGTATACAAGGGCATATGAGCAATACGATCTCTCAAAGGGATCATACATGCTCACTACTAAATCTGAAGACATGAGCTCACTCATGAGGTATTGGGAACGATCAAATTCCATGCACGGTCGTCTTACTTTGGAAGCATGACAATAATTTGTGGGTATGATATATGCTTTTGGAGAGCATATGTTTGATACAAACTCCCAATGATCGAATGAGAAACTTAATAATTAAAACCCTAAAGAAAACAGTTTAAATATGATCTAAAACTTTGGGTTTATTCTAGGTCTTCCGGTATGCATATTGTACGTGTATTAGGAATACTCGAGGGTGATGTGATCTTAAACGATTGTATAACCGTAACACTTACATTCCAGAGGAGTGATGAAACATGTTTGGATTTTAGTGTCCCCTCTCAGTAGATTAGTAATCTGATTTTAGTCTAAATGTTAGACATTGATCTGAATGTGGTTAAATATGATTCATAAATGTTAGTGGAATGATTTAAATTATCACAAAATAGTTTGAAATTATTTTCGTTAATAATTATGCAATAAAAGTTTGCACATGTCGGATATTTGATGACATATGAGATCTCATCTAATTGGGAAAGAGGTAGCCTCTGTTCCTAATTAGGAGTGGACGACCACCTTGGGTTCTAATTCTTGCCAGCCATCCACCCTATATACGAATAGAGGATTGTCCTCTTTCCATTCATTCCACATTGATTGATTTTATTAAATTAAATCACGTTAAAGATTCTTTAATACATATAATTTATTTTAAATTAATTAATTACTATTGCAAATTCATACAACATGATTATAACCATTGATTTGTATTAGGAATGCATCTCCACCATCTAATATGCTATAAACGAAAGGGTAGACCTAGCTCTTTGTTTTACAACAACATCAACTCACAAGTTGAAAGCGATAAATCTCTCTCTCTCTCTCATATTCTCATACATGCCCAAGATATCTCTCTCTCTCTCTATCTCATTATTGTGGCAGTTAACCGTATTATTTGTGAGACTTCTAATGTCGTCTCAACACCATTGTGCTGCAGGATCTACTACTCGTGAATCTTTGCCTTCTTCTATGCTTCTTGCTCGCGAGGAAGGCTTCACATTTTTTGAGATGAAATCAAGAAACTCCATGCTCGAATCATCAATTCGGATTGTGGGAAGCACACGTCTCATCCATGCGTACCCAAGTGCATCCTTCATTAGATTGGACTTGAGACATGAGGTCTCTTCATTTAGAGACATGCGATCGTAAATACGCTTCAAGAGGTAGTCCTATTACACGTTTGTGATCTTGATGAAACGATATGAGAATGGTTTTCATATCATGTCCCCTTGCAAGTGGTATGATTAGTTGCTCTTGATCGCATATGGTGCAATCTTCATGCTTCCATGATGCATTACGGCCTAAACTCTAACCTTCAAGGATAGAAATTTTGAGGTATTCTATAAGTATAAAGTACCAGCTCTTTAATTATTATGTAATTTTCTTCTATTTTTATTTAATGATATATACACATAATATTTTAAAATACTATGAACTTATGTACACATTGTTGGACATGCGAGCCCACGACGAGCCGTTATGCAGTAAATGTTATTGCAAATATCATTCCCTGATCAGAAATGAAGAATAATTAATTTTCATAATAGATCCTTTAGTACAATTAAGGTTATGTACCATGGCCATCTCAGTAATCATACAGCTGTTGATTCAATTGTTGAATCATAGAGGCTGGTGCTTGGATGAATATCTAAAGAGTTAGATGGAGGACTCACCAAGTACCGTCAAATGATTGTTAAGAGATTATCTCCAACATGAGTAGGAGATGGCAATCCTTTCTCATTTGGCTGATATCTAACCGACCTCTTGATGCATGTCCTTTGCATAGGAATAAAGATTCGGAGGTGTTAGATAAGTTAGGTCAAAGAGTTGACTTAATGAGATCGAGATAACCAAAGTCCTATGTCGTATGCTGTCACGATATAGACACACATCCTCTGACAAGAGACAGATGTGTTACTATATGTCTGAGTATGTACATTTGACAGACCAATAGGATTATGACCTAACCAAGGTCTATACATCGACACATTGGTGTGCATGCAAGGGTATATGGGTAATATGATCTCTCAAAGGGATCATACAAGTTCTTTAATGAATCGGAAGACATGATCTCACTCATGAGATATTAGGAAGAATCAAATTCCGTACACGGTTGTCTCGCTTTGGAAGCTTAACTGAATTTATAGGTTTGATATATACTTTGGAAAGTATATGATCAAGACCTTGGTATGATATACGCTTTTGGAAAGTATATGATCGATACCAACTCCCAATGATCAAATGAGAAACTTAATGATAAAATCCTGAAGTAGATAGTGTTAAATTATCTAATATTTTGGGTTTATTCTGGGTCTTTTAGTATGTAGGATGTACATGTATTAAAAATACATGAGGTGATGTGATCATAAACAGTTGTATAACTATGACACTTCCATTCCTAGAGAGTGATGAAACGGGTCTGGATTTTAGTGACTCCTCTCAGTAGAGAAGTAATCTGATCTTGGTCCAAATATTGGACATTAATCTGAATATGATTCATATGTAGTGAGAAGATTAGATTTGTGGTCTTATTTAATCAAGCATCTATGAGAGGTCCGCAAGATCTGGATTTGAGATATGATCTCAATATACAAGTCACTATATGTAGAACAATACAATCGTCATGTCCTTATCTCCAAGTATCTGCGGAGAAAGCGTATTATCCTTGAAAGAGTTCATGGATAATTTCATTGTTGATATTACATGTCTGAGCATTGAGAAAATAGATAATTAAATATGATTTAATTATCATGAGTGATATGAATTTCATTCATATTATAAGAAGAGTTATCCTAAATAATTAAATGTGATTGAATTATCAAAGATGTAAATAATGTGAATGTAATTCATATTATTTGGGCACATGAGAATAGAGATCCAAGATGATTTAATGCCATTTAATTATCATTGATATGAATAATGTGAATAACACTATCCATATTAATCATATATATTATAAATGTGATTATAATATATAAGAGAGAACTATTTATAATTTACATTTGTTAATTAAATGTTGATGTGAATTGGATTCACATTGGACAATTAATTGAAAATGTAATTCACATTTTATTTTGGGTTGGCAATGTGATTCACAATTTTCCAATGGAAAGATTGCAATATTCATAAAATTATTATGAATTATTTTTATAGAATAATTTACAACAAGTGTTGTTGGAAATCTTTGAGATTTCCATACAATAATGTAATCTCATGAGATTACACGAGATTGCCACCAACTCCCATATTATGGAAGGAGCCAATCTTCATTCCATAATCTCCATGTTTGATTGATTTAATTTTAGGATTGATTTATATTTATTTATCAATATATATTTAATCTAATTAAATTAATTGATATTGTGTTTTTACAAAAAATCTTTGCCATTAAAAGAAACACAAATCAATGTGAGCCATTGGATTTGTGAATCCCAAAATATTATAAAAGGAGAGGCACCCCTTTGCTCTTCTTTACAGAACACAAGTTGGAGACAACAACTCTCTCTCTCTCTCTCATTCTCTACACGTTCTCCCTCTCTCTCTTGTGGTTGTCCACCATGATGCCCTAAAGAGAGTCGCCATCATCGCAGCGTTGCCATTATGTTGCCGGATCATTCGCTCATGGATCTCTGTCTCCTTTCGATCCTCGCTCGTCAATAAGATGTTGGAACTCATGTGATGAGATCAAGAGTTTCACCACTTGGATCATCAACATGGATTGCTAGAAGCACACATTTCATCAACGCGCTCGCAAGCGTCTCCTTCGTCGGATCGGACTTGAGACATGAGGTCGCTTCGTTTAGAGACTCGATCGCAACCACGCTTCAAGAGGTAACCCTCATACTTGTTTGTGGCTTAGATGAAACGATCTGAGAAGTATTCTTGGATCATATCGTTTCATCGCATGAAAAATTTTAATTCCCGTTGCCTCGAGCAACTATAGCGCCTAGTCGCTCCCGATCGCATACGATACGATTATCACGCTTCTGTGATGTGCTTAAATATCTTACCATATCCTTCAAGTGGTATCAGAGCCTTACGTTGGAGGTTTTGGATACAATCTGTAAACCTAGGAAGACTTGGGTTTATTAGGGTTTGCGAAAGTTTTCTCGCATTTCATTTTCGCATCTCTAATTTGTGATTCTTTTAGGCCATGTTTAGATTGTTTAAACATTAAAATAACATTTGTATTATGTTCTTCATTAAATAATAAAGTCGTGGGATCTGAGTTTGCATGATTGCGAATCCGTTTGCTCAATTTATGATCATTTTAGTAAACATGTATCCACTGTTTCGGGGATTGCGAATCATGACATAATTAAAGAGTTAATTACTAATTGAAACACCTAAAAATGCATGAAAATAACTTAGATTCTGTTGTAAATCAAATTAGCAAACTTTGGGAACTTATTTTTCTTAATTTGGATTTAAATTGATTGAGATATGCTAATTTTAGTATGTGAGGGTCACTGCTGAAAATTACTTTCCTAATCAAGAACCTTGTGATTGTCATTTAATTGGTTAGTGAAATTAAACAGTTTAATTTACTATAATAATTATGGGTAAATATTTCTGAAATATTTAATGATAATTATTTACTTAAATGACATTGCCTTAACCAATAATTGGTTAGATATGATCTTAATCGCGAAATTGGTTACATGATCTACATCATCCACTTTCCAACATACAAAGTTGCTTGTATAAGATTGGGAATTCATTTAGCAAATTTCCTTATAATGTTAATCAAAAATATTTTGATTATTATTATATGGTATAACTTTGGTTGGAAAATCGATTATCATCTCAAGTACACAATGATCAATTTGGCATTATCCTTTCCTAAGGCGGATATGATGTCTAGTCGGAGAGCGTTGGGGTAACAGATTGCATCGTGTGCAGTCTGTCCCACTCCCGTTGGTACATGCCATGACAAGGAGTAGGGACTCGGTAATGCAGGAGAGATCACAATGTAATTTTCTAATTATTAAAATTTGAATAATACATACTTTGAGATTATACCATTCATTCAAATAACAATCAAGTTTGTTGATTGAATTGAATTGATAATTGATTTAATGTAATTAAATTGATTGTATCCAATTAAAATACTCTATTGTGAATAGATGTGTATTTCCTTTTGAAGAATTAATTATGTGAATATAATTATAATAATTAATTAAAATTTGAACATGATATGGAGGATCACATAAGTGACACCCATGGTCTCCCATCAAGGCAAAGGGTTCTGTCGTCAGGGATTGTATGTAGGAGATGCCTATCCGAAGTGACAGCTCCTATATGCAAGTGCATCTGGATCGGGATCTTCGCTTCTCGAAAGAGCGGGCGTATGCGTAGTGACCCCAATATCGGATACTCATATTATTAGGGCGATATTGGATTGCGCATAGGAGTTGTATTCCTGTTGATGGTTGGTTCCATTAATAACGTGTCAACATCACCTTAGGGGTGGTGGGATTAGGTATTAAGACAGAATTGGGAGATGCAAGTTGGACTCCAAGGCAGAATGTGTTCCCGCTTCTTTTTATCCGAGTCACATGTTATCATATTATTGGGATGTGACAAAGATAAGGAAGGAGATCCAGATCTTGCTGAGATATAATGGTAAGAATATCTCTTACATTGAATGTGATCAAGGGAATGAACTTTCAATGTTGACAAGGCATGACAACTTTGATATAAAAACTCCTAAATCAAAGTAAAATTTATATTTACATAAATTTATGCAAATTTCTTATTTCAGATAATCATTCATTAAATCCACTCAATACTATACTCAATAATAATCAGTATAATATTATGGATTGGATTCATGATCAAGAAATTATACTTGCAGTTGGACACATAATGTTTGTGGTTGCAATGCACGTCTCCTCATAATAATGAGGAATGATAATTAAATAAACAATAGGACTAAAAACCCTAGGTTTTGTACGTCTCTATAGTCTTGATCTCATCGAGTGTACTTTGGAAGTGACATGTCGACGATGATCGCAATTGTCAATTAATCCTTATAAATTCTAAGAAGATGATATGGCATACATATGTCCTCTCGACATTTAATCATGAACGACATGGTTCACTACATTATGCATAATAGTAGCTCTATAAGAGAGGATGCATTCAAACTGTTTGAATACCTACTGAACCAATGTTTTAAGAGTTTAGATGGATGTAAATATGATAAATGTCATCATTCTACTGTCTATACTCTAGTCATTCATGGACCTTCATAATATTCATATTGTATGAAATGGATGAAGCATGTATAAATGTCTCTTACATTGAACTCTTTTTGAGTTCAACATAAGAGATCCTTCATCTTAAGCAATTGTTGTTTATAGATGAAGGGAGCGCGGTGGAAGCATGGGTCGGACCCAAGTGGGGACGGAAAGTCAAAGTGTTGACTTTACTTCTATGAATTTCATATAACATCCAAAGAGTTGGATGAATGCCTATACTGCAATAAGTTGATGTGTTGATGGGTTGACTATTAAGTCTATCTAAAATCCTTGGAGAATGACTCAGTCAGAATAATCTACATATAATCATTGATATTGACTTGCTTATTGAATAAGATAAAGTCTAATAATTGTATCTCAATCTTCTAACAGCACTTGCAATGGGTTGCATATATTTTAGTTGACTGGAAAATTTGATCTTAAGGTTTATAGTCATCCACATGGATATTGATGAAATTGTTGCAACAATCTCTGTTGGATTGACAGAATTCTCAATTTCAGTGGGAGAGCCTTAGTCTTAGAGAATGTCTCTATGATCTAGATATAAGGATACACTCATAGTTTGTTTCTAATTGTTAGAAATAAACATGAATTCTGGAATAAACCTATCATAACGAGTTACGATAGATATATTTCAGATAGTAATCTAACTTCTAGTAGACTCTAGCAAATTAGAAAAATTAATGAATGGTTCATTAACATTTCTAATACTGAAAATTTAAAACCTTAAAAGATCAATAGGAGGATGAAGATCATTTGACACTGATCTGGCATCAAGCTTTGGACATATATCTGTTGATGAGATCAATAGACTAGTAAAAGATGATTCTTTAGATTGTCTATAAGTTCTAAACTTACATACTTGTGAATATTGTATTCAAAAGTAAAAATGTCCAATACACCCTTCCTTGGGAATGGTGTAAGATGTCAAGGTATTCAGGATCTCATACATATTGACGTATGTGGATCATCTATATCATAGTAAATATTATGGATATTGATATCTATTGATAATTATGTATGATATGAGATTTCTTCTCTTCACCTAAGAAACCTTTGAAATGTTCAAAGATTTCATAATTTTGGTTTAGAACCAAAGTTTGAAGGAGGATAAAATGAATTTGATTTAACCCAGGTAGCATGTACCTGTTAGATGAATTCAAAGAATACCTTATGGAGATATGAATATCATTTCTATCTCACTCCTCTTGATACACCTAAACTCAATAAAGTTGTAGGGACATACAATTGGATCATGTGTTGCAAGATTTGATCCATGATGATTTTTAGCGTGATTATATCTTAGTTTCCAAGATATATATGTAATAGAGACTACAATATATATCCTTTATATGGTTCCATGCATGCGAGCTGGAATCTAGCACCAGAGAGTGCTACTTCATTAGGAAAATAAAGGATGATATTGTATACCTACTTTATGACCTTGAAATTCTTAAAAGATCTCTTCTATGAGAATGTGATTCTTAGAGGATGACTCTCTTGAGAATTAAGATGAAAATGAATTAGAGGAACTCATTTAATCTTGAGATGATAATGAGGCTCCTGAAATCAGAAACGAAAAGGACAATTAAAGATGAAACACTAATACCTCTTCAAATGAGTTTGAGGATGTATTCCATGTGTCAGTTAATTCTGACAATGATCGGACTTCATATGATGAAACTCCTAAGGTTCATGACATGGAAAGATGGATTTTAGCAATGAAAGTCTAAAGTAGACTTCATATACAAGTGTTGTATATGGACCCTCAAGGATCCACCTATATGGGCAAGACCCAGAAAGGTGTAAATGGATCTTAAAGAGAAAGAGGGAACCTAATGAAAAGATAGAGACCTTCCAAGGATGGCTCGTAGCCATGAGCTACACACCTGAAGAGAAGACAATGCTTGCAATGAGACTTGATCTTCAATGACCATGCTTAAACACATCAGAACATTGCTAACTATAGCTACACAACCTGACTTTGACATCTACAAGATGAAATTCAATATTGCATTCCTCTATGAATATCTCTCTGAGGATATTTACATGAAGTAGCCCTAGGGCTTCATGGTTGAGAAAAGAAAGGCGTGCAAACTAAAGAACTCAATCTATGGACTCACATAAGTATCTTGTAGTTGGAACATAAGATTTGATGAAATTATAAATGTTATGATTTCAAATAGAATCTTAATGAACCATGTGAAGCTTAGTGGGAGTGACTTTGTATTCATCGTGCTAAATGTAGATGATATATTAATCATTTGGATTGATATATTGATAATAATAAGTGTTTTATAATCTGATTGTTCCATAACTTGAGATATGATCTCAAGGATGCCCCTTGGATCTTAATTCTGAAGGTATTCGGAAGCATAGGGAAGAGGGTATTGAGACTGTCACATTTATGGTACACCTCGGACATATTCCATTCTTGGAAAACCCCAAGGAAAGCTTCCTTCCCTTAAGATATGGTACACACCTATCTGAAGGTATAACACTTCAAAGAGTTGAGGAAGTGAATGCTAGAACTGCTTGCCCTTGTGCATCAGTTACGAGAAGCCGAGTGTATGCTAGATGTGTACAAATGCCAGATGTCTGCCATGTAGTGGGAGTAGTAAACTATTACTAATCCTACTAAAGAGATAAAACACTTAATTGCAGTAATAAAAATATCTTCAAAAAATGACAAGACTTTCGAGATAATGATCTCTGAGTCTTATCTTTAAGAGATTAAGACTTTATAGATAGTGATCTAAAAGGTCTTAATTGCAGATACCTTAAGAGATAGAGATCTCAAGAAATAAGGGTACCCTGATAAGGATTATGGAAATACTGGTTATAATAATTATTGAATTGTAGTGTCACGGACACTATAACTGATAAAATTGAGTATTGGTTGCATAAGATGCAAGTTTTGCATTAGATGCGAGCATTGTTACTAGGAGATATGCAAGTGCCGTAAAAGGACTTGGTATAGTCTCTTGGGAACATAGTGACTAAACAACTTACCTAGCTATTTTTTCAAATAGACTATGATTTCCACGTGAGTGTCAGTTTAAAGATTACTCCATTAATGATTCTTTGGGATAGTGGGAGATTATTGGACATGCGATCCCACGACGAGCCATTATGTAGTAAATGTTACTGCGAATATCATTCCGTGATCTGAAATGAAAATAACTAATTTGCATAATAGGTCTCTTAGTACAATTAGGGTTATGTACCATGACCATCTTAATAATCATACAACTGTTGATTCAATTGTTGAATCATAGAGGCTGGTGCTTGGATGAATATCTAAAGAGTTAGATGGAGGACTCATCAAGTACCGTCAAATGATTATTAAGAGATGATCTCTAACCTAAGTAGGAGATGTGAATCCTTTCTCATTTGGTTGATATCTAACTGACCTCTTGAAGCAGGTCCTCTGCAAAGGAATATAGATTCGAAGGTGTTAGATAAGTAAGGTCAAAGAGTTGATTTAACGAGATCGAGATAACCAAAGTCCTATGTTGTATGCTATCATGATATTGGCACGCATCCTCTGACCAGAGACTGATGTGTTACTATATGTCTGAGTATGTATATTTGGCAGACCAATAGGTTGCTGACCTAACCAAGGTCTATACACCGACGTGCTGGTGTGCATGCAAGGACATATGAGTAATACGATCTCTCAAAGGGATCATACAAGTTCATTACTGAACCAGAAGATATGAGCTCACTTATGAGATATTGGGAAGAATCAAATTCCGTGCACGGTCACCTCACTTTGGAAGTTTGACTGAATTTATAGGTTTGATATATACTTTTGGGAAGTATATGATCAAGACCTAAGTATGATATATGCTTTTGGAAAGTATATGATCGATACTGACTACAAGTGATCAAATGAGAAACTTAATGATAAAATACTGAAGTAGACAATGTTAAATTGATCTAATACTTTGGGTTTATTCTGGGTCTTCCAGTATGCAGAATGCACAAGTATTATGAATACCTGAGGGTGATGTGATCATAAACGCTTGTAAAACCATGACGCTTCAATTCCTAGGGAGTGATGAAACGGGTCTGGATTTTAGTGACTCCTCTCAGTAGAGAAGTAATCTGATCTTGGTCCAAATATTGGACATTGATCTGAATGTGATTCAGATGTAATGAGAAGATTGATTTACGGCCTTGATTTAAACAAGCATCTATGAGAGGCTTGCAAGATCTGGATTTGAGATATGATCTCAATATCTAAGTTACTATACGTGGAACAATACATCGTCCTGTCCTTATCTCCAAGTATCTGTGGAGAAAGCGCAATATCCTTGAAAGAGTTCATGGATAATTTCATTGTTGATATTATATGTCCGAGCATTGAGAAAATGGATAATTAAATATGATTTAATTATCATGAGTGATATGAATTTGATTCATATTATAAGAAGAGTCATCCTAGATAATTAAATGTGATTTAATTATTAAAGATGTGAATAATGTGAATGTGATTCATATTATTTGGGCACATGAAAATAGAGATCCAAGATGATTAAATGTGATTTAATTATCATGGATATGAATAATGTGGATAACACTATCCATATTAATCATATATATTATAAATAAATTTATAATATATAAGAGAGAGCTATTTTAATTTAAATTTGTTAACTAAATGTTTATGTGAATTGGATTCACATTGGACAATTAATTGAAAATGTAATTCACATTTTATTTTGAGTTGTGAATGTGATTCACAAATTAAATGGAAAAATTAATATATTCACAAAATAATTATGAATTATTTTTTGTAGAATAATTTACAATAAGTGTTGTTGGAAATCTTGGAGATTTCCAAGGAATAATGTGATCTCATGAGATTACATGAGAATGCCACCAACTCCCATATTATGAAAGGAGGCAATCTTCATTCCATAATCTCCATGTTTGATTGATTTAATTTTAGGATTGCTTTATTTATTTATCAATATATATTTATTCTAATTAAATTAATTGTTGTTGTGTTTTTACAACAAAATATTGACCTTTAAAAAAACACAAATCAATGTGAGCCATTGGATTTTTGTTGTCCATGGATTGAGATCTATGGATCCCAAAATATTATAAAAGAAGTGGCACCCCCTTTGCTCTTCTTTATACAACACAAGTTGGAGAAAACAACTCTCTCTCATTCTCTACATGTTATCCCTCTCTCTCTTGTGGCTGTCCACCATGATGCCCTAAAGAGAGTTGCCATCATCGTAGTGTCGCTGTTATGTTGCCTGATCATTCGCTCGTGGATCTCTGTCTCCTTTTGGTCCTTGATCATGAAGAAGATGTTAGATCTCGTATGACGAGATCAAGAGATTCACCTCTTGTATCATCAACATGGATTGCGAGAAGCACGCGTTTCATCAACACGCTTGCAAGCATCGCATCCGTCAAATCAGACTTCAGACAGGAGGTCTCTTTGTTTAGAGAGTCGATCGCAACCATGCTTCAAGAGGTAACCCTAATACTTGTTTGTGGTTTAGATGAAATGACCCGAGAAGTACTCTTAAATCATGTGGTTTCATCGCATGAAAAATTTTAATTTCCGCTGCCTTGAGCAACTAGCGCGACTAGTCGCTCGCGATCGCATACGATGCGATTATCACGCTTCCGTGATGTGCTTAAGGATCTTAAAGTATCCTTCTAACATGAGTCTAACTTTTTTTTGGATTTTTAGCAAATAATTAAAAATAAAAAAATAGAAAAGGAGGTTTTGCACAGATATATAAGTCAATATACATAAAGTTGACTTTGTTCTAATTTACAGATTTTGTGATTTTTTTGAATTTTATTATCTTTTTAATTAGATAAAATATAAATTAAAGAAAATAAAAGAAAAATAAATAAATCAAAATCATTAAAATATATACGTGAAATGATATGTCGAAATCAACGTGGTTGTACAATATACAATAAATCAGTGTGGTTGTACAATATACAATACAGTCTCAAAAGTTAAATTTTACATATGAACGTTGATTCCTTTAAATCTTATCTTGTTTTGTAAATATGTTGATGCTTATTAACTCAAAGGAAAATTGAGTTTCATAGGAGACTATTTGGAGGAGACATTCAATCTTATGACTTTTAATCTTTTCAATTAGGGTTTGGTTTCATTTTCTATATATATGTATATGTAGCATTTTTTTAGGATTTTTCATGTATTAATGCTAGTGTTATGTAAACATTGAAGTTAGTTTCATATCGTTTGAAGTTAACAAGAATTAATAAAAAGCAATGAAGTTTGACTTATATACAAGTGAGAATATACATGGTTCAACTCCTTACTATGATTGACTTTTGTTATTTTACCATTTTATGTGTGTTTTGGCTTTTTACGCATGAAATGAGAGTAAAATTCAGGTACAAAGTAGATGAATCACCGATTCATCACAATGTACATTATGAAATTCCCTTTATAGAAATCACAATCAATAAGAATGAACAAGTCCAGAATGAAAATATGATCCTTGTTATAGGCTACAATATCAATAATGAAGGTTTACATTTATTAACATAGCTCGAAGTTGAGATATATGAGAAAGGTCAGGCCCAATATAAAAGTGGTACATGTGAGTTATTCTAGATCGCTAGATAAAGTATTATGACCAACAAATAAATATCACAGATAATAATCACCACATATATAATCAACTGATCCAGAAAACAAGACTAACCACAAGAGGTAGGAATTTTAACGTGCAAGCCTCACTGGGTGAAAACCATGACCAGTTACCTGACTCAAGATTTCTCGATTGACCGAGTCAATCAACTATTCCACTATCTCAAGTTATTTCCCCACAGATAACTCAACCATTTACAAATGTTTTGGATCACATACCAAAGTGTTTCCCACAACTTGGATCAACCACTAAGTTCTTTGTACACCTTGGATCAAACATCAAGTTTTACAGTATAATAGTAAAGTAAAGCTTATAATGATCTACAACCCTCAAATATAAATATGCAATGCGAATAATGGGACTAAGAAAACACACTCTATATGAGATAATTGAATTCCAAACTGAATGTGCAGATGACTGGATCTCAAGATGTAATCGTGAAGTAGAGAGTGAGAGAGACAACCTCGAATATAGCTTTGAAAGAAAGAGGCTTTGCCTTGGAATGTGTGTTCTCACTAATGGGTCTAAGGTCCTTTTTTATAGTTATTGGGGATGATCTCTAAAAAATATATCTATTAAAAATGATCCATAAATAAATAATCATGATTTGACACCCATGATTGATCATACAAGGAAGGTTCTCGATAATATCAAATTAATCGATCATGTAGATCAAGGTGATTGATCATCTCATAGACATTTGGAGGCAAAATTCAAATTATGGTCGATCATAAAAGGCACCTGGTCGATCAATGGTGATTGATCAGATCAAATAGTTTGATCGATCAATGGTGATCTATCATGTAAATTAGATTAATCGATCAGAGGCAATTGATCGATCATATCAAGAAGGTTTATCGATCATAATGGCTTGGACCTAATATGCCTACATGATTCACATGCATATACATTTTAGAATTTTTATATATGTCTATTACAAAGTCTTATTTCTTCTCCTTCACTTTATTAACAACTTTTAGCTTGTCCGTAGCTTGTGTACCACAAACTTGGAGTGAACTTGTCATGAAATCTGTAGAGCTATCTGTACTCATAATGATTTGTTATCGTCAAAATAATGATACAATTACTATGGAATCAAGATACTAGCATTCTCTCCCTTTTTATGATGACAAATAAATATAACTTAGAGATTAACATCTCCACTTCTTCTCCCATTCATAAAAATTTTTCTTTGAAAATATTTTTCTCTTTATTTCAAAAATACAAAAAGCTAAGTCCATTTTATGTTGAAAACATATCTCCACTTAATAAAATTCCTTTTGAAAAATAAATTTAATTTTGAAAAATAGTTCTCCCTTTTTTTGATGTACTTTATGATGCATAGGAAGTAGTGAAAGTCATGAGGTGAAAAGATTGGACCATATGACCAAGGAGGGTAGTCATGGTATGACACGATGATGACATCCATCCATTGAGGATATGCCAAGATCCATGGGGATCTTTTCTATCTTCTTGCTCATATTTTTGCCAAGTGGGGGCTTTACTTCTCGTTGCTCGAGGTTTTTTTGTGTATTGCCACACATGATTTGGAGTCCTCTTGTATTTATCAAAGGCTCTTCTCTCGTTGATCTCCATCAACCCGCATAACGTTTTTATGTTATTCCTTTTCTTTGGATCCAACATGGTTAGCTTTGTAATTCCCAACCTTACTTTTAGGGTTCGTTTGGTTGCAGGGTTGGGCAGGGTTGGGTTGGGTTGGGTTGGGCTGGGTGAATAGTAAACTGTGAGGAGGGGGTGCCCCTGTGAATAGTACCCAATCCAACCCAACCCTGCAACCAAACGAACCCTTAGGAATCCAAAACTTTCTTTCTTTTGGAATAAAAGAATTATATACACGATGTTGGTTGATGGAAAGCCTATTCCAAATTTAGTGAAGTTTTGTGTAGGAGTACCTAATAATTCATCTAAATTTTCTTTTCCACAAGTGAACTTAGCAAATCACCTCTTAATTTTTTGTGTTATCTTCAAGCATGCTAATTTGATTTTTTTAAAGAACTAGCTTTTTTATGGCAAGATTCTTTTTCTTCTCTACTAGATTTCTTTAAATTTTAATTTTAAAAATCAATTTTCTACAATGTCATGTAATTCTTGAAAAGAAATAAAATAATCATCATAAGATACGTTTACCTCATTGTCATCTCATTTGTCTTCGTCTTCATTGGAATCGTTTTCACTTGTATCGGTGGTCTCTTGAAATACTATGAGAGACTTTTCCTTTGTACAAACATCTCTTTTGTTGCCTTGAGAAGATGACATTCCCATTTGATGTGTCCTTTTTCGTTGCAATAGTAGTAAATAACTATTTTTGCTTCCTTCATTTTTCTCTTCAATTCACATTGCATCTTCAAATAATTCTTTTTTTAGAATGACTAACGATGAAAGTTATTTCTTCCTCTTTATCTTTCCAGAAGTTGAAGATGCTAGATCATTTGAATATGCACTGGCTTTTTTTTCTGTTCCTTCTCAACTTCATATGCAAGGAGCTTTCCAATTACCTCATCCAAGTGAAGTGTATATGTGTAGTTTGCTTCCTTAAATCGTAGTTGTGATCCTCCACTCGGTAATAAGCGATCGAAGGAGCTTCTTGACGAGCACTGCTTCATTTGTCTCCGCATCCAGATTTTGGAGTGAGTTCATGATTTCTGTGAAATGAGTATACATCTCCACGATGCTTTCTACTTCTTTTATCTTGAAAAGCTCATATCTTTGTTGTAGAATACTAATTGTACTTTCTTTCAACTTTGATGTACCTTCATATGTCATAGTGAGTCGGTTCCATATTTCGAAGGCGGATTTGTACACGGATACTCTGTTGAATTCTTCCATGCTTAATCCACAGAATAAACTCTTCATCGCCTTGGAGTTGTTGGTTGCCATCTTCTTATCCTTGTTGGTGATGAAGGATATTGATAATCCTCAAGCACATCACAGAAGCGTGTCGATCTCATCATATGCAATCGGGGCAACTAGTCGCATTAGTCGCTAGATGCGGCGGAAATTAAAAAATTTTAACAAGTAATGAAATCACATGATCACGAGAACATTTCTCGGATCGTTTCATCAAGCCACAAAGTATAAGGAATACCTCTTGGAGCGTGGTTGTGATCGTGAGATCCCAAACAAGAGATCCTCCTGTCTTAAGTCCGATCCACAAAGAACGCACTTGCGGGCGCGATGATGAGACGCGTTCTTCCTGTAGTCCTCGATGAAGATCCAAGCAATGAATCCCCTGATTTCGTCAAACGAAATCCGTCGTCTTCCTTTAAGGCAAGTAGCCCCAAAGAAGAAGGAGATCCTCGAGTCGTCGAAGGCGAAGGCGTGAGAGGCTCTCCTTCTCAACACAAAGTGGACGGCCACTTCTTGGAGAAGAGAAAGAGAGAGGGCGAGAATGAGAGAGAGAGTAGTAGGCTTCTACAACTCTTCATCATGTACCACGAAGGCTAGGTTAGCCTTTCTTTTATATTAGTTTAGGATCCAATGGATCTCAATCCATGGGACACATAGATCCAACAACCATGGTGGTTTATGTAATAATCAATGGCCAAGATTGTTGTTGGCTAAAAACCAACAATATTAATTTATATTTAAATCAAATATATGTTGCAATATTATCAATATAATTTAATTTAACATAAATTAATAAACACAAGATAATAGGATAATAATGAAATGGGATGATAATCCACCCCAAATAGATGGGGCGTCACCCATAACCAAGCCATGGGTGGCGCCACCTCATTTGGGTGGTGTTTTATCCATCCCTTTTATTTAATACAATTATCTTTAATTTGTATGCAATATTATTCATTAAATTAATTCATAATTAATTAGTGAATATTCATGCAAATTATCCACCAAATTAATTCCAAATTAATTTATGAATATTTCAATCATGCCATTGATAAATATGTGAATCATATTCACAACCCAAACTAATTTGTAAACTGCATTTCCAATTAATTAATTAATGTGTATCCAATCCACATTAATAATTAACAAATGATATTCACAAAAATTTCTCTTTCTTCAATATATGTATATTATAAATTATATTTATAATACACAAATATCATGGATAGTATTATCCACATTCTCCAATCTTGATAATTAAATCCCATTTAATTATCTTGGATAATTATTCTCACAATATGAATCTCATTCATATTATGCTTGATAATTAAATCTTATTTAATTATCAAGTCCTTCTTGCTTGGATATGTAATTCATCAAATGAATTATTGTTGAACCCTTTCAAGAATAATGTGCTTTCTCCGCAGATACTTGGAGATAAGGACAGGGTGATTGTATTGTTCCATGTATAGTGACTTGGATGTTGAGATCTCATCTCAAATCCAGATCTTACGAACCTCCCATAGATGCTTGATTAAATCAAAACCGCAAATCTAATCTTCTCATTGCATCTGAATCTCATTCAGACCAATGTCCAACATTTGGATCAAGATCAGATTGCTTCTCTACTGAGAGTAGTCACTAAAATTCAGACCCGTTTCATCACTCCCTCAGAATGAAAGTGTCATGGTTATACAATCGTTTATGATCACATCACCCTTAGGTATTCACAATACCTGTACATCCTGCATACTGAAAGACCTATGATCAAACCCGAAGATCAAGATCAATTTTATACTGTCTTCTTCAGGATTTTGTCAGTAAGTTTCTCATTTGATCATTGGTATTTGGTATCGATCATATACCTTCCAAAAGCATATATCATACCTAGGTCTTGATCATATACTTTCCAAAAGTATATATCAAATATACAAATTCAGTCAAGCTTCCAAAGCGAGACGACCGTGTACGGAATTTGATTCTTCCCAATATCTCACGAGTGATCTCATGTCTTCCGGTTCAGTATTGAACCTGTATGATCCCTCTGAGAGATTGCATTACTCATATGCCCTTATATGCACACCAACGCGCCGGTGTATAGACCTTGGTTAGGTCATCAACCTATCGGTATGCCAAATGTACATACTCTAACATATAGTAACACATCTGTCTCCGCTCAGAGGATGCGTGCCTATATCGTGACAACATACAGCATAGGACTTTGGTTATCTCGATCTCGTTAAGTCAACTCTTTGATCTAACTAATCTGACACATCCGAATCTCTATTCCTATGCAGAGGACATGCATCAAGAGGTCGGTCAGATATCAGCCTATGTGAGAAAGGATTGCCATCTCTTACTCAGGCTGGAGATCACTTTGACGGTGCTTGATGAGTCCTCAATCTAACTCTTTAGATATTCATCCAAACACCAGCCTCTATGATTCAATAATTGAATCAACAACTGTATGCTCATTAAGATTGCCATGGTACATAACCCTAATTGTACTAAGGGACCTATTATGCAAATTAATTATTCTTCATTTCAGATCAGGGAATGATATTCGCAATAACATTTATTGCATAATGGCTCGCCGTGGGCTCGCATGTCCAACAGGTGGTCATGGTTCCCTTGGATCTTTGATATTTGCTCTCGATGACATCCTATATCTCTACCTCATGCTTTCTAAATGAATTTTCATGCGGATCTTCCAATAAGGAAAAGTTAATACCATCAAAAAATGGAGGTCTTACCATGGATTCCTTTTGTTGGTGTTGGTGATGGTGACCATATGTGTGGATTTCAATTATGTTCTCTATGCGTGCCAAGCTCTACTACCAAATGTGAGTTATTCTGGATCGTTAGATAAAGTGTTATGGAATAATAATCACCATATATATAAGCAATCAATCCATAAAACAAGAATAACCACAAGAGACAGGAATTTTAACGTGGAAACCTCATTGGGTAAAAACCATAACTTGAATCATGTGACTCGAGATTTCCCAATTGATCGAGTCAATCAACTATTCCACTATCTCGAGTTATTTACCCATGGATAATTCAACTGTTTACAAGTGCTTTGGACCACACCAAATTCTTTCCCACAACTTGGATCAAATACCAAGTTCTTTTTATACCTTGGATCAAACACCAAGTGTAATAGTACAATCAATATAAAAATCACTTCAATCTATAAAAGTTTCAAATATAAATATGAAACACAAATAATGATACTAAGAAAATGCATGCTTTAAGAAATAATTGAATTGCGAACTGAGCATGTAGAGGATTGGTCTCAAGTTGTGATCTTGAAGGAGAGAGCTAGAGACAACCTCAAATAGAGTTTTGAGAGAGAGAGAGGCTTTGTCTTCAAAATTACATTCTCAACAATGGGTATAGGATCCTATTTTTAGTGGTCAGGATGAGCTCTAAAAAATATAGCTATCAGAAAATCCAAATAGAAATCATCAAGATTTGATACCCATGATTTGATTATACAAGGAAGGTGATTGATAATCTCAAATTGATCGATCATCTAGAGATCAATGTAGTCGATCATCTCAAATTGACCAATCATCTAGGTCAATGTGATCGATCATCTCATAGTCATTGAGAGTCTGAATTCAAATTGTGATCGATCATAAAAGGTTGTTGGTCGATCAAGGGTGATGGATCAGATCAAGTGGGTTGATCAATCAATGGTGGTCGATCAGATCAATTAGGGTGATCGACTAGAGATAATTGATCGATCATATCAAGAATGTTGATAGATCATAATGGCTTGTACCTAATATGCCTACATGATACACATGCAAATATTCAAGACTTTCTACATATGTCTATTACAATAATCTTCTTTCTTCTTCAGTTTATCAACAACTTTCAACTTGTCGACAACTTGCGTACTTCAAATTCGGAGTGAACTTATCATCAAAATATAACAATACATTTAGAATGCAATAAAGATACTAACAATATCAACCATCAATTTTATGCATCGGGATAAACAAAGTGGGGACAAGCCTTTCACAAATATCAAAACTAAAATAGCAGAGCAACATTTACCTCAGAATGACATCTTTGTGGACTCCTCTTCCACACCCACCCTAGCTGCTCAAACACCTCCTGGAAAAGGTTGGTTAGCTCAAGCGCTTGTATCACCATTCGATCTCAAATGTCTGCCTCTTCCCTCTCGAAACATACATGCATAGCCGCATTGGGTTGAAAAAACTCTAGTTGTGGGTGGAGGCAGAGAACGGAGAACACTAGTCAAGGAGGAGGTGACATGATGGTCGAGTGAATAGCATTGTCAGGTCCCATTGCGATAAACGACGAATATAGGAAGTGAGTGTAGGAGGGAAGGATCAGGAGGAAACTTCAGTGGCTATCATGGGGGTTTTGAAAGGGTACCTCATATATTGTCAGGGTGCCTACTTGCAACCGAACATACCTTAAGACTAAAAGCACCAGATTATCTTAATTTAGCACAAGCAATATAAAGTAACCTGTGACACATTTAACATTAAATCAGGGTTCACTAATTTCGTATTTGGTTACCCGAGTGAAAATAATTTTTTATACGTACGTAGGCTTATATAATAATAGAGAACTTACCGTCGACTACACTATCTTTCAGATGAAATAATTTTATCTAGTGAATTTTTGTACTTTACTTAATCAACCTCAAAATCATTAATGGGATTTTGAATCCAGACAAGCTTTAATTTTTTTAAACTATTACCTAAATTGTAAGGTATAAACCCCAAAATTGCAAAACTGCCCCCACTAAAAATTGTTTTTCTTTGCGCTAGAAATCATGATTCTTGTCTAAATCCGAAGCACACTCTTTTTCATATCATATTTAAACGAAATGTTGCAAAACCCTGAAATCCTTATTTGACCCAAAAAGCTTTAATACATTATTTATCTACATTCTAATCACATTGAAGCATTCCTTTGTACTCGAAGCCAATACCTCGCTTCAGCCAATAAGAGAAAAAATAATTCGAAGGTCAACATTGACGCTTAATGAGAGAAGATGCAAATACAAAAGGAACCAGAGCAATACAATATCTACTGAAGAGGCAAACCCAACTATGGTTAGATTAGCCTTTGGCCAAGATAACCTCTGCCAAATACAAAAGATTTTTTGCCACTGTAAACATACAACCTCCAAACTACACAATTTATTCATAATGTTGTTGAGAGCTATAGGACTATAAAAAACTAAATATGATCGATACAGACAAAAAAATGAATCCTCAGGCACAAATTACATACATGTATCATGAGCTTAACACTATGGGACCTATTGACGAGTTAAAAATTTCGCTAAGCAGCTGCTGAACTTCTCCTGAGCTATGCTCGCACCTGATAAGATTAACTAGAAGCGGGAAAAATCGTGAAACATATTTTCGGAAAGAATTCCTATCCAAAAATCTCAGGGCACGCAACGCTTGAATAACTAAATTTGTCCGTGCCACCAGCTCTTCCTTCTTAGCGGAACCCAGAGGGAGAAGCCAGTATAGGCGCCGCTGATTATTTTCTCTCTGACTGTATCCTGCACAGTTCAGGTATATTCGCATTATTTTCTCGCAAACCCCAACGAGTTGAGGTTCTACGCCAATCTCTTCCGAGATGTCTGGATCATCGGCCATTACCGACTGCAACAATCTGAGGTAACATTCATAAGACTCATTTTCAAAGTGTACCACTGGGGGATCCGACGTCTCCAAAAGCACAGATGCCCTTTGGAGCTTCAGATGTAAAGAAGTTTCACTGCTCACTTCACTGGAATGAATGGCTATAGAAGAGAGTATCTCCAAGAGTTCCTTGATATGCGTAGCAGACAGTAGTGCAGAATGTGCTTGATAGATTTTTGAGACAGTCTGGCAGAAAATCGTCCCAACACGAGTAAATATGGATATATAAATGTAACAAGTAGAGAAATTAATGTCAGGCGCAATATAAAAGTCAAAAACTATATAAATAACAGGAAAGATCAATCCCCAAACAAAGAAAATTCCTCGAATAGGACATTAAAACAATGGCATCCACCTTGTCAGTCAATCCTTAGTTATCCATGTTCTACGGCGTTCCCAATTACGCTAACTCCTCTTCAGGCATAAAAAGAACCTCCATCAGTTGTCATGGACCAGTCTATACAACATGCCTATCCACATACTAAAGCATTTCTTCAGCTCAACTGAAGTAGACAGCTGGTTTTGGAAACAAGGATGTTTATTCGAAACTGAAGTGTAAGCATGACACTCAAATAATATTCCCAAAAAAAGTTATAATAAGAGATACCTAGATTACAAAAAAAGTGTTTCTTCTCCTAGTTTTTAATGTGGGGACACTTGAATGTCGATTGCATGACCGAAATAAAAAATCTTCATTATTATTTGATTATAATGAACTTATGAATAATGAACTTATGAACAAAAAAAGTTTCGCTTTGAATCTTTGTCAGTCAACCTAAAGCCTATAGATTTGCAAATCCAAACAACAACAAAAGCCTTTTCACACAATTAAGTAGGGTCAGCTACATGGATTCTTTGTTTCCATTCAGATCTATCTTGGATGAATCCCGGGCTTATATCTACAAAACTAAGATCCCTTCGTATAGTCTCTTTCCAACATTTCTTGGACCGTCCTCGTCTCCTCTTAGCTTGCTCAACAACTATATATCCGTTTATTGTATCAGGATTTTTTTAGATAGTCAGGTCATTCCTCAACTCTCATCCTTCAGTACTTTTTTTTCAGGTAGAAGGTGGGGTTTGGGGGGGGGATTCGAATCTTGGTCTTTTGTTTGGAGGAGCCACTGCAAATCCAAACATACAATAAAAAATTAAAAATAATATTTATTTGTTAAGACGTAGAAACTCTGGAATATCAGTCAAAGTATCAAGGGAAGACTTTCCGGAACCTCAAATATATTTAATGCCTTCGGTTTCATATTCGTTTCCAATGTGTATCTCTTTTACAAAATAACAAATCTAAACCAAACCCCGCATCATTTGTATTATCAGCAAATATCTAATATGCATTCTAACTTCATCACTGTGCATCCTCCCTACCACAAATATAGGATATTATAAAACAATTGGTGCCAAAATGAAATATGGTTGTGAATATGCCTTCATTTTCATTCTCACAAAACGAACTCCAACTAAATCAATGTCAACAATGGAGAGGCATCTGCATATTAGATTAACAACCGACAAAGTAAGATTTCCAGTACATGTTCATAAACATACAAACTCAAGCAGTTATATCACCACTGCCTGCCAGCATTAGTTAGTCCCATTGGCATCCCTGCCAAGCCTACTAACAGTAAAGCCAAATAGATAAGCATTTTTTTTGAAACGTGAAATGGGTGAGTCACCATTAAACGGTGACCAAGATTTTTTGCCCGCTGTAAACAATATAAACTCTCCAGCATCGCAAGGCTATTTATTTCTAGTATTTTTTTATACATATACAAAGATTGGATACTATATTATAAACACAGAAAGGAGGAGCCCTCATGCACAAAGTTACGTATATGTATCATGACTTGGATACTACGGAATATACTGATGAGTGGATTTTTTTTTGTTAAATTGATGAACTTCTCCCAAACTATGCTCACATGATAATAACAAGCACTGGAAGAAACCACGACAAGTGTCATTGAAAGAGCTCCTATCCAAAAAATATCAGGGTGCACAATGATTATATTACCATTTCCCACAGCCAAGCTCTTCTTGGCCAAGCCCAAGTGGAATACTTATTGGCTGAACGAAGTGGAAGAATGCCCTTGTGATTCCAATAAATGGTGAAGGAAAAAATGGCATCCATTAAGATGCCGTTACTTTGAATTGACCTCATTTCCTCATTTCCTCCGTATTATATGATATCTTCATTTTACCTTTCCTTATTTGTCAAGCTTTAGGATAGAACAGAGGAAATTGTCACAAACTACAAAATAGCGAAGAAGGAAGCAAAGAAGGCCGTAAGCGAAGCTAAGTCAAAAGCTTATGAAGTTTTGTATAAAAATCTCGACTCTAAGGAGGGACAGAAGGATATATTCAGGTTGACCAAAGCAAGAGAAAGAAAAACTAAAGGCCTTTCTCAAGTGAGATGCATTAAGGATGAGGAAGGTCATGTGCTTGTTACTCAAAAGGATATAAGGACTAGATGGGAGCAGTACTTCCATAAACTTTTCATTGGGGAAGGAAATAGAGATATCACTTTGGGTGATCTAGCTTGTAGTGAAAATTACTTGAATCGTGCATGTTATAGACGGATACAAAGAAAGGAAGTAGAGGAAGCTTTGAAGGTTATGAGATCTGGAAAAGGTGTAGGATCGGATGACATCCCTGTAGAAGTATGGAGAGTTTTAGGTGAGCGTGGTTTGACTTGGCTTACAAATCTATTCAATGTTATTTGGCGAAGCAAGAAAATGCCTGAAGATTGAAGGAGAAGTATCGTGGTGCCTCTTTATAAGAATAAAGGAGACATTCAAAATTGTTCAAATTATAGAGGTATCAAGCTGATGTGTCACACTATGAAAATTTGAGAATGTGTGATCGAAAGAAGGTTGAAGCAAGTTTCTAACGTAAAAGAAAACCAATTCGGATTCATGCCAGGTCGCTCAACAATTGAAGCCATCCATTTGCTGACGAGAACAATGGAGATTTATAGAGCTAAAAGGAAGAGCCTCCATATGATCTTTATTGATTTGGAGAAGGCTTATGATTCTGTCCCACGAGAGATATTGTGGAGAGTGTTGGATAAGAGACAAGTACCTGTCATATACATTAACCTCATAAAGGACATGTATGATAGAGCTTTATCTTGTGTAAGGACCCCGTCTGGGAAGACTGAATATTTTGACATCAACATTGGTTTACATCAAGGTTCTGCTTGTAGTCCATTTCTTTTTACTTCGATTATGGACGAGCTGACAAGTCACATTCAGGATGAGTTACCTTGATGTATGTTATTTGCTGATGATTGTTGGGAAAAATAAGAGACTTATTTATTCCATACGCCCTAGGCTCTCTTATATAGGGGAATATCCTATGGGTAAAGTACATCAAGAGTCCATAAGAAAATAGAAAATATAAAATAGTACAAATAATCATAACATATATCTCTACACTCCCCCTCAAGATGGACCATAGATGTCGATCATGCTCAGCTTGGACGAGCACTTCTGGAATGGCCCTTTAAGTAACGCCTTGGTAAAGATATCTACAGTTTGGTCCCCTGAGCTAACATGAGACGTAGAAATAAAACCCTTCTGAATCATATCTCCTGTATAGTGACAATCAACCTCAATGTGCTTGGTTCGTTCATGAAATGCTGGATTATTGGCAATAAATATAGCATCTTGATTGTCACATTCCAGAGCCATAGGAAGTGGGACTTCTATATATAGATCTGTAAGGACACCTTTCACCCACATCATTTCTGTACTAACTTGGGCCATAGCCCTGTATTCAGACTCATCACTTGACCTGGCTACAATAATTTGCTTCTTGCTTCTCCATGCGGCAAGAGAGTTTCCAACATATACAACAAATCCAGCGGTGGACTTCCTATCCTTGGGACATCCTGCGTAGTCTGCATTTGCACACGCTGAGATAGTAATCTCCTTGTCTTCCTTGAACAATAGACCTGCACCTGGAGATGATTTAAGATACATGAGTATCATATGTATAGCATCCATATGTACCTGGCGTGGTTGCTCCATGAACTGGCTCACCCGACTAAGAACAAGAAATATCGGGTCTGGTAATGGTAACATAAAGAAGTTTTCCCACAAGTTCTCTGTATCTTCTCCTATCCATCTCATCAGTGTCATCATTATATAATTTCATGCTCGGATCCATAGGTGTAGTGGTCGGTCGGCATCCAAGCATTCCCGTTTCACTCAGCAAGTCAGTGACATTTCCTCTGGGTCATTACAAGTCCATGTGGATTTCTGGCGAACTCCAGTCCCAGAAAATATCTAAGGACTCCAAGATCATTGGTGATAAATTCACGACCTAGCATTTCTTTCGCCCTCTGAATTCCTTGTCCATCATCATCCTCTGAATTCCTTGTCCATCATCACCTGTAATCAGGATATCATCTACATATACCATAATTGCAATAATACATCTGGATGTTTCTGTATAAATAGGGAATGATCTGCATTGGAACGTTTGTACCCCTGTTTTTCAAACAAGTTTGAGAGCTTCTGGAACCAAGCTCTAAGGCTCTACTTAAGGCCATAGATGGCCTTATGAAGTCTACAGACCTTAGAATACTCCCCCTCAACAACAAAACCAGGTGGTTGTTGCATGTAGACTTCCTCCTGCAAGTCACCATATAAAAATGCATTCTTAACATCTAATTGGAATAATGGTCAATCACGAGTAACCGCAACAAAAAGAAGGATCTGTAAGGTGGAATGGCGAGCAACCAGCAAGAATGTATCAAGATAATCCACCACATATGTCTGTGTAAACCCACGAGCAACCATGCGTGCCTTGTATCTGTCAATGCTGCCATCTGCATTCTGCTTAACTGTGAAGACCCACTTACAGCTCACTGTAGACACACCGGTAGGTAGAGGGACAAGGCTCCAGGTACCTCTTGACTGAAGAGCAACCATCTCTTCTTCCATAGCTAAACGCCATCTATTGTCCTTCAATGCATCTTGGTAATTCCGTGGAATATCCACCACAGATAGAGCAATGACAAAGCTCCTGAATTTCCCAGATAGACGATCAAAAGAAATCGTAGATGTTATAGGATAGGATGCGCAGCTACGCTTCTGTTTCCGAAGTGCAATAGGTAGATCCAAATCACTTCCATCCTCATCTGTCCTCTGTAACACAACCTGCTCAGGTAAATCATTAGATCCATCATTATTGATTATATTCTCATAACATACCTCAGACGAGCTAGATGATGAGCGATGACCATGAGCAGAAGCAGGCCGACGAGTATAATGGAGTGGCAATGGGGGAACAAGAACTGTAACTGGAGGTGTAGGTGATGTAGGGAGTGGTGGAGGTGGCTGTGGGGGTGGCATGTAAATGGCTTCATCAGTGTCTGAGGATACCAACCGATCACCTGTAGGAGAGAAGTACATAACGGACTCAAAGAAGGTGACATTAGCACTAACAAAGTATTTCCTATGCAACGGATCATAACACCTGTACCCTTTTTGTGTCCTGGAGTACCCGACAAAATCACACTTGATAGCCTTAGGAGATAGCTTGTCAATACCTAGAGACAACTGGTGGACAAAGACAACCGAGCTATACACACATGGGATAAGAGAGAACAAATCTTTTTCAGGGAAAACAAGGGAGAAAGGAATATTCTCATCTAAGACAGACGATGACATGCGAGTAATGAGATAACATGTCGTTAGGACAACATCGCCCCAGAAAGAATGAGGAGCATGACTTTGTATGAGAAGCGTCCCGGTGACATCAAGTAAATGACGATGTTTCCTTTCTGCAACTCCATTTTGTTGTGAAGTATAGGCACATGATGTTTGGTGGATAATCCCTTGTGTTGAAAAGTAATTTGACAGAGTACGAGTACAAAATTCTAAGGCATTATCGCTTCTCACAATCTTTACAGAAAAGACATTACGAACTTCATTTATGAAATTTATGATAATATTTCCAGCTTCAAATTTATTTTTAACAAAAATACCCAAGATACACGAGAAAAATCATCCACAATGACCATATAAAACATGTGTCCCTGATGATCAGGAGCACGACTAGGACCCCAGATATCAACGTGAAACAACTCAAACTTGGAGCTACTACTTCGACTCTTACGATTGGGAAAGGTAGACCGATGATGCTTTCCCAACTGATAAGCCTCACATTGGATGGACGTATGAGGTGAAACCTGATGTAAAACACGACACAATTTCTGAAGCGGTAGATGGCCAAAGCGCAAGTGCCACATGAGTGGAGAGACAGGTCCAGCAGGAAGAGAGGAGACACTTAAACACTTTGCATGTCTCGCGCTCCACCATGGCATGAAATTTCCTGAAGCAATCAAAGACTTGATCCTTCGTCCTCAGCATATAATCTCACACCTTCCTTGATGCATTGTCAATGAAGGACAAAAAATATATGTTTCCACTCAAAGATGCAATGTCCATAAGACCACACATCGAAGTGAATCGACTGCAAAAGGTCTTCCTTCACCTTTGATCTGGTCTTGAAAGGTGCACTCTTGTTCTTTCCAATCTCACATGAATCAAAAGGTGATAGCGTTATGTCAGTGTGACATGGTATCAAATCCTTCATACTCAAAAGTTGTAAGCCCTTTTGGCTCATGTGTCCGAGCCGACGATGCCAGAGATCTGACGTGTCAGCCTCATTAGCATGTAGGCTGCAATCCATGATCTCCACCCGAGTCTTGTAGAGCATGCAACTACTGTTGTAAATGTCAGCCAACTAGGCCGATTAGCTGGTTCGACTAGTCGAATCGGGAGGGAGGGTAGCCGACTCGACTAGGCCTAATTAGCTATTAATCGATCAATCCAACTAACCGAACCGACTGGTCCGCCGACTGCTCGACCGACTTTTATATAGAGGTTTTTATTTTTTTTTAAAATCAAACTTATTTCAATATGCTTAATGTTGTATTTAAAGTCAATTACTCCTTTTGATTTATTATGATAGTAGAGAAAATATATAAATCTATGCAAATATTTAAAAATATATGTATAAAAATGATTTATATTGCAAATATATAAGAATATATGTATACAAAATGATTTATATATTTAAAATAATTTAAAAAATTCAAAACCGACTAATGGATGACTAAATCCGACTAGTCGCCCAACTATCGATTAATCCTTAGTCAGTGACCACGTCGACCGAGTATCGACTACCGATTTCTGCAACCTTACGTGTAACACAACTTGCCTCTGACCATGATAAGAGAGCCCTTGTTGATCTTGCAACTGTTGCTGCCAAACATCAGATGATAACCCTCCCTATCTAGTTGAGAATCGGATATGATGCTAAGCTGCAGGTCGGGAACGTGCCTAATATACTGTATAGTCATTACACATCGAATATCAGACTAAACTGAGATGGTGTCAGTGCCAACGATCTTTGAGTAACTGTGGTTACCCATCTTGACTCTCCTAAAATCTCCCTCTGTATAAGAAGTGAAGCACTCCCTGTGCGGAGTCAAATGGTAGGAGGCGAGTATCGATGGCCCAATCGGAGTCATCGCCTGCATGTAGACACAGCTCCCGAATAGTGAACCAACTAATCCTTATCGCCATCAGCAACTGCTGCAACAACATACTTAACTTCATCTTTCTTCGTATTCTTTTTGGCTTCTGCTTGCTCTCTTTTCCAGACTCTACAGTCTCTTTTCCAATGACCAGGCTTGTTGCAATGATGCCACTTTCCTCTATATTTGCACTTCTCCCTGGATTTATGTCTCTCTCGTGATTTTCCCCTATTGCTGGACATGCCTCTTCTTTCATCTGCGTACACATGTGAAGAAGAGGACTCTCCGGATGATCGCTGTCTGATTTCTTCATTCAGGAAATTGCTCTTAACCATAGGTATGGTAAGTTTGCCGTCTGTAGCAGAGTTGCTCACGGTAATCATCAATGTTTCCCAACTGTCTGGTAGAGAACCCAATAGAAGAAGTGTCTGCAATTCATCATTTAGCGCCATGTTCATGGTACTCAATTAATTGATGAAAATCTGAAACTCACTTAAGTGCTCAACAACCTACATTCTGTCATTGTACTTTAGATCACCAACTTCCAAATCAAGAACGCCTTGTTGGTGGCCGTCTTCGGCTCATAAAGCTCTGTCAATTTCTCCCATAGTTTCTTCGCATCTGTCTCTTCTACGACATGGTGGAATACTGACAAGTCCGGTCATGTCCGGATGGTGCTGACTGCTTTCCTGTTCAGCTTCTTCTAGTCACCTGCGAACATGCCCTCAGGCTTGGTTGTTTCTCCTTCTACTAGATCATGGAGATCCTTGCAATACAAGATGCCCTCCATCTTGGCCTTCCATATTTGCCAATTCATGCTCGTCAGCATGATCATTGTGCCTTTGCCATGCATCCCCATCTCTACAACATGTGGTCTGATACCATTTATTGGGAAATCGAGGGGTTCCTTTAACCTGTCCTGTAAAGGATGACTAGCAGCGGCACGTTCCCACATGCGAACCAAGAAAATAATCGTAGCACAATAATCAAGAAAACACAAAGAGACAAGAAATTTTACATGGGAAAATCCTCCTTGATGTGAGGGAGGGGAAAATCCACGAGGCACGACGACCCGTAACAAAATCCACTAGGCCAGAAAAATGAGAGGGTACGATGTCTTCTCAGTTTTGTTACTCAACAAAACTGAGGCTCAATTATAAGAATAAAATCACATAACTATCACCTTGTACTTGGAGAACACGATACCGATGCTTCTCGCCGTCATCAGTTGTCCCTCATCAAGAACGAACCTCTCTAGCGACGGCTCCTTATGCCTCTGACGCAAACGCTCCTTGCGGATGCGACTTCTCTTCACACCTCTGCGGCCTAACTCTTCACACCCTGCGCTAACTTGCTCCTCACACCTTGCATAAGAGAGGGAGAGATGATTGAGTTGGGATGATCCCCAATGGCATGCATGAGGTCTTATTTATACTACTCTTGCCTCCTCTCTCTAATCCTACTCTGACATATAGTAGGAGTCCCTAAAGGGGTAATCAGCCATTTTCCTTTTTTTTTATTATTGGGAACGGATAATGTTCCCAACACGTTGTTCTACTTTGCACCACAACCTTCCGTTCACACCCAAATCAGAGCTGCACGATCAGATTCTCGAGCAGTCGATCCTAGACGCATGTGCCGCATGTGTACAACATCCATTAATGGTGATATTGCATTTCCATCCCTATTTATTTAATTAATTGTAATTAAAGTACTTTTGCATACACATCGTGCTGTGAATAATTGCAGCTGGGCTATTATTTGTTTCTTTATTATCATTCAAGTCTTGCAGACTTGTTGGAGTATTGTTTCTATGTATCATATGTATGGGAGATGGGTAAATGGATCTTGGAGAGGATCCATTTACCCCAACCAGAGTTTAGTACCAAATCTACCACCTGTGGGATGTGGAGACTCCGTGGATGCTATATATAGAGCCCCACACTCCTGTAGTCCATTGAGAAAAAGCAATAGAGCATACACCCCTTTGAGGGCTTCTCCCGTAGTCTCATCCCGCTCCTTAGGGAGTAGGGTTCCACGTTAAACGCATTGTTCTTCTTCTTTATTTTTTTCCATGTTCGCTTCCGCATGTTTATTTTCTAACATGTTATCAAAGAGGGTCGATTCTCGGAGATTTTTATGTTATTTTTATTTCTAGAAACGATTATTGATTATCATTGAAAATTTATTTGAGAAGATTTGTTGTTCATGATTCTCAAAGATCATTCACATTCAAGGATCATATATTGCTTGGAGAACTGTTCATCTAATATCTTCTCCATTCGAAGATGCGTCTATTGCAAGCCACAACGAATCCAGATCCAGATCCAGGCACACATCAGGGGTTCCCGCGAATCCCAACAGGCGTATGCTCACAGCAACCCTTGCGATGTGCGACGGCGAGACCCCCTACGCAAGACCCCCTCCTTCGGCACAAATAGCAGGACCCCCAACCGTGACGGTGCTGGCTCCATCGCCAACGTGAGGCGGCACACCCTCCAGCCTCCCTTTGGATGCGCCGCCCTCCATCTCAGTTACACCAGCAGAAGCTGCGTGCATCTTTCGCGCAGGCACTTCAGATCTTCTCCAGGCAAGGTCGCGACTCGCGCGCACCTTCTCCACTCGTGAAGCCCCAGGCGCAACACCCTCCGCGCGATCTCCAGTCAATCCCATGAGCTATATCGGGCGGCGGCTCTCCCTCGCGCGACCTCACGAGACCCCTGCCCCCTCCATAACCCCTAGGCGACATAGGAGAAGGCCCCTATGGCTCCCTCTTCCTGCATCTCTTCTTCGCGCGAACGCTCCAGGCCTGGAACCCCAATGGCGGCGGCGTTCAAGGGATTTCCCACGATAGGAACCCTAACAGAGGGCCCTACGGCTATATATAAAAAATATTATGGTCTTATTTTGTTAAGACCCAAGTGGTTGTACTCTGATTATAAATACAAAAAAAGGGGAGGGGCTCTGCAATATCTTTGGGCTCAATGGTGGGCATGATAGTTAAAAAAAGGCGCGTACAAGGTAAAAGCCGTACGCATATTATAAAAAAATAGTTGCAAAAAAATGTGGAGGAAAAGCCGTAAAAAAATCGAATGGCTTTGTTAAAAAAAATGAGAAGCCGAAAAAAATGATGGGATCGGCTAATTGGTATTGTTTCCCCATATTATTGTCTTCTCCCAACTTGGTCGATGTCTTCATTCCGACAAGTATGGGATAAAGGGGGAGTATGTGTAGAGTTCTCCGACATCATCACTTCGATGATTCAGATTCCAGTTCCGGTTCCGATTTAGAGACATATTCCAATCCAGATGCTCGTTCAGATTTCAGACTCTACAGTTTTTCAACAGATTCAAACTCGATGTCAGATGTTTCCGAGTCACAAGTTTCAGAGACGCACGAGTTTGCGGTCTTTTCAGATATGCACATGTATGCCATCTTTTGTCGTGGTCCCCATCTTTTCATATTGTTTCGGCCAAAGTTTTCAGGCGAGCCATAGGGACTCCATAGTAGAGGACAATTCCCTATGACATGTGGGCAAGGGTTTTCATGTGGTATCATAGGGACTCCAGAGTAGAGTACCATTCTCTGTGCCAGATGGGAGAGACCCGGTTCTTCGACGAGGAGACTTCTTTCAGACTCCATTCTCCAGCGATCGTGGACTCCGACGAGGATTGCACTTCTACGGCCTTTTTCAATTTGACCCTTTTCAGAGATGGAGCAGTTGTCCACATATTGTGGCGGGCCAGAGTACTCCAACGACGAGACTCATTCCAGTTGCAGTGACTCTGACAGGCGCAGTTTAGAGCACATGCTCTCTGACGAAGAGATTCAACAGACTCACACTCCAGCCCATTCGTCCTCCTCACCTGCACGGCATGAGAAGCAACGTCCTCGACAGCAGCCGACAGTTGTGCGCGTTGAGTTGATATTGTCTGTAGTGTCCTGTAGCGTGGGTTGAGTTTCTTTCTGTTTGTCCAAGCTGAGCATTACATGTTCCAGCTTGAGGGGGAGTATTGGAGTATTGTTTCTATGTGTCATATGTATGGGAGATGGGTAAATGGATCTTGAAAGGATCCATTTACCCCATCCAGAGTTTAGTACCACATCTACCACCTGTGGGATGTGGAGACTCCATAGGTGCTATATATAGAGCCCCACACCCATGTATTCCATTGAGAAAAAGCAATAGAACATACGCCCCTTTGAGGGAATCCCGCTCCCTAGGGAGTAGGGTTCCACGTTAAATGTTGTAGTTCTTCTTCTTTATCTTTTTCCATGTTCGGTTCCGCATGTTTATTTTCTAACAAGACTCGTGTGCATAGTCATGTTTATTTTGGTAAAATTGCAATAAATTACCTGGGCCTCTGTGTTAAAAATTTATCTTATTATTTTTCATATTTACAAATAAGTCCCTAATTGCACAATTCACATACGCAAACACGTGAAGAGTTTCTTAATTTGCATAAAATCTCATGTAGTTCATTACCTTATTAATTTTTAGTCTGTTTATTTCTAATAATTACACATAAGTTCAATTTACTACAATTTATTTTCTTATTAATTGCTTTCTGATTAAATAGCTAAATAATTCAAAAAAACTCTAAAAATCACCTTAAGTTCATGTTTATATGTTTTACACCTAATAATTTTTGTTTCGAAACTTTCGATTATTAGTTAATTTTAAAATTCAAAAATAGTATTTATTTTCCATGTTTCTTTTGAAAATTAATAAAAATTTTAAAATCTTTTAAAATTATTAAAAAATTACAGTAGGTATATTTTATTGCCTACTATCATATGTACAAAAATCACAATTTTTAGAAAATCATAAAAAGTAAAATATAGAAAAACTTAAAAAATTCATATAGATACACAAAAAAATCAGTAAAATACATAATTGTGCTTGTTTTTAAAGCAAGATAAATTCTAGCTGTCTAAAATTATTTTCTAGTTTATTTTCTTTTATTTTATATTTTAAAAATACAAAAAAAACTTGTTTTCACTCTACTTAATGTTTTTAGTTTTTATTCTTCATAAAATACATAAAAAATCTAAAAATATCACAAAATCACAAAAATAGTAAAAAATCTATAAAACATAAAAAGATAATGTTTCAATATTTTGAGCATTTTTGTTATATTTGAAAAATGCAAATAGCTTGATTTTATCTTTTGTATATATCTTATATAAATTATTTTCAAAATTTTAAAATATAAAAAATTTGCAAAAATATAAAAATCCATCACAAAATAAAAAATAAAAATATAGAATATAAATCATTAAAAATCCATAAAAAATGCAAAAGCATTAAAAAGCATAAAAAGTAGAAAAAGAAAAGAAATGAAAAATCTTTATTAATTAACAATAATTAAATTCCCTCAATTTTTGTAACCTCCCTGTGTTCGATTATGTTGCTATATCTGGTAAAATAAATAGCACTTGTTCTCTTCTTTAGAATAAGAAATTAATTTTTGATTTGGGAATTTGTGGGTTGCATCGACACATTGTTCATATTTTCTTCATTAAATAAAAAGACCCACATATTCTTTCGGAAAATCAGATTATGTACCCTACATCCTATTTCCAACTACATGTCTACAGGGAGACTATATGTGCAGTACAAGATACTTGTGGTTGGGCTTTCAACTGTCACAATTCCTTCCACTCATCAACATGAACTGCTAGTTCATGAATGGAACATGGCTATGAAGGAAGAAATGGAAACCCTTTTGTCCAAGGGCACGTGGCAGCTAGTTGATCCCCTGAAGAATGCAACTATGGTTGGCACCAAGTGAGTTCTTACGGCCAAACACCTCCCAGATGGTTCCATGGAACGTTATAAGGCTTGACTAGTAGCAAACATATGGCATGGATTACCTTGACAATTTTTCACTAGAGGCTTTTCTCCCTACGATGCGGATTTTTTCATTGCAGTTCAACTCTCCTAGCCATTCTATCAACTGGATGTAAAAAATACCTTACGTATGATGATTTGAATGAAAAAGTGTATATGCAACAACCTCCTAGTTTTGAGACTAAGGGGGAGTATCATAAGATATGCAAGCTACATAAAGCGATATATGGTCTCAAACAAAGCCCCTGAGCATGGTTTCAAAAGTTATCTGACATTGTATCCGAGATTAGTTTCATTCGGTCTACGACAGATCACTCTCTATTTGTTAAGAAAATATGCAAAAGGATAGTTGATATTTTGACATATATTGATGACATATTTCTGACCGGAGATGATACTAGTGGCATAACATACACTAAAAGATATCTAGTGAAATATTTTGGACCTAAAGGCTAGGGGTAACTTCCTATTTCTTGGGTATCGAAGTCACGAGGAATAAAGGTGGCTTGATTCTCTCACACAGAAAGTGCGTCATGGATATTCTAAATGAGACTGGAATGTTGTGAGCCAAACCAACATCTATTCCTATGGATCCCAGCACACGAATATATGAAGATTCATATATATATGATAATGCAAAACAATACATGTGCCTAGTGGAAAAACTCATATATGCTACAATTACTAGGCAAGATATCTCCTTTGTTGTTAAGTGGGCATGTCAGTTCATGGTCAAGCCATGCCAAGTGCATTGGGAAGCACTTTTGATGATTCTAAGATATTTGAAATCTGCTCCAGAAAAAGGCATATTATTCACGTGTAGAAAGAAACTTGATATTATGGCATATTCTGATGCGGTTTATGTAGGATGCCATAATGGCAAGAACACTACTGAGTACTGCACCTATCTTAATGGTAACCTAGTCACTTGGAGAAGCAAGAAGCAAACTGTAATTGCTAGATCAAGCGTCGAATTTGAATACAGAGCTATGGCCCAAGCCACCATTGGTGGATCAAATCAGTCCTCAAGGATTTACACTTATCAGATCCAATTCCTATGATGATATGTTGATATGTTGTGACAATGTTGCTGCAATGTTTATTGCAAATAATCCCTTCTTTCATGAACACACCAAATATGTGGAGGTAGACTGTCATTATACTAGGGATATAATGAATCATCAAGATGGGGTCTATTACATCAGAAGAACAAACTGATGTTTTCACCAAGCCTCTATCTCGATCCTTATTCACCAGATGAATCTCCAAGCTAAGCATGCTGGGCATCTACATTCTAGCTTAAGGGAGAGTTTTGGAGAATATGTAGTTTACGTTTGTTATTTCATTTTCAAGGGTATATGTGTAATTGTTTCAGCAACCTAGCCTCCCTTCTGTATAAGGGAAAGTTAGTCTAATGAGAAACACAATGCATTTTTTCTTCTTTCACTAATTATCACACTTTAGGTTACATATGCATTAATCATCAATCTAGTGTAAAAATATTATCACCATATATTAGCATCAAACATCCCAGTACTGCCCTTCACACACACAAATGGCCGGAGAATTAAGTGCCTCCACAATCTTGGAAAGATTGAGCCACACAATCAAGGACTCTTCTATAAGACACAAATGGCCTTTTATAGATGGCAAACCTACAGAAACTCTCCCACTCACATAAACTCATGTGTTATTTATATAAACCGCATGCTGAAGACATCTACTGAGAAAGACTTCTTTACATCCAACAAGTAAAGAATCCAATCATGCTAGTCTGCTAGTTGTAACATCCATATTCTAACAAACCCGAACTCGTCCGATTTTAGATCCAATGAACCCAAAAACGTTGTTGGTCAATGCCAAACAACCTAAAACGGTCAATTTATTATGAATCAAAAGTCGTTCGGGCGAAATCGACCGAAAAACGGTCGCTTTGTAATGCGCGCCGCGAAAAGCCGTGACGCAAAATTCGGAAACCACAAAACGAACGGAGACCGTCATTAGATCCGATTCGACGAAACAAGACCAAAGGAATCGACCGTTCGTCAATCGGAGGTCGTGTGATATTTTTAAATCACGTAATTTAATATTAAACAAAAAAAAAACGTATCCGAAAATTTCGGGTATTCAAAACCCGATCGGAAGTATACCAATATTATACTCATATTGATCGTCATTTAGTGATGATCAAAACGAGACATTTCGCATTGGAATCCGACAAGCGAGGCACGAATGCAGACGATTTTTACATCTTATATAATTAGGAGAAATTGGCCAAAAAAAATATTAAAAAAAATTATCACTCTGCTACAGTGATTCCAGAACAGCCGTATGGTTGTTTTTTTTTTCTTTCTCTTTTTCCATATGGCAAATCCTCTCTCCACTTGTCAACTAATCCTTTCTTTTTTTCCCTATAAATAGAACCACCCACCTTGTAAACTACTCCCACATTTCCACCGTAAACGCTCCTCTTCACTAATTCTTGGCTGAGAACTTCTAGCCACTGGAGCTGCTTCTCCAGCCATTATCCTTTCTCTTCTTTTCAGCTAAAGAAGCTCAGTTGTAGGTATGGTTCTCCTCCAACATCCTTCCAACTACATTCCTTCCTCCATGCAAGTTTATTTCCCTTTTCTTTGTGAATCGTGCATGTTTCCAGTGAAACAAATTGCTGCTTCTTCCCATCAGAACTGCTGCATGTCGTTTGATCTTCATTTTGGAGATCAAGGTACATTCTAAAGCCCTCTTTCTCTTTTTTTTTCTGCTGCTGTCCAGCAAACCAAGGAGCCGCTGCTCCTTTCCATACTGCTGGAGCTTTGGAGTGGCCATTTTCTTCTCTTATTGTTGAAAGCTACTGCAGGAGATGCTGCAGCCAATTTTCAGCCCTAGAAACTCCTGCTAAAAGCCCCAATTCCAGTCCCTTGCTGCTGCATGTTCCTTCTCTCCCTCCAAAGTTAATCCAAGAATAGGTACATCCTTCCCCATCTTTTGCTGCCATGCATGCTGTCTTACCTATAGTTCAAAGCATCAAATGTTCAATCTAAGGCCTGTCCTTTGTTGCACTGATGTATTTTTCACACAACTCTATTAATTGCATGGATCCTCAATAATTCGAAACTATCCACTGTTTGTATTTCATGAAATTGGGGGGGGGGGGGAGGGAAGGGGGGGATTATTAACGGATTATCACTTTGGATCTGTTGCATGAATGCCACTATTGGAAATGGATTCTTTTTATTAGTTATATATGTCAGTAGTAGGACCAACTGCTTACTAAATTAATGATCAATGAAAAAGTTTAGTTATACGAAATATTGGGTGAAATGCAAGAAAGACCTGTATGAAGGTTGGATTTTGGTTGAGTAAGTTTGGGAGTATAAATGGTTGCTCCTTTTTCCATGGATTAGATTACAGGTGGTTATTGTTATTTTTTTGGGGTATCTACAGATTCTATTTGTGTTCTTACATGAGGGTGATCTTATTGTTTCCCATCCATGTTGAGATTAAATCCGTTCCAATAACCTACAACAATATCGGAATTATTATAAAAAAAAATTATTACATCTATTCGACCAATCCAGGGGCTCACACGCCAATATGGCTTAGATCCATTAATCAATAGAAAGCCGTGATTGAACGCACTAGAGAGGATACCCCATTTTTTTTAGCTCCCAGGAAAGGGGTTCAAATTGGATTTCCATGGGATGAGTGTGTAGTTATAGTTTGTACTCCAATCAAAGAAGAGCTCAGATTTAGGAAGGAGTGTATCTCGTACTGATTAAAGATAATTCATGTGATGTTGTTGGTTGATTGTAATAATACAAACTCATCGGAATCCGGGGACATTGTAGTTGGTACACTTCTTGTTGCCATACAGTTGTGATGAAGGAACCATTCTCTTGAATGAAGAATCTGAGATGCATTATCATGTGGCAATTTGATGCTGTAAATTTCCTATGAATCACTATTGTTGTCGTCGAAAGAGGCTACAGTTCAAAAATGTAAGGATTAAGGTTTCATGGGTGGAAGTTGTAAAAACAAAATATTCATATCGGAATCCTTAGTATCATGAGTACAATTGTTTGAGCCATGTTATCTAATATCTTGATGATCTGAGTTACTTACTTCACATACGATAGGTCAAAAATTTACATCTTCACCGTCTTGTTAAAGCTTATATTATGCTATGGTCATTCCCTACAATCAGTTTAACAAGGATCCATAATATTGATGACTTTGAGTTTATTCATTTTATTCATGTTAGTTTCAATTATGACTAAGACATTCTCCTGTAACTTCCAGAGTTATATAGTATTCAAAAAAAAAATTTAACGTGCTTCTTAGACTGTTCTTCTCTCTAGAGTTAGGTTAATACTACTCCAAAGATATTCCAAATTGAGTCGCCCTTACATAATGCTTGGCCTTGTGATTAGGATGATTAAGTCACCAGAGAAAGAAAGCAAGAAGGTATATAACTGAACAACACCTAATCTCATAATTTAGAGGTGATAAATGATAATCTAGAATCTTAAAGACTAATAACTTCTATAAATTAATCCTTTAGAAATACATTCTAATTTATGGATCACTGTCAATAAAATCATTGATCAAGATCTGTATGATTAACCATGGAAGGGATTGAAGATCAGTAATTATGAATCAATAATGACTTATAATTTGAGTGCCGGTCAGGTTGACCTTACACTTGACTGTGCGAGGGCGCGGTGACCCTCAACTGGGCGGAGGAAAGGAAGCCCAGTTAGGGCAGCGGCCGCCTAGTGCGCGGGTCTAGGATCCCAGTCCCTTCTCGGTTTTACGCGAGCTCGCAGTGTTTTTACGCCTCGTTGGGATCCAGACTTTAGACCAGTTCCGCTGACCTTGTCTTTTAGGATGCCCAGGCGGGGGATCCTGGTTTTTCAGTTTTACGTACGAGCTCGGTTGCCCGTTACCGATCGGGCTGTTTTTCTAGAGCAACTTTTCCGGAAAGTCCCTCTCACCCGTCTCAGTGGCGTAGTTTGGGAGTAGACCTATCCCTCTATTGGACCGTCCTTCCAATTAGGGGGCGAGACGGAAGAGCCCTTTTGTTGGCTTCTTCACCGCTTGAGTTTTTCTTTCGCCAGCAGACTTGGCGATTCTACATCCAGATCATCTATATCTATATCTACATCATCTAGAGTTACATTTGAGACTGTTGTACTGAGGTTTGAAGGGATTGATTTTACATCCATATCATCCACTTCTATATCTACATCATCTAGAGTTACATCTGAGACAGTTGCACTTGAGGTTTTAAGGGATTACAATTAAAGTTGAGTAAATGGAAAAGACTTTAAATCTAATTCGAAATCTCATTAAGCTAGTGGACGTGTTGGGAACTTAGTTAGGATGCATTATACAACACCGCATGCCTACGGAGGCACCCCAACCCTAAGACATTCTCCTAGTCTTAGAGTCATAGTGTGAGGTTTCACAAGAACCAAGACCACAGACTATCCACTAGACTTAAGGATTTAATAAATCATTATATCTTCTTATCTCATCTTTCCCATCATCAAAATCCATAAATATGATCTCTAAGTAATACGAGAATGAAATATACTTACTATGATCAATTAGTTATAAAATAAATATGCTTATGTGGGAAATGTTGGGTGAATAGCTAATCATGAGAGGTGCTTACTAGAGATTTGAAAACCTTTTACATTTGCAAGTAGAAATAAATTTTAAATTTGAGTTGCTCATGCCTCTCTACTTGCTTTCTTTTGTAAATAATAAATGCCTGTTATTTTTATATAAACTTATGGGAGGTACCAGCACCCGCTGACGCCTTTTCTTCCTTGCACGCATGGCAGGCAAGGAGCCTTTAGCACAGTAGCGGGTTAATGATTTCAGGAGATAAATTTTATACCCAATGGTATGGTTTATTTTGTGCCAATTTTTGTTCAATTTATATTGTATTATGTTTCTTTCTCTTCAGTCAGATTTTTGGGATATACTGTATGTACTGTCAGACTTTGTACATGTGAAATATATGGAAGTTAATGAAATAAGATTTTGGTGACAATTGTTCTAATAACTTGTGGTTATGATTGTGAATGTCATGTGGAAAATTATCCGCGCGAAAAATTTCCCTGTATTTCCGTAGCTTATGCGATCTAATGCGAATGAATGTTGTAACACAAAATGTGTGTAAACGGGTACCCGGATCCTAGGGGGTTCACACTAGTCATCTACACAATTCCAACAATAGGAAGCCGACCTATTGGTGAAAATGTGCGACAAAAGCCCAGTCCACGAGTTTGAGTAAAACCTTTGGCAACAGACCTCATCGTGTACCCACTATCATTTGGATTGTGATTCACTTAAACTCTTAAACCCCACTTTGGTCTAACTAGTATGAGGTCAATTACTGAGCAAACATAAGAGCATGCATATACAGCTCACGTGTCTAGAAGAGGTCCATGGCGCTGATGCATATCCCACTGAAATTAAGAGCATGCATCTCCATTTGGTGCCATCATTTTTAAAGGAATTTCATGTCACCATTATAAACTTGTAAATACCTCATGCTAGGATGCACGAATATGAATTACAGATATTGCCACGGTAAAGTGTCCAAGGCAATATAAATGGCATTATCGATCATAATTATTTTCTTATCCCTATTATACATCTGGAAACATCATTAACAACCACAATATGTAGTCAATACAAAAATTATTACCTCAAAAGATGACAAGACAATCAAGCTTGTTCGAGGAAAATATGGGGTGCACATCCTGGAAATGTGCACCCTTAATCCAACATAGATTCAGAGTGTACGGTACAAAGTGTTACAAAAACCAAGAATCAAAGAGTGCCTTAGAATGATCAATTACCCTCTCCACATAGATGTTTTCCTGGTTAAAGATGACCATGTTTCTAGCAAGATGAGGTTAGTGGTTCGTGAGGGCTGGTTTTTGGGTACCTCAAGGACGAGATATCTATCCCACTCTTACAGTATGTTGATGACACGATGTTGTTTCTAGGACCTGAAAAGGAAAATATTCGACAAGCATCATCTATCATGGATATTTTTGGGGACATTTTTGGGTTGCATGTCAATAGGGAGAAATAAGTGGTAGTACTGTTCGACCTTTTGGGGGGAGGCGCGGATTGCGACTATGGTATTGGGTATCCCTATGGCAACTCTGTCGATCACCTATTTGGGTCTTCCGTTGGTGGCGGGGAAGCTGAAGTCTGAGGACTGGAGGACGCTCATGGAAAGACTGAATGGGAGGTTGGTCGGGTGGAAGGTGTCGATGCTTTCGAGGGGTGGAAAGTTGGTGCTTATGAAGCATGTGCTCTCGGCCATCCCGATTTTCCTCTGTTACACGAGATCATTGTTTGTTGGTGTGTGTGACAAGATCGAGACTCTGATGAGGAGATTCTTTTGATCGGACGAGCGTCAGGATAAAAAAGGTATTCATCTGGTGGATTAGGGTAAGGTGGCATTGCCAAAGAGCAAGGGCCGCTCGGGGGTACTTCGGTTGGAGGAGATGAATAAGGCATTTCAAGACATATTATTGTTTGGATTTTTTTTGTTGACTAAATGTATTTTCTTTGATTGAATGTTAGGTAGTTATGGTCTCTAGGTAACCATCTAACAATGGTTTTTTTATGCCTGGAAGTAATCCTCATGTTGAAACTACTCACAGTGAGACAATGGAGTTCTTTGTTCCTCCTACATTTAGTGATCAAGGATGGACGTATGTTTTTCTAACGAATCTGAGTAATCACATCATGGTTACTTGTTGTTTATGTGGGAAAGTTGTGAGTGGAGGGATCAATCACAAGAAAAAACATTTGGCATATATAAAAGACAATATAACAAGTTGTCCCAAGGTGACTCCTGAGGTGCAGAAAGTAATGAGGGACAACATGGAGGAAATAAAAATAAAAAAGAGTGAGAAGACTTTGAAGATGAAAGATCTTCAAGAGAAAGTATCCATCAAGACTAATCAACCCTTGAGTGATAGATGGATGGATGGAAAAGGGCCTCGAACTTCAGTAGAAGATATGACAATGGAGATTCTTAGCCAATCCACGATCAAAGATAATTTTGCCAAGGAGGAACATGCACGTGCCAATTCATATGTGGCAAAGCACTTCTATGATTGTGTCATTCCTTTGATTGTTGTCACAAATGATTCTTTTCTTCAAATGTGTGAAGCAATTGGACAATATCGAAGGGGGTACAAGCCTCCATCATACTATGAGCTTACAAAGACACTAGTAAAAGAACAGTTTCAAGAAACAGAGGATTCTTGCAAAGCCATCGTGATTGTTGGAAAAATAATCGATGTTCTATTATGACAGATGCATGAACTAATAAGAGAGGAAGGAGCATCATGAATCTTTGCGTCAATTGTGAGCTCGAGACCGGTTTCTTGAATTATATTGCCCCTCTGCAGATTCTCATACAACTGAATACATCACTTCCTTAGTGGATAAGTCCATTGACGAAGTTGGGCCTGATATTGTAGCACAAGTCGTGATAAATATGCCAATATGGCTGCAGAAATAATATCAGGGACCAACAACCCATGGATCTTTTGGAGTTCGTATGCACCACATTGCATTGAGCTCAAGCTAGAACATATAACAAAAATACAAAGGTGAAAAGTGCCATCACAAAGGCACGAACATTGATTGTCTTCATATACAGTCAAGTAAAAACTTCAAGCCAGATGTGATAATTTACATAAAAAGATAAAATAATGAGGTCGGGACTGACAATATTTGCTAGTACATATCTTACATTGCAATCTGTAATGGACCAAAAAGACAAGTTAAGACTTAGTTTCTTCTGATGAATGGAGAGATTGCAAATAGTTCATGGCAAAGACGGGTAAGTGACTTCAACAATTGTTATAAGTGCTTCATTTTGGACTCGAGTGTCTTTGACCTCAAAGGTCTTTTCTCCATTTGTTCATGTTCAATGCATTGTTGATGGAGATAAGAGGTCGGCAATGTCAATTGTATATGGTGGATAACAAGATGGAAGAAGAGAGATTATGCGCATATTCAAAGTATGGAGGTATCTTACAAGCATTTCGTTGATGCCACTGACTTGAAGTTGAAAGAAAGGTTGGATAGCTCCATTCACCTTGCTGCGCATTATTTGAATCCCTCTTTCTATTATATGGACAATGCTCAAATCAAGAGGTAAGGACTTTCTTTGAAGAGATTCTTGGGTTGTATGGACATTTTTTATCCTGACTTAGAGATATATGATATCATCACTAGGAAAGAGTTGCTTCCATATGAAGGGATAGATAGGTCATTTGACAAACCTCCGGTTGTCAGACAAAGGTCAATCAATGGTGGTGATTTCAATTCGGGTATAAACTCTCATTAAGAAATCTTAGACTTAACTACTTTTTTTAAAATATTTGGGGTGTACACATTAACATGTTTCCCCCTCTTTTGACTCAAAAAAAAGAAATCTTAGACTTATGTGTTTCTCTTAATAATTGGTAATTAAGATGTTATATTTATTTATTTGAGAAAAAGATGTTATATTTATTTTTATAAATATCCCATTTGTGGAGATTGTATGGTGTTAGAAAACTTGAATGCTGAAGCGTATCAGAAATAAAGGATAAAGAGTAATAAAGAATGAGGGATTTTACGTGGAACCTTACTCCCTAAGGAGCGGGATGAAAACACGGGAGAAGGCCTCAAAGGGCCATATGTTGCATTCAACTTTCGCTCATTGAATACAGAGGGTGTGAGGCTTCTTATATAGCCCTCAACGAGTCTCCACATCCCACCACTGGTAGTGTGGGACTAAACTCTGGATGTGGGGATCCATTTACCCATCTTCTACATAAGTGATGCATACTCTAATACTCCTCCTCAAGCTGGAGCATGAAATGCTCAGCTTGAACAAACAGAAAGAAATCTCAAACTCACAAAACAAGGCACTACATACAATATCAACTCAACGCAAACGCAACTGTCGGTTGTTGTCGAGGATGTCGCTTCTCATGCTGTGCAGGTGAGGAGTAACAAACGCGTCGGAGTGTGAGTCAAACTGAATCTCCTCGTCGGAGAGCATGTACTACATATTGTGCCTATCAGAGTCACTGCAACTGAAATTGAGTCTCCACTTGGAGAACTCTGGCCCGCCACATCATGTGGACAACTGCTCCATCTCCAAAAGGCCGAACTGAAATAGCCGTAGAGACAACCTCGTCGGAGTCCACAATCGCTGGAGAATTGAGTCAGAAAAGTCTCCTCGTAGGAGTACTGGATCTCTCCCATACCGGCTCAAAGAATGGGACCTCTACTATGGAGCCCCTATGAAACCATATGAAAATCCTAGCCCACATGGTATTCGGAATGTGATCTCTACTCTGGAGTCACTATGGATCACATGAAGACTCTGACCACAACAAAGATGGGGAACAAAAAACTGAAGATCGCATACATGTGCGAATCAACCTGAAGACTCAGAATCTGAACATTGAGTCTGAAAATCTATAGAGTTTGGAAAATCTGGCCTGGAGAATTTGAATCTAAAACAAACCTGCACCTCGACAAAATACTCCTCCCCCTTTCTCACATATTTGTCGGAAAACAATGACATCAACCAAGTTGGGAGAAGACAAGAAAATGGGGGAGAAACATGACATTCTCAAATGATTTTTCCCAGGCTATTCTACTTTTTTTTTAATAGTCGTTCCTTTTTTTAATGTCATTCAACATTTTTGTGGCTTTTCTTTTTCCCCTTTTTTCCATGTACGAGGTTTCTTGTACATGCCTTTTCTCAATTTTTTGTTGTTTTTTAACAAAGAAAATCAGCCCACTTGGGCCAAAAGATCATGGGCCAAACTGTGGGCTCAAGGCTTGCATCTCACAGCTCCCCCCTCTCTACTTTAATTTTCAACTGACGACACAATCATCCCTTTTCTTAATTTCTATATTTAGGGTTCCCTTTCTCTCGAACCGGCCACCCTCGATGGGGTTCTTCGCCAGTGTCGCCGCTGGAGTAGGGGCTCCTCGCCTGGGAGCAAGAGGGATGCACTGCAGATCACCAAGAAAGTGCGTGACGATGAGGCTAGCTACTCGACACCCATCGTCGCCTGGAGAGATGGAGATCGAAGGGGCGACACGATGATCCGGAGGGGCGGTGCGATGCTGCGACGAGGAGATCAACAACCATCGTCGCCTGGAGCATCGCCACCTGGTGGATGAGGGCAGAGATGCATGGGCGGCCCTGGAGTTGAGCGACCGATGCCCTTGAGGGGGGTTATTCTTCCTTGAGGGAGGCGTCCAGATGATCATCAGCCAGTTTGCGGCAGAAAGCCTAATCGGGAAGACTTTCCATGACCAGCATTGGATCTCTCTCGAGGTCGAACACAAACATCATCGCGGTGCTCATTTGCATCTACGCCGTCGTCTTCATGTGATCATGGGGCCAACTCGATTGGCTCGTGTCGTCGAAGGAGGTGCTCTGAGATGGCCTAATCAGGGCTAAAGGGGAGTCTAGCGGTACCCGTGCACTGCTAGAGATGCGCTGCTAGGGAGTTCATCGTTGGAGGTCCAAGCTTGGGGAGAGGAGTGTACGGCAACACCGTCATGCGCAAGGGGAAGGCAATAATGGAGAGATCTTCACGAACTGTAGATCTAGGATTTCAGTAAACCCTAGAGATCTTGAAAACTCCAAAACTTGAACAAGAGTCCCGTGACCCCAGAATTAAGGTTTCAGAAAAAAAACCCTTGAACTTGATCTCGGACTTGAATGAACAACAATAATTTTCAAGATCGAAATACCAAAATCGAGTCTCGAACAAACAATGAAAAAACTCCTCGAGAATCAAACCCGCTCTGATACCATGTTAGAAAACATGAATGCGGAAGCGTAAATAAAGGATAATGAACAATAAAGAACGCGAGATTTTACGTGGAACCCCACTCCCTAAGGAGCGGGATGAAACCCCAGGAGAATGCCTCAAAGGTCCATATATTGCATTTAACTTTCTTTCATTGAATACATAGGGTGTGTGGCTTCCTATATAGCCCTCAATGAGTCTCCACATCCCACCACTGTAGATGTAGGACTAAACTCTGGATGTGATAAATGGATCTTGGAGGGATCCATTTACCCATCTACTACATAAGTGACACATACTAAAACACATGGCATTGATACGCCACATTTGAAGGGATGGCAATGAAGATATTAAAGTTGAGAGCTTTTTCCTTAAGTTGCGAAAGGAATTGGATGACTCTTAATGCTGTAAGGCTAAATAGTCGATGCAACATATTTTATTTGTTACACAATATTAATAAAGTAGTTAATGATATATTTGTGGGTATTTTATAGATTCACACGAAAAAAAAGGAACAGGCTTGAATTCAAGCGATTGACTTGGTATATGTTAGATTCAACTCAAGTTGAGGGATGGCCATCTTAAAAAAATGAAATGACCAATTTGCCTCAAATGATAGAGCCCATGTGAAAAATGGATTGGTAAAGATGGAGATGATGAGGTATTTCAGGGATCGAGTTTAACGTGAAACTTAGTGGTGGTGGCAACTAGTGCAGAGGATTTGGTGCAACATAGGAGAAGCCAAAGACATGTTAGTTAGGGATGAAAACGATCACGAATATATTCATACCTGATCTGCTATCGTATTTGTTTTATACGTATTTTGAAATTCATATTTGTATTTCTTTTAAAGTGGATGTGGATATGGATATTACTTTGACATTCACTAATATTCTCATTCGTATTGGTATGCCGGTTTTAGTATATAAATATAATCATAGATTCATCTATAATTGTATGCAACAACATTTTATGATCGCATTCACCATTGTTGATATAATGGTTATGAAAGGGATATATTTGAAATATTTATTTTATGTGTAAACCATCTTAAACATTTATATTGTTGTTAATCTATTAAACATTTTTGTTGATCATATCCGATTTGTATTTGTTTGGTAGTCGTTTTCATTTTTAAGGATACAGTAACACATTTTTTATATCTGTTAATATTCGTGTCAACATCTGCATTCGTATTTTAAAATGGATAAGGATATTGATTGTACCTATATCCGTATCCAACCATTTTCATCCCTAATGCTCGTAGTTCAAACCCACTACTGAGCTCGAATGAAGAACTCCCATCCGAGAAAGAGAGTGAAGAAGATGATGATAAGGACACAATCATAGTGGAAATTCAGGATTCAGGATGCTTTGTATTCAGTATAATATTGCGCTTGAATATTTTAAATTATCTTATGCTATTAAGTTAATACATTAGTAATGTTATTTGTGGTGTTTTTTTATTTTGTTTTGAATGCTTACATGTTTTGATGATTGTTGATTAATATTTGATAGATATAGATTGTTTTGAGCTCTATATGAAAGTCATTTTTCTTATATCTTCTTAAACTTCACTTTTATTACATAATAATTTCAATTCAATTGTAGTAACTTTGTAGATATTTATTTATTTTAGATTAAAAATTAGAACCGCATATATCTTGCATATGCCCCTGCACACCGCTATCACTATTTGTTGACATGTCTGAACGTATAAGCATACTGCTTTCCTAAACCTTTACTGCTTTCCTAAATCTTGATACATATTGTGACTTGTCTTGGCCCTTTGGATTTAATTATCCCTCGGTTAGGAGTATTTGTCATCGTGAACCCACTAATCCAGTCTTTCTTCATCTATTTCATGTGGTCTCCCACGCCTCATTTCTAACCTTCCCATGTCCATTTTTTCCTTCCTAAAAATTCAAGTTTTGTTAAATGATTAATATATAAATAAATAATTTAAAATGAAAAAAGGGAAAATAGAATCCAGACTGCATCAACAATGAAACCAAGACCTATCCATTCACAAAGCATACAAAATGCATGATGTATCTACAGTTTTGTATCTGTCTAAATGAGTCTTATCTTAATATTGGACATCTATGAAGTCTGCCAGCAACTATAGATAGTTTGAGATTTCAATTATAAATTCACCAAACCTTAGAACTCCAGAATGACAACAGATAATCTGTATATCAATAATGACAATTTAGCAACATTACCTGCACCAGGAGAAGCTGCACGGCTATATGACCCTTGAGTCTTACAATAGCATAAGATGCTGTCTCCAGGTTGCTTTCCTCTACATCATTGTTGATAAACTCGCTTTCTGAAATTACTTCAGCATCGGAGTTAGTCTGACCAATGTCTGGAATCTCAATTTTGCTCATCGATGTAGCCACGCCCAAAAATTCATGTAAAGTTGATACAGCAGTTTCCTTTAGAGGTAACAATATATCCGTCCAATCCTTCTCTGAAAGCTTGCGATCTAAATCATGGGTTAGACGTAAAAATGCAGCAGTCCCTGTGTTTGAGGAACCATGGTATGGACTTCGTATAAAGCTAGCGAAAATGGATGCCACGTTGGGCAAGAGAATGCGGACGGAATCAAAGAATTTCACATATAACTCCACTAAGCGCTGTGTTGCAAGAGCTTGTGCATCAGAAGCCCCTTTTTGACCGTCATGGTCTGAAGGATCACTTGACTGAGAAGCATCCTGACTTTGATCTAAAAGCCGATTATCACTAAAAATAGGGAATATAACAGACTTAAAAACACTAGTCCAAAAAGCAGAAGAAAAGAGATGCCCATGGTCTTTCAAGATATCAAAAAGTACTTCCAAAGCTCCTTTTCTTATTGTTGATCTCGAGTCAGAAGTCAATCTTGAAAGACCTGAAAGATTTAGAAGTTCTCATCAGTTTTTGCCCTAAAAGAATCCAAAGAGGGGGTTTGCTAAAAAATACCAGCAAGAAGAGGGACCCAAAAATACACATGATCATCTTTTTCCGTAAAGGTATCCCCATTTGAGTCATTAGCAGTAGCTGAATCAGTAAACATGTTTTTATCATAGCAAACTAGTCCTCCTTCAGCGAGCTTGACAGCACAGAACCTCAAAAAGGCAATAGCATTGAGGCTGACATCACTGTTAAATTTACTATTCGTAAATGTAATCAGGCATTTAACACAGTCAGTGAAGATAGTTGTCTCGGTCTCTGTGATGTAGGGAAAATATTCACGAACTATTCTTTCCATAGTTGAAAAAGCCAGTTGAACAATAGCCTTCCGTTCATCAGCAGCAGCAGCAGTGAAGACCTGATAAATTTAATGACTTCAAAAAACTGAAGGAATACAAATAGAATGCTAAGATTTTTCTTTTTCGTTTTTTTAAGATAGACATTAAAAACAGTGGTTCGCAATGTAACTGATAAGTTTTGCCAATTGTTTTCAAAGCATGAATGGCTCCTACGAGCATCTCCGCACAAGTGTGCCTGGCAGAATGTGTGCATGTTTGCACAATCTTATGTTATACAAAAGGGAACGCCAGAGCATGGTTTCATGGTTCTAAGACATTCTTACCATGAACACACTTTTCCAACCAGATTTCACATTGCTGACTCTACTTAAAACCATCTGGGAAATGCATCTAACTATCAGTTCTCTAATTTCCGCTGAATTGCTTTTCTGCATAACAATCACAAAGGGCCTCAGAAATTCGTTTTGAAAATTATAATTTGCCAGCTCTTCCCGTTCCAAAAACTTCATTGCAAGTTGTCTCAATGAATCCATCACAAATATGGCAACTGAGAGATTCTCTGATGTTCCAACTGAAACAAAGAAATCAGAAAGCACATTCCAAATGCGAGACCAAACCAATCTGATACGATTCATGTTGTAGTGCCTGACCAAAAATAGAAGAACAAAGTAAGTACATCAATCTTACATGACTAAGAATGCAGAACCTATCTATAAACTGAAATTGATCTTACGCAATTTCAACTATTTTTGTAAGGCTGAAAACTCTAGGATCTGTTGGAGATTGAAGTTCGGCAATGGAAACCTTGCAAAGAGCTTTAACAAAAGCTACAATTGCTTCACTGTTCAACCTTTGGCTGTGAGCAAAAATATGATTAAGTTCAAAACTTCCAATCTGGTCTAACAGATTTAAGTTCGAGATAAAATTGTTTATCTGCTCAGGAGAAACCAGTCCTGTAGCATTGACACCAAGAGTGGCACTATCATAGGAACCTCCTCGGACAACAGCCATGACAGCAGGATTTTGAAGAACATTAGCTTTCTTCTTGAGTGATTGAATTGCTAATGGTTTTTGATGCTTTTCCTCGTTTTCCCCAACAGACACTGTGAAAAATGATGCATCAGTAGGTGCACCCTCACCTAGAAGCTGTAAATGCTCAAATCTGGATAGGCATGTCAAAATATGCTCCCATGCTTCTTGCAAATAATTCCCATCTTCTATGGCAATGGATATAATGGCCTGCAAACAAGAATGATTAAGATTAAGCTGTTATGAAAAAACATCACGGGATAGTGTATCATAGAGAGATTAGATAAATTATTTTTTTCAGTAAGCTTTTTAAAGTGCGAAAATATGAAATAAAGGAGGAACGGGATGAAACCAGATGAGAAAGCCAACAAGGGCTAGGTTATTATATTTATCAAGGACCAGAATATGTGTGCGAAGTATCATTCAACAATAAGCAATAAGGGAATAAATCTAGCGTATTGTAACTGGATCTTGGAGAAATCCAATTACCCATACAAATACATACTCTAACACCTCCCCTCAAGCTAGAGCTGGAAAACTACAACTTATTATAAATGAAAATAGTCAACCCATCGTCACACGATACATCTTCTACGAAGTTGAGAGGAAATCCGCTCAAAGTTATCGCAACTAGGAACAGATCCACGCTGAGGAGATAACACCAAGAGGAGACCCCTACCTAGAGAGGATACTCGGTGAAAACACCGAACTAGAGGCAGATGGTTGGAGTGTTAATCTTCATGCATTGAGTTGATGTGCAACAGAAAACTGAGATGATTCCAAGTGTTAGGAGTAAAAGTCCCGCATAAGTAATTGATGTCAAAAATTGAATGTAGAGTGACCATTTCACATTCAAAGATCCCGAGAATGGGCATCTCATATACGGGAAGTCCTAAAAAGGGCATATCCAAATGGAAGCCATCATCTCTTCTCTTATATGTGGACCTTAACGAGTGTGTCTCTCTCATATAAAGACCTCAAGATGTGAGTTCACTCACATATGTTGAGAGTTGTATTTGTCTTTCCTTATTTATTATGCATTTTATGCCATCATCTCCTCTTATATGCGGACCTTAAAGAGTGAGTCTCTCTTATATGAAGACCTCAAGAGGTGAGTTCTCTCACATATGTTGAGAGTTACATTCATCTTTCCTTATTTACTATGTATTTCATATTTTATCATCTCTATTATATAAATTATCCTCTAGAGTTTCTCCTCTTTATACAAAAGAGACCAATTAACTCAGTCATGGTCAGTCCTGAGCCTGGGTAAATGATAGGGTTGCAATAGGTAGCCGACATCCAAAATAAAAGTCGGAGATGAATTCCTAAATAGTATTCTCATTTTCCTTAAGAACGTCGAATCTTTTCAACATGGATTTAAGCAAACATTTGGATTTCGTTGGGGTGTTCCCTATTAATGAGGTGTTGCACAACCGGAATGCAATGAGAAGTTGGCAAGGGTAGTACATAGATGCCCTAATGTCAAAATTTGCAAGGGTTCTTGTATGAGGAATACGTACAAGTAATAAACTACTTCTTCTACATCTCCGCCCAGATGTAACAAAAATTTGCAAGGGTTCTCGCATGATGGATGTATGCGAGTAAAGAAGTTAGTCCAAACGAGGTCGTAAAAGAAGTTGCGGATAGGTAGTTGGAATATTGACACTTTGACTGGCAATTTGATGTAGATAGTAGATATGATGGAAAGAAAGAAGATTATGATATTGTCTCCAAGAGAGACAAAATGTGTTGAAGAGAAAGCAAGGGAGATCGAGAAACAAGCTTTAAATTATATTCAGGTAAAGAGAAGGGTAACCAAAGGACATGGCTTCAATTCCCACTAGCAACATTATTTTAATCAGGTTGACCAAAGCAAAAGAAAGACCAAAGACCTTTCTCAAGTGAGATCCATCAAGGATGAGGAATGTCACGTACTTGTTACTAAGAATGATATAGAGACTAGATGTGAGCAGTATGTTCATCAGCTTTTCATTGGGAAGGAAATAGAGAGATCTTGGGTGATCTAACTAGTAGTGAAAAGTTACTTGAATCAAGCAAGCTTTAAACGAATATAAAGAAAGGAAGTAGATGAGGCTTTAAAGGTTATGAGACTTGGGAAAGGTGTACGACCGGATGACATTCCTGTAGAAGTATGGAGAGTTTTAGGTGAGCGTGGTTTGACTAGCTCACGAATCTATTCAATGATATTTGGTGAAACAAGAAAATGCCTGAAGATTGGAGGAGTATCGTGGTACCTCTTTCAAAGGACAAAGGGGGCATTCAAAATTGTTCAAGTTACATAGGTATCAAGCTGATTGTCACACTAAAAATTTAGGAACGTGTGATCGAAAGAAGGTTGAGGCAAGTTTCCAAAGTAAAAGAAAACCAATTCGAATTCATGCCAGGTCACTCAACTATTGATGTCATCCATTTATTGAGGAGAACAATGGAGGTTTTTATAGCTAAAAGGAAGAATCTCCATATGATTTTTATTGATTTGGAGAAGGCTTATGATTCTATCCTATGAGAGATATTGTAGAGAGGTTTGGAGAAGAGACAAGTACATGTCCTATACATTAACCTCGTAAAAGATATGTATGATAGGGTTTTATCTTGTGTAAGGAACCAGTCTAGGAAGACTGGTTATTTTGACATCAACATTGGTTTACATCAAGGTTCAACTTTGTGTCCATTTCTTTTTACTGTTATTATGGATGAGTTGACAAATGACATTCAGGATGAGATATCTTGGTGCATGTTATTTGCTGATGATATTGTATTAATTGATGAGACAAAAGATGGAGTACATGAGAAGCTTGAGGTCTGCACACATGCATCGGAGAATAAAGGATTTCGTATAAGTAGGGCTAAGACTGAATATATGGAGCATACCTTTGATGGAAGCAACGGTGAAGGAATCGAGGTGAAGATTGGTGATAATAACATATAGAAGAGAGACTCTTTTCGATACCTGGGATTTATTTTGCAACATGATGGGAAAATTGGAGATGCTACTAATAGAATAAATGTAGGCTGACTAAAGTGGAGAGGAGCCTCTATTGTTCTTAGTGATAAGAAAATTCCTATAAAAATCAAAGGAAAATTTTACGAAGCAGTCGTGAGACCTACTATGTTCTATAGATCTGAATGTTGGCCTGTGAACCATAAACATATGCAGAGAATGGCTGTAGCAGAAATGAAAATGCTAAGGTGGATGTGTGGACACACATGTAAAGATCGGATTCAGAATGATGCAATTAAAAAGAAAGTTAGTGTAGTTCCGATTGAAGATCATATGCGAGAAAACTGCTTAAGATGTTTTGGTCATTTGCAAAGAAGGTCAAATGATGCACCAATTGGGAGATGTGAGTTTTTGGATGTTGAGCCAGCTAAGAGAGGGCGAGGATGGCCCAAGAAGTGTTGGAAGGAGATTATATGAAGGAATCTTAGTTTTTTTGGATATAAGCCTGAGATTGACTTAAAATAAATCTGAATGGAGGTGAAGAATCCATGTAGCCAACCCTACTTAATTGTGGGAAAAGGCTTTGTTGTTTTTGAAAGAGAAATGTAGAAATGGTGTCAAAGTAGTTGTTCATAAGGATTTGAAAGATAGTGTCGTTGAGATGCAAAGATTTAGAAATCGGATTATTTTGCAAAAACTGGTGCTTGAAGAAGAAATTACGATTATCAACTTAGTTTATGCACCACAAATTGGTTTAAAGGGAAGGATTAAACAAGCTTTTTGAAAGGATTTGGATAAGATTATGCAAGGAATCCCACAAAGCGAGATGATTTGCCTAGGTGGATATCTTACTGGACATGTGGGAAATGATGCTTCAAGGTATGTTAATGTTCATGAAGGCCATGATTTAGGGGATAAAAATGAAGAGCAAAAAGTTATTCAGGATTTTGAAATGGGTTATGGCCTTCATATCAAACACTTTCTTCAAGAAGAGGAGGAGAATTTGATTACCTGTAAGAAGCGTCCGGATGAAACATAAATAGATTACTTTGCGATGAGGACAAGAAATCGATCGTGTCAAAGATTGCAAAGTAATCACATGAGAGATCTTGACATTTCAACATCACTTGCTAGTCACGAATGTGCAAATAAAAGGGTTGGTAAAGAAAAAGATGGTTCCCAAGATCACTAAAACTAGATAGTGGAATCTTCAAATGAAGCAACGAAGCATTAAGGAAGGTTTTAGAAAACTTATCTAGGGATTGTAACGAAAGTGCAAATGATATGTGGGAGGCGGTAGCATCTTGTATAGAAAGAGTAACCAAAGAGATGATAGGCAAGTCTACCGAAGGAGTTCCTGTCCAAAAGGAGGCTTGCTAGTGGAGTGAAGATGTGCAAAAGAAGCTTGAATTTTAAAGAAGCTTGCATTTTAAAAAAGCTTGCATTAAAGCAGTGTCTAAAGATAGATTAGAGGAAACTGTCACAAACTACACAATAACGAAGAAGAAAGCAAAGAAGGCAAAGCTCGGTCAAAAGTATGAAGTTTTTTACAAAAAGAAGCATGGATACCCCGCATCTGCTCGCGTGGTAGAGCAAATTAAGTCTTCAGACACTACATCTCCTTAGGAAGATTCACGCCTTGATGATAATATGATATTGTCTCGTGTATTTGGGAGATCATGACTTCAATGACTGGCACTACCACTACATGATCCACAAATACTGCAGTCGTAGCTAGGGCATCATCGGGCTCCTCGGGTATTGCATACGCTTTTACTGGTAGTAGTAGTGCAAATATGACAGTGGATAATGGAATCTGGTGCATCCCACATCTATGTGGAGTCAGGGTCCAATTCATATCTTACATGTCTATACCCCTCATGTATGTAGATGGGTCGTTATTGTTAATGGGGTCCACTTACCCATCATTGAACATGGTGAGGTGCATTTGATGCCATCCATGTACTCACATAATGTTTATATGCCCCTGATTTTCAAAAGAACTTGCTTTCTATTAATCAGATTACTAAGGATATACATTGTCATACTATTTTGACTCTTCTCTTGTGTTTCAGGACATGCTCAAGAGCTGGGTAAATGGATATGGCCGTGAGAAACAGGCTCTATAGACTAGTCCAACCTCCTTATGATGGGACTATACCTACTGGATCAGTCTCACCATACATGTGGCATTTTCATTTTGGCCACCTTCCTCTGCAAAAGCTATGTCATGTCCTCCCACAGATCTCCATGCAATTTTCCTTCTATTTCCAAGCGTGCTAGCTTGGGAAGCATCACCGTTCCTTATTTTCATCTCGTCACGATTCTCAGTTGTTTGAGCTCCTTCATTTAGATATCAGGGGTCTGAGTCGTGTCCTTGATAACCAGGGACACCGTTTTGATCTAGTTGTTGTAGATGACTTTTCTAGACTTTCTTGGATTTTCCTGATAAAGAATAAGTCGGGGGTTGGATCTATCATTAAGTCATTCATTAATGAGATAAGGAATATTTTTATGCTACTTTCACGTACGTATGTTCTGATAATACCTTGGAGTTTTGCACCTTACAGCTATTCGTGTTTCTCAGGTCTCTTGACGTTGTACACCAGACCTCGTGTGTCTATACATCTCAGCAGAACAGTGTTGCCAAACGTAAACATCGTCAGTTACTCGATGTGACCAGAACCATGTTGATTCAAAGTCGTGCTCATCATGCTTATCGGGGTGTTGTGGTTCTCACTGCATGCAACATAGTGAATCATATGCCTTCCTTTGTTTTGGGAGAAAGGGTCCCTTCCTTGATTGTGTTTTCCAAGAAGGATTTGTTCTCTATACATCCGGTATTTTTGGATATGTGGCCTTTGTTCATAATCTTTTGTCTGGGTGTGACAAGCTCTCCCTCAGAGTTGTCAAGTGTGTTTTTGTTGGCTACTATCGTACCCAAAAAGGATACCATTGCTTTGATCCACTTCGACGAAAATACTTTATCAGTGATGGCATTACATTCCTTCAATCTGTCATGTATTTCACTCCTACATGTGATAGACTGGCCTCATCTGACTCTGATGAGGAGATCTACATGTCTCCACCTCCTACAACCCTACCACCACCGCCATTGTCATGTCCACCCCCATCTCCAGTACCTTCACTTGCTCCTACACCTACTCTTATAGCTACCACTGGACTACCACCCACCTTGACTCGATTTTTGCTACATGTATTTAATCGCAGGTCTTGCTTTGTTCCCTCTGCACATGTCTTCCCCATCATCCAGTATGCCTCAGGTATGCAATGAGCACATTGTTTCTCACAACTGAGTTGTCCATGCAGTAGGATTCCTTATAGGATGAGCAAATACCCTCTCAAGAGGGAAACTTACAAGTTCATGGGATGGCAGATGATCTCGATGTGTTGATTGCTCTGCGAAAGCAGATACGTACTTGTGCTTCATATCCTCCAGCAGCACACGTGTCTTTGAGCAGAGTTTCAGAGGAGTTCAGGAGATTTACCTAGGCACTATCAGCCAAGGAAATACCATGGACATATCAGGATGCTATTTAGGAAAATCAGTGGTGTCTTGCCATGGAGGAGGAGATAGCTGCAGTACAATCATGTGGCACTTGGAGCCTTGTTTCAGCTCCAATTGGCGAATTCGTTGTTGGGTGCAAGTGGGTGTTCATGGTGAAGCATTGAGCAGATGGTAGTGCAGATCACTATAAGGCGAGACTTGTGGCACGTGGGTTCACCCAAACATATGGGGTGGACTATCACGATATATTCTCTCCAGTGGTCAGACATTCTACTCTGTATATACTTCTATCAGTTGCAGTGACTTGGGATTGGCCTCTCTATCAACTTGCTGTGAAGAATGCTTTTCTATATAGTGACCTATAGGAGGAGGTTTATATGCAGCAACCACTTAGGTTCGCTACTGATTGGGGAGTGTCGGAAGGTTTGCAGGATTCATAAGGAAATTTATGGTCTTAAGTAGAGTCCAAGAGCATGATTCCAGAAGCTCTCGGATTTGATAGAGTGACAAGGGTGTGTGCGATCGACTTCCGATCACTCTCTGTTTGTTCACAGAACTTAGAGAGGTACAGTTGTCATTCTTATCTATGTTGATGAAATCATTATTAAAAGATGACGAGCAGGACATTCAGGTTGCAAGGATTTCCTAAGTCAATGGTTTGTGACCAAGGATCTTGGTAGTTTACGCTACTTCCTTGGACTGGAGTTTGCCAAGAACCAACAAGGTCTTGTGACGAACCCCATGAGAAGTACGTTACGGATCTTCTCTCTGAGACAGGCATGGCGGACTGCAGACCTGCCACTACTCCTATGGATCCAAGCATGAAGCTCTATGATGATGACACTAAGAGGTCGACAAGAGGAGGTACAAGGAGCTTGTTAGTAAGCTTTTGTATGTGACCATCATCAGGCCAGATATATCATTTGCCATGAGCAAAGTGAGACAGTTTATGGATTAACCCAGACATGCACATATGGATGCAATGCATATGATTTTGAGTTATCTGAAGGCCTCACCTGGCACTGGTCTTCTATTTAGCAAAGGTACATGCCATATTTAGTGCTGAATCAGAATACATGACCATGGCGTAAGCTAATAAAGAGATGATGTGGGTCGGATGTGTTCTTACTGACCTAACTAATGACTATTGAGATGCCTCTTCCCATGCACCTCTAATACGACAACCAAGATGCTCTTTTCATTGCAAACAACCATGCCTTCCATGAGGCTACCAAGCGCATCGAGGTGGACTGTCACTACACTCATGACATGATATAAAGGGTATCATTGCCACTGCTCATGTTAACTCTCGAGACTAGACAATAGATGTACTTACAAAGGCCCTAGCCAGAGGGACTTAAGAGAGATGTTGCTCCGAAGTGAGCTTGACCCATATCTACACTCCGACTTGAGAGGGGTGTTGAGATATTAGTTATCTTTTATGTAATATTTACTTTCTCTATCTTCTTTATGGAATTTGCCCAATAGGTTACTCTCATATATAAGAGAACCCTAGGGCTTCATTAATGAGCAATTCATTCTTTCCTTTCAACACATGTCATATAAATTAATATTATAAAGCATATGTATGATGATGCTTCATCCTGTATAAGGATCCAGTCTAGGAAGACCGACTATATTGACATCAATAATGGTCTGCAACAAGTTACAACTTTGAGTTCATTCCTTTTTACTTTGATTATGGATAAGTTTACTAGTCACATTCAGAATGAGATACCTTGGTGTACGTTGTTTGTCGATTATATTGTGTTGATTGATGAGACTAGAGATGCAGTAAATGAGAAGGATTTCATATAAGTAGGGCTCGGACTGCTATATGGAGTGCACATTTGATGTAAGCAGTGGTGAAGGAATCATGGTGACTATTGGAGATGATAAAACTCAAACGAAAGATTACTTTAGATACTTGGTATCTATTTTGCAACAAGATAGACTATTTGATGGAGATGCTACTCATAGAATAAATATAGGTTGCCGAAAGAGTAGAGGAGCCTTCATTATTCTATGTGATAAGAAAATTCCTTTATAAAGCAAAGAAAATTATTACAAATTAGTCATGAGACATGTTATGCTCTATGGATCTGAATGTTAGCATGTGAATCATAGACATGTGTAGAGAATGACAGTAGTAGAAATGAAAATGACCACATGGATGTGTGCTCATACACGAAACGATAGGATTCAGAATGATGCAACCAAAAGGAAAGTTTGTGTAGTGTTCGAAGTGCGAGATTTAGGATGTTAAGCCAGTAGAGAGGGGGCGAGGAAGGCCCAAGAAGCGTTGATATGATACTATAGGAAGGGATCATAGTTATTTGGATCTAGACCCAAGAATGACCCAAGATAGATCTGAATGGAGGCGAATAATCCATGCAACCGGCCCTACTTAATGCGGGGAAAAGATTTGGTGGTGGTAGTGGTGTATGGTATGAAAGCAATAATCTGAGACCGGGGCTTTGAAACCCGAGTCCAACCCCAACTACTGACCCCTCTCCTTCCTCGCCTTGTCATGTCTACAGTCGTTGCATGCCCCAACCACTGCCCTCGAAGGGCTCACCATTGTCATCGCGGGGTCCCAACAACACCCCTACCACCACAGGGCTTGGCCACCATCGTTGGCTAGCCCCACCATTGTCGTTGATGGCCACAACCATAACATAAGGTCCCTCCATGCCCTAGCAGACCCTTCGAGCTCCACGTTGCTCTGTCCCTCGCAATCAGTATCTCTATAAGGTCTGATCTTGGGTTTTACTTTGGTGAAATTAGACCTCTAATTCATATACGTGTTTTAGCGCATCAACAAGATTGATGGGAATGTTTGTGGCACGAGTCTGCATACACATTCGCCATATGATCATGTAGATTCATTCATATCAGTCTACAGACCCGGTCGTGTCCTTTCCCAACCTTTTCATCATCATGTCAGAGAACAATATCGACATATCATCTTCAGGCACCTTCAAAGGTCTAGTGCTCATCGTCAAGATGGATGGGACCAATTATGAGTTATGGGTCATGCACTTCATGAGTCTAATACAGTGCAAGTATCGTAAAAGTCGGTCGACTAGCTCGACTAATCAGTCCGACTAGTCTAGTCGGTATGGTGGTCAAATGACTACTTACGGTCAATAGTCGGTCAACTGACTACTAAGATGATAGTTGGATGACCACACCGACTAGTCGATCGATTTTTGCATGAAGAAATTATTTTTTTGTTTTTTTGCTTGTTTGAAAGCAAATTTATTCTAATATGCTTAATACTGTATTTAAATTCAATTACTCCTTTTATTTATTATTATAGTATAGAAAATGTCCATATCTATGTAAGTATATAAGAATATATGTATAAAAATGATTTATATATTTAAAATAACTCAAAAAATTCAAAACCGACTAAGACTATGTAAATCTGAATACTTGTCTGACAACCGATTAATCCTTAATTAGTGACCTACCCGACGGAGTACCAACTACCGATATCTGCAACCTTGTGCACTGCAATAGAAAAAAGCATATTCTGACACAACATCAGCTGGACGTCAAGATCGGGGTTAATCCCTCTTGGGAGCATGATGACACATACATGCGCATTTGGCTATCCGATACTCTTACCATGGAGATAACTAATGGCATCGTACATCAGCTCACTAACAACGTAATGTGGGACATCTTCGCCACCACCTATTCCCATGCGAGGAATGAGATGAAGATACTTCAACTCCAGTATGTCATCTTCACGACCAAGCAGAATGGATATTCTCTTCATACTTTCAATTCGAATTAGAGCATGTTTCAGAAGCTTAACATTCATGCCCCTGAAGGCATATCCAGAGCGGGATAAGGTTTAGATTAATGGTACTATAGTTGGAGTATTTTTATTGTCTGTTGACCTTGAGTGCGATGCCGCACAAACTTAGTTACTTACAGGTGCTTCCCGACCTCCCATGGAGGAGGCATACAATAGACTCAGTAGGATTACGGTCCTTCTTCACCCTCAACAAAAACTTCCTCTGTTATGGCTACATCTCGTGATCGAGGTCATGTTTAGTCTAGAGGATGCGGTACGCGTGGCAAAAGAGACGGATGTTTGTGTCAGACCTACACCTATTGTCACCGCTTTGGCCACTCCGAGGAGACATGCTATCAGAAGCATGGTTATCAAGTGATTGCACGTGTCGCAGAGTAGGTTGAGATTCCTGGTACTCATGCCACTTCTGCAGAGCAGAAGTTCGATGATCTAGTCTCCCATCTGAGGGAGATCATGACTCCTGCAACTGAACTCTTTAGTGTTCCTTCATGTCCATCTGACATCGCTTCCTTAGCCTCTAGTCTCTACTAGCACTTCAAATATAGCATATGATTTTACCAGTTGTCACAGCACATGTGCCGCAGAGCAGGTTAAGATTCCCCATACTCCTGCCACTTTTGCTAAGCAGAAGTTCGATAATCTAGTCTCTTGTCTAAGGGGAATCATGACTCCTGCTACCGGACTCTTTGGAGTTCCTTCAGGACAATCTGGCATCGCTTTCTTAGCCTCTGCTAGCACTTCAGATATAGCATATTCCCTCACCAGATGTTGGCAGAAAACCAAAACTTGATTATTCTTTGATCCCTAGGCACTCTTATATAGGGAGAGACCTATGGAAAAATTACATAGAATAGACAGAAAAGTAGGAAAATATGTAAAGAGGGTACAGAAATATAGAAAATATCTCGACACTCCCCCTCAAGATGGAGCATAGATATCTATCATGCTCAGCTTGGATGAACACTTCTGGAAGGGCCCTCTAAGTAGAGCTTTGGTGAAGATGCCAGTCGTCTGGTCCCCTGAACTGACATGAGATGTAGAGATGAAGTCCTACTGAATTATGTCACGTATGTAATGACAATCAACCTCAATATGCTTTGTCCTCTCATGAAATGCACGATTATTAGCAATGAATAGTGCAGCTTGATTGTCGCATTCCAATGACATTGGAAGAGGAACATCTATATGTAAGTCTGTTAGGACTGCTCGAACCTACATCATTTATGTACATGCTTGTGCCATTGCTCGATACTCAGATTCAACCAGTGTTGTAAAAGTCGCCCGACTGGCCCGATTAGTAGGTCCGACTAGTCTAGTCAGTGGGGTGGCCGACCGAGTACCGACTAATTCCGACTAGGTACACTAATCGACCAATTTTCGCTCGTAGATACCGTATTTTTTTTAATGTTTTACTTTTTTTATAAGCGAACTTAGTATAATATGCCTAATGTTTTATTTAAATTCAATATTTTCTTTTATTTTATTATGGTAGTATATAAATGTACAAAATCTATGTAAATATATGTATAAAAATGAGTTATATATTTAAAATAATTATAAAATTCAAAGTCGATTAAAGTCCGACTAAATCCGATTAGTCGCCCGACTGCCGATTAATCCTTAGTCAGTGACCCAACCGACCGAGTACCGACTACCGACTTTTGCAACCTTGGATTCAACACTAGATATATCAACAACAGTTTGTTTCTTACTTTTTCATGAGACAAGAGAATCTCCAACGAATATAACAAACACAAATATGGATTTCCTGTGTTGGGGCATCATGCATAGTCTACATCTGTGCATGTTGAGATAGTATTAGACTCACCCCTTTTTAATTGCAGTCATGCACCTGGAGATGATTTGAGATACCTTCGTATCAATTGTATAACATACATATGAACTTGGCGAGGTTGCTCCATGAATTGGCTCACCCGACTCACTGCAAATAAAATATTGGGTCTAGTAATGGTAACATAAAGGAGCTTTCCAACCAGCTCTATGTATCTTCTCATGTCCACCTCATCAGTATCATCATCATAGAGCTTCATGCTTAGATCCATGGGTGTAGTCGCAGGCCAACATCAAAGCATACTCATGTCACCTAACAAGTCAGTGACATACTTTCTCTAAGTCATCACAAGCCCTTTTCTATTTCTGGCTAATTCCAATCCCAGAAAGTATCTTAGGGCTCCTAGATCATTGGTAACAAATTCACGACCTAGAAATTCTTTTGCCCTCTTTATTCCTTGCATATCATCTCCTGTAATAAGTATATCATCAATCTACACTATAATAGCAGTCATACCTCTGGAGGTTTTATGTAAACAAAGAGTGATCTGCATTCGACCGTTTGAACCCATGTTTTGCAAACAAATCTGAGAGCTTCTAGAACCACGCTCTGGAACTCTGCTTAAGGACATATATTGCCTTATGAAGTTTGCACACCTATGAACACTCTCCCTCAATAGCAAACCCTGGTGGTTGTTGCATGTAGACTTCCTCCTGAAGATCACCATATAGAAAAGTGTTCTTGATATCCAATTGAAACAGAGGCCAATATGGCATCACAACAACAGATAAGAGAATAGGTAAGGTAGAACGTTGAGCTACAGGGGAGACCGTGTCAAGATAATCTACCCCGTATGTTTGTGTAAACACACGGGCAACCAATTGAGCTTTATACCTATCAATGGTATTGCATTCTTCTTTACCGTGAAAACCCACTTGCAACTGACTACCGATGCCCAAGCATGGGCGGGACCAAGGCTCCAAGTACCTCTCGACTGAAGAGCAATCATCTCTACTTCTATAGCTAATCGCCACTGACTGTCCTGCAAGGCAACATGATAGTTTTGTGGAATGGCCACAGCAAATAATGCCACTGCAATTTTCCGGAAATCGACAGTCAAGCGTTCAAAGGAGACCAAGGAAGCAATAGGATATGTAGCGCAGCTGCGCTTCTACTTCCGAAGCTCAATGGGTACGTCCAACTCATAACATCCACACATGTCTCCTGTACGGAACCATGCTCACGTAGATAACTAGACCCATCGTTAGAAAATATGTATTTAGAAAATACCTCACATGTGCTAGATGATGAGGGGTGACCATGAGCAGAGGTAGACTGACGAATATCGTGATATGGCAAGGGTGGAACCGGGACCATAGTAGATGGTGTCGGTGGAGGTGGAGGTGGGGACGACGGTGACGGTGGTGATGGAGATATTGGTGGTGGCGTGTTGTATATATTATAATTAGAGTTTGAGGAGGCCAACCGAGCACCTGTAGGAGAAAAGTACATCATTGACTCAAAGAATGCGACAACAACACTAACATAATACTTCATGCGCAGTGGATCATAACACATGTACCCTTTATGTGTTCTGGAGTAGCCCACAAACACACACTTGACAACTCTAGGAGAGAGCTTGTCAATACTTGGAGACAACTGGTGGACAAATGCAACCAAGCCAAATACAGGAGGAGTAAATGAGAATAATTCGTTTTCAAGAAAAGCAAGAAACGAATTTTCTAACCTAAAACCGATGATGCTTCCTTTCTGTAACACCAATTTGTTAGGAAGTATAGGCACACTCTGATGAATAATACCTTAGGTTGAAAAATAATTGGACAGAGAATGAGTACTGTTGGAGTATTTGGTTGTGCGTCATGAGTTGTAGCAGGGTAAATGGATTCTGGACAGATCCATTTACCCCATCCAGTTGTTTAGTCCCACATTGTCCAGTGGTGGGACTTGGAGACTTTGGAGAGGCTATATAAGGAGCCCCAGACCTCCTGTATCTATTGAGAAAGTGCAATGCATAACATGCCCCTTTGAGGGCTTCTCTCGTGGTTTCATCCCGCTCCAGTAGGGTTCCACGTTAAATCATGTTGTTCTTCATGTTCTTTATTCCGTTTTTCCATGTTATGCTTCCGCATGTTTATTTTCTAACATGGTATCAGAGCAGGTCGATTCTCGAGGATTTCGTGATCTTCATTTTTCGAGATTTGATGTTGATATTAAAGATGTGTTGGATCATTATTCTGTTCAAGTTCATGTTCTGTTCGAGAACTTTTTTTCGGGTTCTCTAGAATCCTAGATTTGTCATGATCTTGTGCCGCATACAGTGACGACGCTCATGAGCTCCAGTTTCTGTTCGGCTGCATGCAATAGCAGCAAACAACGCGCTCCAGTGTGTTATCTCCTTCGCCAGTCAATTGTGTGCATTTGGTGGCGCGCTCACAACACCACGAATTTCCAAGGCGCATCCCGTCACCTTTCCCAGCGGCTGATCCTGATCTTTAAGGGTTTTTGTATAAAGAAAACCCGACGACATCCCCTCCACACGATGAATGGTTTTTAGGAGGCAACGTGTTATCCCTCGCACGACCCAGGCGGGGCTCCTGCTCCAGGCTCCAGGCGGCAGGGCGTCAAATTCTGAGCCCGCATCTCCCAAGGTCTCATGTTGCGGCAATGTCCTCTCCGATCGCGAGCGTCCTCGGCCAAAAGGCGGCGCATTCGCAACCTCCCTCGCGCTTTCAGACTCTCCCCCCGATTCGCCAGTGGCTGCACATCCACCTATTGCAGCGCCACCATCGAGCAACGGCACTCCTCCTTCTCCGATCGGGTGCCCCCATGGCGGAACCCCAAGAAGCACTAGGCGCAAAAGCCCACGTAAGACCCACACGCGCACCGTGAGCACAGGTGCGCATATCAAACAGTGGCTTCCCCCACAGGAGGCACCCGGTCGGCGAGCCCCAGGCACACCCATCCTTACGCGAAGCCCGCGATGATGTCTCAGGCATAGGCGGCGCGCGAAAACCCCCCAGCAAAGGCGGCGGCCTCGTGTTCTCAGAAAGTGGGTTCCAACGAAGGGAGCCCTAAGACCCATGGAACCCTAAGTCCCATTGCAAGCACGTGGGTTGTGGCCTGGTTGAGAAAGGAAAAAAAAGGGGATCTGTTTATTAAAAAAAGGAGGAGCGGCTCTGTTGGGCCCTTTTTTGGCCCGTGTGTTTTTTTTGGCCCGTGTGTTTTTTGTCAAATGAAAGGGGGCGTCAGAGATTAAAAGAGAGAGAGAAAAAATGAATTTTCAATAAAGAGGCACGTACAAAAAAAAAGCCGTACGCAAAGAAAAAATGCAAGGAAAGCCGTAAAAAAAAGGTTGAAATGGCTTTAAAAAAATGTTAAAAAAATGATGGCTTATATAAAAAAATAAAAAATAATAAAAATAAATGAAAATACGCAAGAAATGTTTGTGAATGTTCATGTTTTACCCCCTAATATTATATTGTCTTTCCCCAACTTTGTCGACGATTGTCATTCCGACAAGTATGGGAGAAAGGGGGGAGTATTATGTAGAGTCACAGGTATTGTTCAGATTCAGATGTCAGATTCAGATTTCCAGACCATACAGCTTTCAGACTCTCACCTTTTCAGACGAAGATATTCCATGCGCAATTCCAGAATCGAAATTCAGATTCTGAGTCCCAATTTGATGCGCAGATTCAGACTCGACATTTAGATTGGTCAGAGTCCAAGTTCGAGGCACTCCATGTTGAGAGACCCATTTTTCGAGTTCTCCAGAGAGACTCATTTTCAGACACGCACGAGTATGCGGTCTTTTCAGATGAGCACATGTATGCCATCAGTTCAGAGGTCCCCATCCTTTCTTGTTTTGCAGGCCAGAGTTTTCATGTGAGTCATAGGACTCCAGAGTAGAGGACCATTCCATATGCCATGTTGGCAAGGATTTTCAGGTGGTATCATAGGAACACCAGAGCAGTGTACCATTCTCTGAGTCAGATGGGAGAGACCCAATTCTCCGACGAGGAGACTTTTTTTCAGACTCCATTCTCCAGCGACCATGGACTCCAGGGAGGATTGCACAGCCACGGCTCCTTTTCAGTTAGGCCCTTTTCAGAGATGGAGCAGTTGTCCACATTATTATGGCGGGCCAAAGTACTCCGATGAGGAGACTCATTTCCAGTTGCAGCGACTCTGACAGGCGCAGTTCAGAGCGCATGCTCTCCGACGAGGAGATTCAGCAGATTCACACTCCAGCCCGTCCGTCTTCCTCACCTGCACGACATGAGAAGCAACGTCCTCGACTGTAACAGTTGTGCGCGTTGAGTTGATATTGTCCGTAGTGTCCTGTAGCATTGAGTTGAGTTTCTTTCTATTTATCCAAGTTGAGCATTGCATGCTCCAGCTTGAGGGGGGGTGTTGGAGTATTTGGTTGTGTGTCATGAGTTGTAGCAGGGTAAATGGATCCTGGAGAAGATCCATTTACCCCATCCAGTTGTTTAGTCCCATATTGTCCAGTGGTGGGACTTGGAGGCTCTGGAGAGGCTATATAAGGAGCCCTAGAACTCTTGTATCTATTGAGAAAGTGCAATGCATAATATGCACCTTTGAGGGCTTCTCCTGTTGTTTCATCCAGCTCCTCACGGAGTAGGGTTCCGCGTTAAATCAGGTTGTTATTCATGTTCTTTATTCCTTTTTTCCATGTTACGCTTCTGCATGTTTATTTTCTAACATGGTATCAGAGCAGGTCGATTCTCGAGGATTTCATGTTCTTTATTTTTCGAAATTCGATGTTGATATTAAAGATGTGTTGGATCATTATTCTGTTCAAGTTCATGTTCTGTTCGAGAAATTTTTTTCGGGTTCTCTAGAATCCTAGATTTGTCATGATCTTGTGCCGCATACAGTGGCGACGCACATGAGCTCCAGTTTTTGTTCGGCTGCATGCAATAGCAGCAAGCAACGCGCTCCAGGGCGCCATCTCCTTCGCCAGTCCCTTGTGTGCATCTGGTGGCGTGCTCACAACACCACGAATTTCCAAGGCGCATCCTGTCACCTTTCCCGACGGCTGATCCTGAGCTTTAAGGGTTTTCGTATAAAAAAAACTCCAACGGCATCCCCTCTCCACGATCCTGTCAGAGGCATGACGCCATAGAACTTCTCAAACATCTCATGTAGGGATGTATATAATGAGTGGAGAGGACGTCCATTCTGCTTGGTAGTAAAGATATCATGCTGGAGTTGTAGAATCTTTGTCTCATTCTTTGCTTGTGAATAAGTGGCACCAAGAATATCCCACATCGCCTTAGTTGCGGGTTGATGAAGTATATCATTGACGATTTCTAATGCTAATGTACCTGCAAGCCAAACTTTGGCATAAACAACATCCGCCTCCCAAGAGGCGTTAATCCCAGTTTTCTTGGCATGTTCTTCATCGGTAAGAATGTGTTTCTTATCAATATAAGTCATCATGCTCATGAACTGCATAGCCCACAGTTCATAGTTTGACCCATCCATCTTTACTATAGGCGCAAGACATATGAAGGTGCCTATGGATGGAACCTCGACCTTGTTTCTGAAACGACGACGCGAGAAGATTAGAATAGAAGACTAGACATGGGCTTGTCTACACTGACATAGAGAGATATGATTGCATGTGTAGACTCATGCAACCAATCTCATTAAAGACAAAAAAGGGACCCGGCAACGACGAGGTGCCTAGGTGACGACGAGGTGCAACCAGTGCAGAAAAAAGGGTCTTGGGGACCAAGGGCCACGCGAGAGGGCACGCAAGAGGTGCTTAGGCCCTGGCAAGGAGTACGCGGGGCCCAAGCGGGGACAGTTGGGGCCCTGGTGGGGCCGGCGGCGACGTGAGGGAGCACGCGGGGCCTAGGCGGGGCTGCAAAGGTCCCAGGAGAGGCTGACAGGAGCCAGGCGAGGCTGTGGCACAGGCCAATGCCGACTGGGAGCCCAAGCAGAGGCAGTGGCGCTCGGCGTGGAGAAGAGGAGAGGGGAAGGAGGAAGGATTTAGGGTTAGGGTTTCGGAGCTCCGGTCTAGGATCGCCGCTCTGATACTGTTGGAGTATTTGGTTGTGCGCCCATTGAGTTGTAGCAGGGTAAATGGATTCTGGATATGATCCATTTACCCCATCTAGTGTTTAGTCCCATACCGCCTAGTGGTGGGACTCGGAGGCTCTGGAGAGGCTATATAAGGAGCCCCAGACCTCCTGTACTCAATGAGAAAAAACAATGCATAGCATGCCCCTTTGAGGGCTTCTCCCGTGGTTTCATCCCGCTCCTCACGGAGTAGGGTTCCACGTAAATCCCGCTGTCTTTCTTGTTCTTTATCTTTTTCCATGTTCGCTTCCGCATTCTTCATATTTTATAACATGGTATCAGAGCGGGTTCGATTCTCGTGGATTCGATTGTAATAGTTATGTTCTTGGAAGTTTTTTTTATGATTCAAAGTTATTGGTCAAGTTTCAAGATTTATTCTAGGGTTTCTTGTAACCCTACATTCTACGGTTTGCATCGCCGTCAGCCATTCCAGGCAGTGCTGCTCCAGGCGGTCGCATCTCGTGGCGCATACTCCAGGTCATCACGCGCCTCCACAGAATGTCTTCTCCACGCGTGCTCTCCAGATCGCATCTCCATCACAGATGCGGTGCAACCCCGGGCACCTCCTCGCTCCTGCATGCGTGCAGGCGACGCACGACGACCAGAGGGCTTCGGAACCCTCTTCTCCTCCATGCGCGTGCTCCAAATGAACACGCACTACTGGTGCGCACCCCCTGGCCGTGTTGAAGAAGCCCAGGCACACATCTCCAGGCGGCGTTGAAGTTACAACCCCAGGCACGATTTCTCTTCCTGAAACCTCCTCTCCAGATCTCGATTGAAGAGATCATCTTCCCCTCCGCGTGCGTCATCCAGGAGATACACAGGCGACGTGCATCCTTCAATCCGGGCGCATCGTGCGTGCGCCTCAACAACATCTTCTCAGGCGAAAGCTCCTCTCATTTCAGCCGCCACCCTCAGAACGAGATCCAAGCATCCAACAGGCGCAGGAGCACCCATCGGGGCATCGCACAAGCACAAGGTCGGGGCCTCCTGCTCTCACAAGGCGTCGCAACAGTCGCAAAGCCCCTGGAAACCCCCCAAGCCCTATCGCCTCCAGCCGCAAACCCCCCGAGCTCCATCACCAGGCCTCAAACCCGATCCCCATCCCCAGGCGACGCACCGAGATCGCCCAGGCGGTGACCCCTCCATCGCGCGGCGGCTCTCCCTCGCGCATCCCGTGCGTGCGCTCCAGATTTGGAACCGCAATGGCGGCGCACAAAGAAACCCCAACGGGGGGCATCGGGGTTCCTTGAGGGAAGCCCTAATAAGGGGTGAGTCTTATTTAAAAAAATTGTTGTTATTGAAAGGCCCTGTTTGGCCGAATGATATTAAAAAAAACAGAAAAAAAATCTGAAAAAGGCGCGTACGAAAAAAAAGAGAGAAGAAAAGCCGTACGCAGTTAAAAAAATGTGAAAAGCCGGAAAAAATGTCAACGGCTTAAAAAAAGTTTCAAAAAAAACTGTGACGGCTTATAAAAAAATGAAAAACTGCAAGTTTCATGTTGTTTTCCCCATTATGTTTTCTTCTCCCAACTTAGTCGATGTTCATTTTCCGACAAGTATGGGAGAAAGGGGGAGTATGGTGTAGAGTCAAAGGTCTCTTCAGATATTCCAGATTGCAGATTCTCCAGACCAGACGATTTCCAGACTCTACGGTTGTTGAGACTCGACGATGGATTCCGAGTCCAGTTTCAGACACACACGAGTGAGCGATCATTTTCAGATGAGCGTATGTTGCCATCATTTATTTGTGGTCCCGATCATTATTCTTGTTTTGTCGGCCAGAGTTTTCATGTGAGCCATAGGGACTCCAGAGTAGAGGACCATTCCCTATGCCATGTTGGCAAGGGTTTTCATGTGGTATCATAGGTACACCAGAGCAGTGCACCATTCTCTGAGCCATATGGGAGAGACCCAGTTCTACGACGAGGAGACTTCAGGCGCAGTTTCAGACTCGATGGTCAGATTCCGAGTCTTCAGTTGACTCACACTCCAGCTCGTTCGTCCTCCTCACCTGCACGGCATGAGAAGCAACGTCCTCGACTGCAGCAATGTGCGCGTTGGGTTGATATTGTCCGTAGTGTGTCCTGTAGCGTTGAGTTGAGTTTATTACTGTTTGTCCAAGCTGAGCATTGCATGCTCCAGCTTGAGGGGGAGTGTTGGAGTATTTGGTTGTGCGCCCATTGAGTTGTAACAGGGTAAATGGATCATGGAGAAGATCCATTTACCCCATCTAGTGTTTAGTCCCACACCGCCTAGTGGTGGGACTTGGAGGCTCTAGAGAGGCTATATAAGGAACCTCAGACCTCCTGTACTCAATGAGAAAAAGCAATGCATAGCATGCCCCTTTGAGGGCTTCTCCCGTGGTTTCATCCCGCTCCTCACGGAGTAGGAATCCACGTAAATCCCGCTGTCTTTCTTGTTCTTTATCTTTTTCCATGTTCGCTTCCGTATTCTTCATATTTTATAACAGATACCATAAATGATAAAACGTGTTTATTCCTTGAGCCACAGGCTCTCTTATATAGGGAGAGATCTATGGGCAAATTACATAGAGTAGACAGAAAAGTAGGAAAATATGTAAAGAGGGTAAAGAAATATAGAAAATATCTCGACAGTTGTCATAGGGTAGAAATCTCTAAGTGGATCATGGATCCGAGGGTCTCTCATCACCTCTATGGAAACAGACTGGGTTGCAATAGTCAACCGACTATGCCGACTATTTGGTCTGACTATGAAGTACAGGGGGTCCCCGGCAAAATAATCTTTAGTCAGCCAATTGTTGGCCTAACTGAATAATCGGTCTGCAGTTGACCGGTAGTTAACTACGATTTTTTTAAATTACTAAGAATTACCATTTGTCATGATACTATCAAAATGTCAAAGCTTCGTATATGTATGTCGTTAATAGATGCTTTTATCTTGGATTCTTGTTGATCGATGATAATAAATAAATAAGAATATATGTACTAAAATCCGTTTTTAAATTAAGATAATTAAAAAATACAAAACCAAATAATTTTGAATAGTCGCCCAAGTACCTTTTATTCTCTATCTAGTGATCCATCCGACTGAATACCGAATACCAACTTCTGCAACACTGGAAACATAGCTCATTTCTCTTCATGCATATTAGTCTATCCTAGTAGATTGATTGTTATTGCAGATGGGACACATTCTACCGTTACAGAACAGTAGGAGATTTGGTTGACACTATCTATGAACTTACAAAATGTACCCACGTAATTTTTCCATGATGATATTATATATTAGTCAAACCACTAAGGATTTGCATTATTGTGTTATATTTGACCCCTCTTCTCTTGTGTTTCAGGATATACTCATGAACAGTGTGATTGGATGTGTTCGTGAGTAGCGAGTCTCTACAGATTGGTCCAATCTCCATGTTGGTGATTCTTTCATAGCCACATGGTTAGTCTTCCCCCAAATATGGCATCTTCAATTCGATTACCTTCCTCCCACAGATTCCCTCTCGGTCCAGCACTAAGCTTGCCAGCATGGGAGCATCACCGTAATAGTTTTCCCGATCATCATAAGCAAATGTTCTATATTGTACATGTAAAGATATTATTGTGTTCTTTGTATTGTTCTCACAATTATATTTATTTCTTCCATCTTATGTAATTTACCTATGGGCTTCTCCTCTATATAAGAGAGCCTTAGGGTTCGTTTGGTTACCGGGTTACCCCAGGGTAACCCGGTTTGCCCACTCCATTTCTGAGTTGGAATTCCATCACAAATAAATGTGACATCGCATCACCTTCCTTATTCCTACTCTCTCCAACCCTCATAATCATCCAAACAACTATTATTCATAGGAGTTTACCCAAACCTACCCAATCCCAGGTCTGTTTAGTTGTTGGGTAGGGGTGGGTTGGGGTAACCTGATGTGAATAGTAGCTTTTTAGGATGGTTATGAGGGATGGAGACGGTTGGAATAAAGAATGTGATGTGATGTCACTATGATTTGTGATGGAATTCCAACCCAAGAATAGAGAGGAGTAAACCGAGTTACCCTGAGGTAACCCGGCTACCAAACGGACCCCTAGAGTTCTTTGGAATACAAATTGAACCATGTTCTTTGGATACATATTAAATCATTTTCCAAACATGGTATAAGAGCAATGGTCCTATATCGGAGCCCTAGTACCCAATCTTCCAAAACCTTAGTCTACACCCTCCCTCTCTTCCTCTCACGACTGCCACCATCGTCGTTGCGTTGCTATCGGTTGCGGCTGCAACTTTCTGTGGCACCATTACACCATAGGGTGCCTCTTGCCACTCCCTAGTATTTCAAAGAAGTGATCCAGTGATCACTCCAAGTCTGTTTTTAAAGATTTTTGGGTGATCTCAGATCTAAATGTCATTTGTGTCTTGTCTAAGACACATTACACGATGATGGGAAGGGTTGTGCTAAGTCTCTATATGCAACAACTCATCTCCATGTATGTTCATATGAACTTCTGTGGTCTACAAGCAGCAGACTCTTGATCATGAAATATGTCAGAAAGTAAGGTTGAGATCCCCGCCACTGGCGTATTTGGAGGTCCAGCGCCAATAGTCAAGATGGACAGAACAAATTATGAACTATGGGTCACGCAGTTCAAGAGCCCAATGCAGTCTATGGGTAAGAAACACAATCTTTCCGAGGAGCCGGTTGACAAGACTTGGGTGAATGCCTCGTGGGAGGCAGACGATGCTTATGCTTATGTATGGTCGTCTAGTACTGTGACTAAGGATCCGAATAACCTGAAACTAAACCGATTAAGATCTATTTAATCTGATAAAACTATCGATCAATATTAAATGATCTAAATCGATTGATATATTGTAAATCAAAATTTATTTGGGATCAATTGATCAAAAATCAATTGCATCGTAAAGCGTGCCACCAAAAAAGTCATGACGCAATACAAAACCGTAAAAATAATCTGAGACCATCAAAAAATTCATCTCGACAAAATAAGACTAAGGAAATCAACCATTTGTCGATCGGAGGTCGTTTGATCATTTAAATAAAAATTTTGATCAACAATCAAGACCGTATTCCGACAATTTCTGTATCCATCTCGGATCAGAAAATTATGAAATTTATATTGTATGATCATCATTCATAGACGGTCGAAAGGAGACATTGATCATATGAATCGAAGATGTGAGGTATGAGTGCGGATGACTTTGGTATTCTAAATAAAAGGCAGATAATGGTTTAAAAAAATAAAATTTTGAATTGAGAATTCTAGAAGAGTATCCTCAGCACTTGACCTTCTTTCCTTTTGAAAACACACTTTTTCTCTCCCTCCACTCGGCCCAAAAAATTTCTCCACTTGACAAAAATCAAAGGGAATTTTTTTATTATATAAATACCACCCTACCACTTTTTATTCCCCCATTTTCTCCAATTCTCCACCGAGAGGAGCCCCAGCCCTCTCCCCCATTCCTCCAGGAGTTGTTGCCCTTCTCCATAGCTCCAGGCTGTCGAACCAGCTGCTACAGCAGCTGCTACTCCTTCTAGGAGTTGACGTTGCTGCCAAAAGAAGGCAAGCAGTTAGGTTGCTGATGTGCTCCTGCTGGAGCTGCTCCAGCAGCTGGCGGTGCCCCCTTTTCACTGCTGCTACTGCCAAGTGCAACAGCTGGAGCTCCTGCCAAGGGGTTGCTGCTCCCAGCGGCTTCACTTGCCACAATTCTGCTGCAGATAGCTGCTGTCTGGCAGCAATCCTTGCTGCTATTGCCTCTGATTCAGTTGGGAAAGGAGTCCCAACTACCGGTGCTGATGTTCAAGCAACTCTAGAGCTGCTACAGCTTCCCCTTGATGCTGTTGTGAGCCCCTCTCCTTCCAAAAAACTTGAAAGGCAAAGGTACAATCCATCCCTCCATTTGCTGCCATTCATGCATGTTTAAAAAAAAATAAACCTAAGGTATGGTTTCTTCCCTTTCATGTTTGTCCACTCCACTTCAAAGCAAGCAGCAACATCCATGAAATCAGAAGTTTAGTGAAAGATTGCATCCATAGGTTGGTGAGGAATGCAATTAGGAATCAAAATCAGGGCACCAATATCTACGTGCTAACACGATGCCATTGTCCATGTGATGATCTTTCACGAATTTTTCTTTAGATTTCAATCTCTTTCTCTATTTTGATATTTCAGATTTAGAAAGATCCTTATGTGGCGTGGTAAAAACATTTGCAAACAAGAGAATAAGTTGGAGTGGATCAATAAATGTGTCCATAATCTAAAGTATCAATTCTTTGGAGACGACAAGATTGATGGTGGGTAGCAGATGATCAATCAATTGACCAGTCTTAAATTTACAAAATTTGATACTGCTTAGAAGATGGGAGATAAACCCCTTTCGCAATAGTAGTATATTATGTATCCTTTCTTAAAATCTTAATCTGAGTACAAATTGGCATCAAGAAATTTTCCAATGCAGAAGGTTAGCACTTGAAAGTGGCATATATACAAGACTTCCTAGATTTCTGAATTATGAAATAAGAGGTATGCGTTCAAAGTGATAGCATATAGCAGTAAAGAAAATCCAGGTAATGAACTTTTACTTAGGTCGTTCGATCATATCATATGTCATTCACAATCTCGATGTGAGTTTAAGAACTCTGAAGGGTTGGAGTAATAAATGTAATGAGCTATTGTTTATATATATATGTATATGTTTATTATATTTGTGATTGGGCTCCTTCAGAACGGAGACTGGGCAGGTGTGAACATATTTTCATGATTAAACGATAAGAAACTGAGGGTGTTTTACATGTAATTGACTAAACTTCAAACCTATTCATTGCTTCAGATTTCATGTGTAAAATAATGAAAAGTTACATACTTTCGCAAGAATTTATTTCTAATTTCAAACCAATTACTAGATCATGTATCTCATGAAATTAAGGAATATATTCTAGATATAAATAGTAAGACATTATTTCCCTTCTCTTAAGAAGCCAACAAATAGATGACCTATATGGAGTCATTATCCAAGAATAACAGTAATGAAAGATTATGGTGTCAATATATAGGAAGTTCATAAGTTCTTAAAGAAATATCTCAGATTTAATTGAATCAATCTATGGATTTCTCATTATGACTATTAATCTCATCAATTGATTCTTTAGTATAAATCACTATTGATAAGTTATTGACAACATACCTAGATCGGTTAAGTTGACCACAGCAGAGATCAAGAAAGAATGAGGAATCGAGTAAGTGATCATGAATCAGTGATGACCGGTGGTCAATAGTGCCACTAGTCATGGAGACCCTTACACCTGACCGTGCGAGAGAGCGGAGACCCTTAACAAGGTGTGAGATAGGAAGCCCAATTAGAGCAGCGGTCGCATAGTGCGTGGGTTTAGGATCACAGTCCTTTATACTATTTTTACGCGAACTCGCAGTGTTTTTACGTTTTGTTGGGATCCAGATTTTTGACCAATTTTGCGGACCATGTTTCAAAAGGGTACCTAGGTAGGAGGACCCTTGGTTATGATTTTTAACACTCTTTTTTGCCTGTACCGGTCAGGTCATCTTTTCTGGAGTGACTTAATCAAGAAAGTCTCTCCCACCCGTCTCAGGGGCGGTTGCGAGTGTGTCTAGCCCTCTCATGGATCGCACTTCCACATGGAGGGCAAGACAGAAGATTCTCTTAGGATGATTCCTCACCGTTTGAGCTTTATTTACTCTTCCGCCAATAGGTCTTGGCGAAGAAAAGATCGTTGTCAGTCGGAGTTGAGGTTGGTTACAGTTGAGTTTGGTTATAGTTGAGTTTGGTACTGTTCTTGAGGTTGTTTAATGTTCCGCCAGTAGGTCTTGGCAATGAAAAGATCTTAAGATAGAAATCATCAATCATCATCAATCATCGATATTTAACCAGAATTAGAACTATTACAACGTATGTTAGGTAAAACTAGTAGACGTGTTGGGAACTTAATTAGTATGCATTACACTCCACCACATGCCTGCAGAGGCACCCCAACCCTAGGGCATTTTTCTCGTCGTAGAATCATAGTGTGAGATCACACTCAGACCAAGACCACAGACTATCCACTAAGCTTGAGAATTTGACATAGACAAAGATCAGATAAGAGACTCATCTACAATCCCAAGATCTATCAACATGAGATACAAGTGACAAAAAGTTGATAACCTAAATATGGATCATATAATCAATAAATAAAATGTTATATATGAAAAGTTAAAGGGTGATGGGTGAAAAGGGGATATACATATAAAACGGCTTGAAACCCCATTTCTATGCAAGTAGCTTATTAAATTTTACATGTCAACACCAATCTACTTGCTTCTTTTTGAAACCATTGAAATACCTGTTTTATTTTAAATAAATCGGATCGTACTCAACGTTTGTTGACATTTCTCGGATCCCAACATGAATGGCAGGTAAAGCACATGCATTACAGTAGATTGACAACTAGACCCTGAGCTTCCGAAGTTACTTTCGATGGTACACATGTTATACTTTTTGTACAGGATAATGTAATTGCTTTTCTTTCTCTTATATATTTTGAGATACATGTATAAATTGTCAGTTTCTTCTGTTACATGTAAATATATACGGAAATTAATGCAAATGTGAAGTTGATGACAATTGTTAGATCTGTGGTTGTTTATCATTCTTACGAATGTCATTTAAACTTGAAAAATTTTCCCCCATTTTATGTAAAATAATGCGATCGATAGCGAACGTAGTAGTGCGAGTGTTGTGTAAATGTGTAATCTGAATCTGCAAACGTCATAGTTTGACATCAGAACAGTGGTACCACACTATATACATTCACAATATCATGATTCCTATCGCATTAAGTTCTCAGATAGCAACAGTCTTCCCAATTGTTGCGAGTCCGAAATGGAAATATGATATTCAAATCCAATAACCTCAGATGTCACCAATCACAATTATCTTCATATAATATCCCAAGAAGAGAAAAGCATAACTAGAAATGTCAACGAGCATCAACTATTATAATTGATAATATAGGTTCTCATGCAAAACCATAATGTCTAGAGCTATCTAGGAGATGGTGGATTGTTTGGAGCGCATATTGACCGCTCTCACCGACCTCCAAGACTTTCGTGCGAGGTCTGCAGGACCAGATCTGGTCCATCAGACAAAGATTGAAGACTGACTGATTGACGTAGAGATGAGGTTCGATGAACTCTCTGATTTCACTTACCATCCATCTCAGGATAGAACACGACAGGATCAACCTCAGTCTGTAGAGGTTCAGCAGCCTTAGTTTGATGATCCACATGAGGAGATGCCAGTACATAGAGCAGAGGAAGGAGATCGTGAACGGGAGTAGGACCCTGCACCTTTTGTTGACGAGTTAGCGCATGACCATTCTGTCATTCACAGGCATCAATCGATATTTACTTCCTATAAACGAGCCAATGTGCACGTGTTTGAGGGAATTGGGACATCATATGAGTAGTTGAAGAAAGTGATGAAGGAATTTCGGATGACTTACGCCCTACGAGACACGTGGTTATCTTTTATGGGATATTCATAGACAGCATTAGTCGAGAGATGATGTGAGGCAACAGTTTTCAAGATGGGGCGCAAGCCTACATGGGACGATTTTGAGAAGAGACTCAGATCCAGCTTCTTTTCTGGGAAGTGGAAGGAACCGACAATTCGCAGAGTTTCAACAGGGTTGGATGACAGCTAGATAGTACTTTGTTCGCTACATTGAGTTGTCGCGACACACACCAGCAGCTGTTGCATTCCCTTAAGAGAATTTGGAGAAATTCATCAGATGTATGAGGCAAGAGGTGTAGGAGAAGCTGGTCGGACTACGTCTCACTTCCACTTCGAGGCTATTGATGCAGCGGAGGATTTTGAGGACATCTAAGAGAGTCGCTTTGGGAGTTTGGATAGAGCGGAACATATACCACATCGGTGATACGGATCAATTCAGTGACCGTAATAGCAGTAGAGATCAGCCAGCGATTCCATCCTTCAAGTTCTGAATTCTCTGGCAGCGCTCGCTCATCTCCAGTGACTACTTTAGGAGGAGCACTCGCCAGACGCGGCACCAGTTCAACACGTCCATCTGGGCCCCATTTGTGTGATGTTACTCGTGCAATGAGTGGGGTCATTACCAGTATCAGAGCCCCCAAGCATCTGGTGAAACTCGACCGCAGCCACGACATCCACAGCAGCAGGCACATCGTATTGGGAGTTTTCATAGCAGGAACTCCAACTACAGGAGGGTGTCGAGACAGACACAAAGTGTGATCGGTTTGAGCACCGTACCAGCTAAATAGGATCAATTACATGCAGTGACTGAGGAGCCGGCATGATCGACGGTTATTGTGGTGAAAGTTATGGTCTCAATCCTGAGCCAACCTTTCCATGTTTTGTTTGATTCTGGAGCTAACCACTCCCTCATTACTTCGGGATTACTAGCTTCATTAGGTAGAGTGGCAAACGCTCTATATCCTCCTTACCACATCCATAGGCCAGGTGGCTAGTTGTTCATCATTTCACTGATAGTCAGACACTTACCAGTGTTGATTGGCGATCGCGAGATAATCGCAGATTGTCTACTACTACTACAACTTGACGAGTTTGATTTGCTTTTAGGAATGGATTGGTTGTCAGCTTATCATGCTTTAGTTGTTTGCTTTAGGTAGACAGTTATCTTCAGGATTTCAGACTTACCCAAGTTTACCTTTGAGGGTACGTTACATGACTCCAAAATGGTTTGCCCCTGACGAAACTCTACGAATGCAACCCCTTCAGGAACCACACACCAGCAGCCGTTGCATTCTTATTGAAGAGGTGCTCACATGTCACCATTCTCTACATGTTCAAGAGGAGAAAACAATGACTTCCAAATCAGTTTATGGTTCTGAGACGCGTACTACTTTTTTATTGTTGGGACGATGGGGTGGAGATTTAATGTAACATATCATATTTACAACTTACAATTAGAGAAAAAAACACTATTTTTCTATATCATTTATTGAGGTAAAGAATATTAAAAGTCTTTATTTAAAAAAATGAGTTTTCAAATAATTTCCTCAATTTCCGACCATTTCCCCGAAACTCCATCGAAATTCCATCGAATTTCTCATTCCAGATTTACCGAAACGAAATCGAAATCTTACATTTAAGGCCTTGGTTGCAGCCCCAAAAAGGCAAGCAGCTGGGTTGTTGTGCTCATGCTGGAGCTGCTCCAGTAGTTGGTGGTGCTCCCTTTTCAATGTTGCTACTGCCAACGGCAACAGCTGGAGCTCCTGCCAAGGGGCTGCTGCTCCCAATGGCTTCTCTTGCCACAATTCTGCTGCAGATAGCTACTGTCTAGCAGCTATCCTTGCTGCTACTGCCTCTGATTCAGTAGGAGGAGTTGCTGCTCCTTTCCCAACTACTGGAGATGATGTTCAAGCAACTTTAGAATTGGTACAGCTTCACTTCGATGCTGTTGTGAGCCCCTTTCCCTCCAAAAAACTTGAAGAACAAAGGTACAAGTCATCCCTCCATTTGCTTCCTTTCATGCATGTTTAAAAAAAAGAGACCTAGGGTATGTTTTCTTCCCTTTCATGTTGTCGGCTTCAAAGAAAGCAGCAACATCCATGACATCAGAAGTTTACCGAAAGTTTGCATCCATTGGTTGGTGAGGAAAGCAAATAGGAATCAAAATCAGGGCATCAATATCTACGTGTTGCATGATGCCATTGTCCATGTGATGGTCTTTCACCAACGAGATTATTCTTTATATTTCGATCTTTTTGTCTATTTTGAGATTTCAGTTTTAGAAAAATCCACATGTGGCATGATAACAACATTTACAAACAAGAGAGTAAATTGGAGTGGACTAATAAATGTGTCCATAAGTATCAATTCTTTGGAGAGGATATGATTGATTGTAGGTAATAGATGATCAATTAACCATTCTTAAATTTACAAAATTTAATAATGCTTAGAAGATGGAGATGAACTCCTTTTGCATTAATAGTATTTTATATATCCTTTCTTAAAATCTTAATTTGAGTACTCATTGCCATCAAGAAAAATTCCAATGCAGAAGGTTAGCACTTGAAAGTGGCGTATATACAGGACTTCCGGTTCTGAATTATGAAATAAGAGGTATGCGTTCAAAGTGATAGCATGGAGCAGTAAAGCAAATCCTTGTAATGGACTTCTACTTAGGTTGTTAGCCATTCACCACCTCAATGAGAATCAAAGAAGTCTCTAATTTGATGAAAGAAGATTTAGAAAATACAAAAATGAATCGGTCGTACTCCATATTATGAATACATATTTAGGATGTCTTGTAGTAAGCTCCGCGAAATGGACTAGTAGGAAGTGAAATCCTTTTGTGAATAGATGTTTGGATAATGGTAAGGTTGGAGTAATAAATGTGATGAGATATTGCTTTATATATATTTATGAGGATTTCTTTCAAATAGGACGCAGTCCTTCCATAGTTAAGGAAGGCCAGCCCCTTTTTTGTATAAAACATGATGACTTTGGTAGAATACATACACAGATTTGTATTATAATGTTCAGTTTTAATGTTTGTATTATAATACGCAGTTTTGTATGCGGCTTTGTATTTATAACGTGCACCTATAATACAAATTGTATACATATTCTACTAAAGTGCTCGTTTTTATACAAAAAAGGGGCGGCCTTCCTGAACTCAACTCAGGAAGGACTGCATCCTATTTGAAAGGCACCCTATTTATTTATTTTTATTTATTTATTTATTATATTTGTGATCGGGCTCCTTCAGAGTATAAACATATTTTCATGATTAAATCATAATAAGTTGGGGGTGTTTTACATGTAGTTGACTAAATTTCAGACCTATTCATTGTTCCAAATTTCATGTGTAAAATAATGAAAAGTTAGATGTTTTCGTAAGAATTTATTTCAAGTTTCAAACCAATTACTAGATCACTGATTTCATTAAATTAAGGAACATATTCTAGATACAAATACTAAGACATTATTTCCCTTCTCTTAAGAAGCCAACAAATAGATGACCTATATGGAGCTATTATCTAAGAATAACATTAATGAAAGATTATGGTGTCAACATATAGGAACTTCATAAGTTCTTCAAGAAATATTTTCAGTTATAATTGAATCAATCTCTGGGAGTGATCATTATGACTATTAATCTCATCAATTGATACTTTAGTATAAATCACTATTGATAAGTTGTTGACAACTTATTTCCCTTCTCTTAAGAAGCCAACAAATAGATGACCTATATAGAGCCATTATATAAGAATAACATTAATGAAAGATTATGGTGTCAATATATACGAAATTCATAAATTCTTAAAGAAATATCTCAGATTCAATTTAATCAGTCTATAGATTTCTGTGATCATTATGACTATTAATCTCATCAATTGATTCTTTAGTATAAATCACTATTGATAAGTTGTTGACAACATACCTAGATCTATTAAGTTGACCACAATAGAGATCGAGAAAGAATGAGGAATCGAGTAAGTAATCGTGAATCAGTGATGACTTATAATTAATAGTGACGGTCTTGCTGACCCTTACACCTGACCGTACGAGGACGCGATGACCCTTATCTGGGTGCGAGATAGGAAGCCCAATTAGGGCAACGACTGCCTAGTGTGTGGGTCTAAGATCCCAGTCATTTGTACGATTTTTACACGATCTCGTTTTTATGCATCGTTGGAATCTAGGTTTTTAACCAGTTCTGCTGACCTTGTTTCAATAGGGTACCTAGGCAGAAGGACCATTGATTTTGTTTTTCGAGCTCTTTCTGCTCGTACCGGTCGGGCCGGTTTTGGAGTGACTTAGTTCGGAAAGTCTTTCCCACAAGTCTCTGGGTGTAGTTTTGGAGTATGCCATTATGCCTAGCCCTCTCTCGAACCACACTTGAGTTTTGTTTACTATTCCGCCAGTAGGTCAGTGTGAAGAAAAGATCGTTGTCAGCAGGAGTTGAGGTTCGTTATAGTTGAGTATGGTTATAGTTGAGTTTGGTACTGTTCTTGAGGTTGTTTACTGTTCCGCGAGTTCGTCCTGACAAAAAGATTGTGAGACAGAAGTCATCAATCAATGACATTTGATCAGAATTTAGAACTACTACTACGGATGTTAGGTAAAGTAGTGGATGTGTTGGGAACTTAGTTAGGACGCATTACATTCCACCACATGCCTATGGAGGCACCTCAACCCTAGAACATTCTTTATGCCTTAGAATAATAGTGTGAGGTCACACTCAGATCAAGACCACAGACTATCCACTAAGCTTGAGAATTTGATATAAAGAAAGATCAAATCAGAGACTCATCATCTACAATCCCAATATCCTTCAACATGGGTTATAAGTGAAGAATTGATAACCTACATATGGATCATGAAATCAATAAATGAAAATGTTATACATGGAAAGTTCTTAGGTGATGGGTGAACAAGGGATATACAAATAAAACCGCTTGAAAACCCATTTCTATGCAAGTAGCTTATTAAACTTTACATGTCAACACTTATCTACTTGCTTCTTTTTGAAACCATTGAAATACATGTTTTATTTTTAATAAATCAGATTGTATTCAATCTTTGTTGACATTTCTCTGGTCCCAACATGAATGGCAGGTAAAGCACATGCATTACAGTAGATTGACATCTGGACCCTGAGCTCCTGCAATTACTTTCGATGGTACACATGCTATAGTTTTTGTATATGATAATGTAATTGCTTTTCTTTCTCTTCTATATTTTTATATACATGTACAAATTGCCAGTTTCTTCTGTTATATGTAAATATATATGGAAATTAATGCAAACGTGAATTTGGTGGTACTTGTTAGATTTATGGTTGTTTATCATTATTGTGAAACATTCAAATGTGAAAAAAAATCACTAATTTTCTATAACTTAATGCGATCAATAGCGAACATAGTACTACGAATATTGTGTATACGGGTAATCCGAATCCGTGGGTATCACAGGCACTCTCACAGTTGATATCGCCAATGACGTTCTACATCAACTCACCGCAAAGGTGAAGTGGACATTCTTGCTGCTACATATACTCAGGCAAGGAATAAGACCAAGATCTTTCAGTTACAGTATGATATCTTCATGGTCAAGCAGAATGGTCGTCCTCTACACTCATAAATACCTCTCTCATGGGCATGTTCGAGAGGCTTTATAGCTTCATTCCATTTACAGTCCACTTATGAGTAGTAGAAGTCTTACAGGATTAGAACCATGGTTGGTGTTTCTTTCAGCACTTGATCCGGAGTATGATGATGCTCACTCACAGATACTTGAGGATGCTACCATTCCTCCCATGGAGGAGGCATATAGCAATCTTAGCAGAATTACTACTCCTTCCTCTGCTTCAAGTCAGACCTCCTCTGCAATGGTCGTCTCTCGCGACAGAGGAGGTTTTTCTCAGTTCGTGGTTGTGGACCTCGTGGCAAAGAAGGCGGTAGTCGCCAATCATGTACTTTTTACCATCGTCCATGATACTCCAAAGATACATGCTACTCCAACCATAGTTTTCTGGCTTTTGCTCATGTGTCTGAGGAGTCTGAACATTTCGTTGTGCCCACATCTGACTAGAGATTTGAGGACTTCGTTGCTCGCCTGAGGAAGATTATGCCTCTTGTTGGTTCTCATATATCCTTGTCTGCTTCAGGAAGCCATTTAGATGTTGTAGCATATACTTCTGTCAGTACCTCAGGTAGCATCTATGATTTTACCAGTTGTCGTAGAACTGACACTACAAAATGGATTATGGATAATTGGGTGTCATATTACATGTGTGGAGACAAGAGTCAACTTACTAGGTATAAACGGGTTTCCCCTAGCAGATCAGTTATCATAGCCGATGGGACGCATTCTCCAGTTTTGCATGACAGGAGGAGATTAATTTGACGCCATTGATGCATCTACAGAATGTGATGTATGCTCTTGATTTTTCTAAGAATCTATTGTCTATTAGTCGGATTACGAAGGATCTACATTGTTGTGCCCTTTTTGACCCATCCCTTGTATTTTAGGAGATTCACACGAGAAGGGTGATTGGTTGTGGCATTGAGCAGGGTAGCCTCTATCGACCGGTTTGTACTCCCTACGTTGGCATATCATCCAATCCTACAGGATAAGTCCGCCCATTTATGTGGCACCTGCGCCAAGTTTACGGAAAGAGGTAGCCGATACTCGGTCGACAGGGTCATTGAATAAGGATTAATCGGCTCGGACGACTAATCGGATTTAGTCGACCATTAATCAGTTTTGAATTTTTTTTAATTATTTTACATATATAAACCAATTTTATACATATATTCTTATATATTTACATTGATTTGTGCATTTTTTATACTATCGTAATGAAATTAAAGAAGTAGTTGTCTTTAAATATAACATTAAGCATAGAATAAGTTTGCTTTAAAAAATCAAAAAAATAAAAAATAAAAAATCTCTATGTAAAAGTCGGTTGAGTAGTCGGCCGACTAGGCCGACTTGTCAGCTCGATTAGTCGGGTTGACCGACTAATGGCCAACTAGGTCTAGTGGAGTCGCTATCCCCCCGACTCGACTAGTTGGGCCGATTAATCAACCTAGTCGACTGACTTTTACAACAATGACATGCACTTTGGTCACCTTTCTCTTCAAAAGATGTGCCACATTCTTCGTCAGATTTCACCTCGCTCGTCATTCCACTACAAGGTGTGCCAGTTAGGAAAACATCACCGATCTACTTTTCCTAGTCGTCAAGTTCGGAGTCGTGACTCCCTTCTTGAGTTGATTCATGTCGGCATTTGGGGTCCAAGTCGTGCATCTAACCACCAGGGACACACATTTTATCTAGTGGTTGTAGATTATTTCTCTCGTTTGTCATGGATTTTCTTATTAAAGAATAAATCTGAGGCAGGGAATGTGATAAAATATGTTATTAATGAAGTGAAGAATATTTTTCCACTACGGTTAAATTCGTGTGAACTGATAATGCATTCGAATTTATTCTCTTGCACTCTCACCGTTCTTCTCATCTTGAGGTACTATTCATCAAACTTCATGTGCATACACATCTCAACAAAATGGTGTCGCAGAATGGAAACGCCGTCACTTACTTGATGTTACTCGAACCCTTCTCATTCAAATTCATACTCCACATTCGTTCTAGGGTGATGTGATTCTTACTGCTTGTTATCTAGTAAATCGCATGCCCTCGTTTGTTCAAAGTGAGAAAATTCCTTTCTCAATGTCCTTTCCTGAGAAGAATTTGTTATCATTCACTCTTCATGTTTTTGGCTCAGTTGCCATTGAACATCAGATATCTCATAGTCTTGACAAGCTCTCTCCTAGAGTTGTCAAATGTGTTTTTGTTGGGTACTCCAGAGCATAAAAGGGATATAGATGCTATGATCCATTACACAGGAAATATTATGTCAGTGTTGATATCACATTTTTTGAGTCGGCGGTGTATTTTTCTCCTACAGGAGATAGGTTGACTTCATCTGAATCAGACGATGAGGTATACATGCCACCTCCTCCTACAAGACCATCACCACCTCCTGTTGTGTATGTTGCTCCACCTCCACCACCTCCTCTTGTACCACCACCACCCACTTCCTTGTTTCACCCTTACCATGGTTCTATATTCACTGACCAGTTTCTGCTCATGGTCCTCGCCCATCATCCAGCATGCCTCAGGTTTGTTCTAAATACATTATTTCTACTGATGGATCTAGAGATGTGTTTGGGCAGGAACTTTTGCAGGAGGGTAGCATACAAATTGAAGAGATTATGACATGGATGTAACAATTGCAATTCGGAAGCAGAGGTGTACTTATGTATAGTATCCTCTCGCTTACCATGTTTCTTTTAATCGTCTAGCAAAGGATTTCAGGAAGTTTGCAGTTGGCCTATATGCCATAGAGATTCCATGGACTTACCAGGAAGCCTTAAGAGATAGTAGGTGACGTCTTACCATGGAGGAGGAGATGGTCGTGCTACAGTCGTGTAGCACCTGAAGCTTGATCACCACTCCTACCGGAGCGTTTATTGTCAGTTACAAGTGGGTGTTTCCTGTCAAGCACCGCGTCGATCAAAGTATTGATCATTACAAATTCAGATTAATTTTACATGGGTTCACTCAAACCTATGGGGTAGACTAGCTGGACATATTCTCTCCAGTTGCTCGCCACTCCACACTTCGAGTTCTCCTCGATGTAGCAATGGTACATGATTGGCTTTTATTTCAGCTTGATGTCAAAAATGCATTTCTATATGGTGATCTCCAGGAAGAAGTATACATGCAGCAACCTCTGGGGTTTGCTGCTGAGGGGGAGTGTCAGCAAGTTTATAGACTTCACAAGGCCATCTATGACCTTAAGCAGGGTCCAAGGGCCTTAATCCAGAATCGAGTTAGTCAGTTTATGGAGCAGCCCAGACAGGTACATATGGATGAAGTCCATATGATATTGAGATACTTGAAGTCTTCTTCAAGTACATGATTATTGTTCAGAAAAGACATGCACTGATGCAAACTACGCAAGATGCCCTAAGGACAGGAAGTCTACCCCGTGCTTCGTTATATCCGTCGGTGGCTCTTTTGTGTCCTGGAAAAATAAGAAGCAGACAATGGTTGTCAAGTCTAGCTGAATCAGAATATAGAGCTATGGCATATGGAAGCACAGAGATTATGTGGATCTCAACTCTTTTAGATGACATATATATATTGATGTACCACTTCCTATGCAGTTACAGTCTGATGATCAGGCAACTTTACTCGTTGTAAATATCCATGCATTTCATGAGAGAACCAAACATATTGAAGTGTATTACCATTATACACGGGACATGATTCAAAAAGATTTTATTTCTACTTCCTATTTGAGCTCAGGGGAACGAACTCCAGACATTTTCACCAAACCTTACTCAGAGGACACTTTCGGAAGTGTGCATCCAAGCGGAGCATGATTGACATCTATGTTCCATCTTGAGGGGCGTGTGTATATATATTAATATTATTATGTTCTTTGTATTGTTTTCACGTTTATATTTATTTCTCTCATCTTATGTAATTTATCCATGGGCTTCTCCTCTATATAAGAGAGCCCTAGAGTTCTTTGGAATACATATTGAATCATTCTCCCAACAGTATTATGAGGATGCATATCTTATCCAATCTTTTATTAATGAAATAAGAATACTTTTTTTGTTATTGCTAACCATGTTTACCCTGATAATGCATTGGAGTTCTGCACTATACAGCTTTCTTAGTTCTTCAGGTCCCTTGTCATTATGCACCATACCTCTTGTGTGTACACTTCTCAGCAAAATAGTGTCCCTAAACGCAAACACCATCATTTTCTTGATATAACCAGGACCTTTCTTATTCGGAATCGTGCTCCCCACTCTTTCTGCAATAATGTGGTTCTTATTACTTGTTATCTAGTCAATCGGATGTCATCTCCGAGTAGGGAGAAAAGGTTCTTTTTCGATTGTGTTTCCCGATAAGGATATTTTTCTCTCTAACACATTTTTTGCTCAGTGGCATTAATTCAACATTTGACTCAGGTCGTGACAATCTCTCTCCAAAGATGTCAAATGTGTCTTTGTGGGCTACCCTGGACCCAAAAGGGGTACAAATGCTTTGATCTAATAAGACGAAAGTACTACATTAGTGTTGTAACCTTCTTCAAGTCGGCCATGTATTTTTCTGTTACATGCAATAGCACGATCCCATCTGAGTCTTGTGAGGAGGTTTACATACTTCCTCCCCCTACACCACCACCATCTCTACCTTTGATTCTTCTTATGCCACCGCTAGTTCCATCATCTCCACCGCAACCTCCTCTAGTGGTCCCCACTCACGTGCCTCAACCTTTGCATGACTTTTGCACTCGCAGGCCGCAGACTACACCCATGGCTCTTACAGGTGACAAGATGACCCTGTTCGAGTTTGGTGAGGAGGTTTACATCCTTCCTCACCCTATGTTGCCGCCACATTTACCTTTGATTCCCTCTATGCCACCACCACATCCACCATCTCCATTGCCATCTCCTCTTGTGGTGACTACTCCTGTGGCTGAACTTTTACCTTACTTTTACACGCGCAGGTCGCAAACTACAGATACCTCCCTGACTACGACTTGGGACAAATTGTCCATGTGCATTTGTCGCTCCATATATTTATGATCTACATAGAGCCCTTCAATATATCATTTATCATGTAGTCCACGACCGCCCCCTATTCATCCCCCTGAGCATGTTTCTCTATCACCAGATCCTCCACCACCACCACCAACGACATCATCTCCACCAACATCATTCGATTTGGATTTGGAACCAGTGGAACATGTGTCAACAACAATAACATCAAGTTCCAAACCTCCAAGAGGGTCCGTAAATTCGGTCGGATCTTGCAATGTAGTTTTCAACATATGCTCCCATTTGTTGGCTTATGTTCTAATTTGGCCTTCCTCTCGGTTGATCGAGTACTGGAGCACCATTAGAATCCATCTACTCACTGTTGTAAAAATCGGCCAACTTAGGCCGAGTAGTCGGCCTGACTAGTCAAGTCAGGGGGAGGGGTAGCCGACTCACCTATGCCTAACCGGCCATTAGTCAGCCAACTTGACAAATCGAACCGACTACTCGACCGACTTTTACATGGAGATTTTTAATTTTTTTAGTTTTCGATTTTTTTTAAAAGCAAATTTATTCTAATATGCTTAATGTTATATTTAAGGACAATTACTTCTCCTATTTCATTATGATAGCATAGAAAATGTACAAATAAATGTAATATATGAGAAACTGCGTATAAAAATTGATTTATATATTTAAAATAATTAAAAAATTCAAAGCCGACTAATGACCGGCTAAATCTGATTAGTCGCTTGACTGACGATTAATTCTTAGTCAATGACTCCGCCAACCGAGTATTGACTACCGCTTTCTGCAACTTTACATCCACTTGCGAAGAATATCTTCATATGCATCGTCACTGTGCATTTTGAAAATACATGCAAGATCGATGGGGTCTATGTTGTAAAGCCCTGAACTGGGCATCTCTCGGATCCTATATAATAAAATATGCCTCGTTAAGAGGAAACCAACAAAATTTGTTTCATATAAATCGGACTTCGTTTCGAATTGTTATGATTTTCTGAAGAAAGGGAAGGAGGTTCAAGATGTCGTTAAGCCTTAATGATCATCATTAAGACTAATTAATTGTGATTAAAGAAAATAATGATGGATCGCTAATGACCATTAGCGAATACTAATCAATAGTTAGCAAAAGTTAAGCAAGAGATATGAAAGTTAAATCGCAATTAGTGAAAGTTAATCATGATTACCGCTAATTAAACGTCATTAGTGAATCTAGAATTCTCCGGAAAGTTTGAACTTAAGCCTTAAGTTTTGGATAAGACTTGGTCAAAACCATGGGCCAAAATCATGGGCTATTAACTGCAATTAAAGTCTAAACCATGGTTTAGTAACCATAGTTAGTGGTTTTCAGGAGCCTATAAATACCCCCCACCCATTCATTTTCTATGATTTCCACTACCACCACTACCCTAAGGGCTAGGGTCGAGAGGTCAGGAGGAGGAGAGGGAGGCAGAGAAGGAGCGCTAACGAAGCACTACCAGATGAACGAGGATGAGGAAGGTACGATCCTCTCTTAGTATGCTTCGTAAGTAAGCTATAACTTGAACTAGGTTTTCGACTCATCTTTTTCTAACTTAGTTTTCAATACATCTTTCTTTTCCGATTCATTTTCTTTTGTGGTTCGAGGAGAAATCTGTGTAACATCCTACTTAGGTGCGGGCGGCTATGAACGCTAGTGAATCTTGTGATTCGTCAAACTTTCACTCACCTAAGACATGTGGTGTCTACTGATTCTCCATCGCTTATGCTTCTATTCTTTCGATTATGCTTTTATAATTGTTTTAATGGAGAAAACTGTATAATACCCAACATAGGTGCGGGCGGTTATGCACGTCAGTGAACCCGGTGATTCGTCAAACATTCACTCATCTAAGACGTGTTTTGTTTATCGATTCTCCATCTCTTACAGTTTGATTATATTCTTTCAGTTTCATTGTTCTTTTCCCCTCGATGATTTTATAGAGGAAACTCTTTCCATTTTTTTAAATGTCACGATATAAGGGAAACTCTGCCGAAATTTTCCAAGAAATATACCCCAATATTAAGGGAAACTCTGCCAGAATTTTCATAGAAATATATTCCGATACAAGGGGAAAATCTGCCGAAATTTTTATATAAATATGTCCCAACATAAGGGGAAACTCTGCCGAAATTCTCCTAAAAATTTCACCTTGTATAAGGGGAAGCTCTACTAAAATTTCAAGAGATATGTTCCTTGCGTTCTTCGTGTGTTCTCTGTGTTCTCATGTTCTTCGTTCGCTCTTCACGTTCTTGACACGTTCGAAGCATTTTTGATACGAAAATGAAATTCAATCGTTTCAGGGGCCATAAATCATCCTTTTTGAAAATGAATCATGATACAGCATTGCATACGCATGAGAGAGCTCGGTTACATAACAAAATCCTTACTTTTGTTGTTGGATTTTCATATGAGATCGTTGAGATTTCTATTTTATGATCTTGTCACAGACTTTGGGTCAGCATTTATCCGGAAGAGGGGGTTTCTCTAGACCTCCCTTACATCCTCGCGACTCAACAACAAGAGCTAGAACCGCTATGGTTGGACCTTCAGTACGTATAGAAACACGGGTGTGTGTGTGTGTGTGTTATTACTGTCATCAGGAAGGCCACATCAAGAAAGATTGTCCAAAGTTGAAAGGTTTGGGGTCTAAATCAATCCCATATATCAGTATAATATCCACCCCGAGCAATGGAGCAACACACGCAGGAAGACAAGGTAGAGGTCGTAGTTCACAAGAAGCGTCTTCTACACAGCAACCACCACAAATTGTTGCAGGTTCTCGCTTGCCTATTCCTAATAACCAGCTGAATGCAATCACTGAAAAACGGGCATACAATTCAGGCGCAGTCGTACGAGGTACCGTTACTATTCATAACTTTTCAGTGCATGTCTTGTTTGATTTCGGCTTTTCACATTCATTTATTGCTCGATGATTAGTACCCACTTTGGGTAAGGTAGATCGAGGGACTAGGAGGACAAGTATTTATAATATGAGAAATCCTGGATAATTGTATAGTACTGATAGCATGACATCAGTTACTTGTTTCGCTACTACTAATCGAAATGGAGGATTATGATCTCATCTTAGGGATGGATTGGCTAGAAAGGGATCATGCATGCCATGATGGTTTCCAAAACCTTTCACATTCCGAACTCAATAGAGTTCCTGTTCATTAGAAAGACATCCAATGATAATGTCGATTACATCTCTACTTTGAAGGCATAACAACTGTTAGAGCAAGGGTGCCAAGGTTATTTAGTATATGTATCCGCTATTTCAGGGTCAGACAGAATGATAGAAGATGTACCTATAGTGTGCGATTTTCCTGATGTATTTCCAGATGAACTACATGTATAACCACATGATCGAGAGATTGAATTTGGAAATCTCTCTCACACCTGATATGCATCCTATCTCTATCCTTCCATTGAGGATGGCACCAGCTGAGTTACGAGAGTTAAAGGTATAGTTACAAGAACTGTTAGATAAAGGATTCATTCGTCCTAATACTTCACCATGGGGTACGCATGTCTTGTTTATAAGGAAAAAGAATGGATCGATGCAGTTGTGCATAAAGGCTACTACAAAGTGATTTAGGAACTCCTTGAATACTCTATTCATGAGATCTATAAAGGTTGTTGGGGAATTTTTCAATAGAAAAGGCATAACTTAGAAATCGTAATGTCCATATCTAGTTCAAAAGGTTGTCATGGGGATATCCACATCTTTAATCTTCACTGATGGTATCCAGATCTTAAGTCAATCTTGGAATACACAGTTGAACCCTATAACTGATCAAAGAAATCATCTATTCTTGGCAGAGGATACTTGTTCTTTACAGTCTTCTTATTTAGCTTGTGTTTATTTACTCCAAGGATAAGTATCAGCATGAATACCATCTCCGACAGGCACCTGAAACACTAAGGAAGAACAAACTCTATGCTAAATATAGCAAATGTGACTTCTGTTTGTTCGAAATATCCTTCTTAAACCATGTTATTTCTGGAGAAGGTATATCAGTTGATCTTACAAAGGTTAGAGCGGTGATGAGTTGGGAATGCATGAAGACTATCACAGAAATACAATCTTTTTTGGGTCTAACTGGGTATTACAGAAGATTTGTGAAGGACTTTTCACGAATAACATTGCCAATGACTAGGTTGACTCAAAGGAAGTCCAATTCATATGATCTGATGCATGCGAAGCTAGTTTTCAGACACTGAAAGAATACCTAACATATGCACATTTCCTTACTCTACCCTCTGGGAGTGAAGGATTTACAGTGTACACTAATGCATCTAAAGAAAGACTAGGGGCAATTCTTATGCAACATGGTAAGGTGTTGCTTATACATCACGACAGCTCAGGACACATGAGAGGAACTACCCGATACATGACCTTGAATTAGCGGTTGTAGTCTTTACTTTAAAGATATGGAGACACTACCTCTACGGTATTACTTTTGAAATCTTCACCAATCATAAAAGCTTGAAGTATTTGTTTGATCAAAAGGAGCTTAATATGAGACAGAGACGGTGGCTAGAGTTGTTGAAGGACTATGATTGCACTATCACCTACCACCCAGACAAGGGGAATGTTGTAGAAGATGCCCTTAGCAAAAGAACTTATTCACCTTGGTTAGTGAATGGTATCCACTTCTAGGTTTACTATCAACATTGAGTGAATAGAAACTAGGGATGAGCATTGGGTTGGGCCGGCCCGACCCAGCCCGATACCCGGCCCGATAAAGCCCGGTCCAGGCCCGAGCCCGAGCAATAGTCGGGCGGGCTTGGGCTTAAATTTCGGCCCAATTCTCTTATCGGGCCGGGCTCGGGCAACGATGGGCCCGAGCCCGAAACCCATGGGCCAGCCCGAATATTGGCCCGTCGGAGGCCCGACCCGATAAATATATTTGGTGTATATTTCTTTTGTGTGTTGGAACTTGGATCTTAAAATAGGAATAGCTTCCTTGTCGTTCATTGTTCTTCCTCATTTTCTTTGGCTACAAGATAAAGTTTCAAATAATATAAGCATGGAAGAAGAAGAATTTTTTTCCTTGGACCTCTCTATATTTCAAGGACATGAAGATCACAAAGAAGGTTGCTGAGATCCGGTTAATGCAAGAACCAAACATGTATGAGCAAGATATCGGATTATAGGCGTTGCCCCCGAAATCCTACTGACAAACAAAACAGAGATTGTGATTCATACCATATGTAAAGGTTTGGCTATCCATGACCAATGCTAAATGAATTTTATTCACATAATCAGATAAACCAGTGTCAAATATATCATGTAAAGGAACTATCTACACCAAGAAGCACTAACATCATGAAATTTAAGTGGTCACGATTCCCCCCAGATTAGAATAATTTCATAACTAGTAAAATCTGATCCAGACAAAGTAGATTCTCAGGCAAGATACACCATGTAAATAAACCATTTGTACCATTAAGCAGCCACATTATGAGCTTTGCCAGTGAAAGCCGTACTTTAAGTTTAAAAATAAGGAGCTAAAGGTGCTCTTCAAGTTCAAAACTAGGAGTGTGCATAAAAAAATACTTATTTATCACGATCCTATTGAATTCAACGGAAATCCAATTGATTGTGAAGGAAAATGACTTCATATCATGTGGAATTAAATTTACAATTCTATCATTGCATGATGTGAGTATAATCCCAGATCACAGAACAAAGAAGTCATGAACTAGTTCTTAATCGGGTCGGCCCGACCCAAGCCCGACCCAAGTATCATCGGGTTGGGCCCGGGCTTGGGCTGGTTTTTCCATATTTAATCGGGCCTAAGCCCGGCCCGCGAGCCCGCCACGTTATATGGGCTCGGGTTGGGCCGAGGTGAGCCCGGCCCGACCCGGCCCAATGCTCATCCCTAATAGAAACCATTTAATAGTAGTGTTGTAACTATTCCTCACCGATACAAACCAGATATCTGGGATAGAATAAAGAAAGGACAAGAGGATGATCCATTCCTTAAAGACTTGAGACAACGACTTGAAAAGAATGAGATATAGGGATACCAGATACAAGATGGGTTATTATATAACCATCACAGAGTTTGTGTACCGAACACACCCGAATGAGGAAAGATATATTACGTGAAGCTCATTGCTCTAGATTATTTATTCATCTAGGAATTACGAAGATGTATAAGAATCCTCGTTCACACTTATGGTGGTCGAGAATGAAGAAGGGCGTTGCTAAGTTTGTGAATTCATGTTTCACTTGCCAACAGACAAAAACTTCACACCAAAAGCCACCGGGATTATTACAACCCCTACCTATACCTGAATGGAAATAGGAAAGCATTGCATCGATTTCGTTACCGATTTACCTCAGATGATTGGTGCTAAAGATAGTATCTGGGATATAATAGATCGTTTGACCAAGGTAGCACACTTTATTCCAATAAGCTTATCCTCTACTCCAGACCAGCTTGTTGAGTTATACATTATACATATGATCCATCTCCATGGTATCCCAAAGGAGGTAGTTTCCGATTGAGATTCATGATTCACCCCACCCTATTGGGAGAACTTCATGAAAGCCTTAGGCACACAACTATACTTTAGCACAACATATCATCTACAAACAAATAATCAATCAGAACGTACGATTTAAACTTTAGAACATATGGTACGAGCATGTGCCTTAAAAAAGAAAGGATCATGGGTGAAACATTTGCCTTTTGCAGAATTCACCTATAACAATAGTCAAGGTTGCAGAAGTCGGCAGTCGGTACTCGGTCGGCAGGGTCACTGACTAAGGATTAATCGGCAGTCGGGAGAGTAATCGGATTTAGTCGGGCATTAGTCGGTTTGAAATTTTTTTATTAGTTTAAATATATAAATCAATTGTTATAGCATATACTCTCATTTATATTCATATACTTAGCAATTATAATATTTTTAAGAGCATAAAAAATAGCAAGAGAATGAAAATAGAAGCAAGTTAAGAACAAAATGTTTGGCACATAGTACACACAAATGTTCAAAAATAAAAGAACAATTACAACATGCCCAAAAAATAATACAAGCGAAAGTAAGACAAGTATCACAAGCCATTGGGTTCAATCCTCAATGTCGTCATCCAAGTCCAACTCTTCTTCTTCATCATCGCCTTCTTCTTCATCATCGTCATCATCTTCTTCTTCTATATCCTCAAGATGTTGCTCCCCCTCCTCATTCATCGGTGTAGCATTGGAGCTTGACGATGAAGCTCCCCTTCCACGCTCACCTCGTTGGCTCCTTCTTGGTTCCAAATTCTCTTCGGCGCCACTAGCATGTACGACAACACCCCAGGTCAGTCCTGAACCTGCAAAAACCTCCGCATCATGAGCATCAACATCCCCGATCCATTCAGCTATGTGTGCACGATCACGAGATGATAGAGGATCTCTCTCTTTCTCAGCTCGACGTTCCTGCAGGTTGGAATTGAAACGCGCATACACAAGATCGTTCAGCTTCTTCGTCTCCAACCTGTTTCTCTTCTTGGTATGGATCTGAAGACCAAAAAAGTTAACATTTATCAATTATTCATTGAAATTATACTATTACTAATCGAATTGGGTGGGTGGAGTGGAGTCTTTACCGAGTCAAACGTACTCCAGTTACGCTCACATCCCGATGATGAAGACGTCAAGCTCAAGATTTTGATAGCCATAGCTTTCAAATGAGGTGTGTCATCTCCATGATTATGCCACCAATTAGCTATTAGAATAGAGAAATGGTCAACATAATAAAATAAGTGATTACCATTAATAGAAAACAAATGACTAAAATACATGGATCAAAATTGCCATCATTTGTCATCCTCTGTCTCACAGCTAAAGGCTTCCCAAAATCTCCACGACCAAGTCTATATGCCGGAAGCTCGTCCCTAGTGATTGCATCTTGTATATCCAAATCTGGATAAAATTTTTCCATGCAGTCCTTAAACCCTCTCCTCACCACAACATCTGGATCACCATGAGACTCGGTGTAGAAGAAAAATGGGTTCAAGTAATACGCTGCTAGATGCAATGGAGTATCAAGCCTCCCTTTGGTCTTGGAGGTAATAGCATCCACAAAAAATTGATAAGATGACTCCGCACCATTGAATGCTGCAATTATTTCCCGCTTGGCTTCTTCAAGCCCTCCGTAGACAAAGCCCATGGATGGGCGTCGATCTGCATCAACCACACGTAATAAACGAACCAATGGAGTGAAAACTCTGATAGCATGTGTTGTATGGTTCCAGAATGTAGGGCTGAATACAATGGAGCTCGCTGCTTCTCCCTTCTTGGTCTTATACCACTTGCAGTTTCTCCACTCTTCTGAGGAAAACATCAATCTCAGCTTGTCTTTCTTCTCATTCAGGCTCTCAAGAGTGAGAAATGTGGTTGCAAATCTTGTTTGGCCGGGCCTTGCAATGTCCCTCTTGCTGGTGAACTTGCGCATCAAGCTTAGAGTTTTGGTGTGAGAATAGATGAACACCGTAAGCCTCTTCGCCTTTGTGATTGCACTCCTCACCTTTGTCTCTCTGCTTATCTCCTCCAAAGCAAGATCAATAGAGTGCGCGGCACACGGAGTCCACCAAATCTGCGGATATTTGGTGACCAACAATCTTCCTGTTGCTACATTGGCGGATGCATTATCCACCACAATCTGAACCACTTTATCCACTCCCACTTCATCCAGGCACTCCTCCACCAACTTACAGATGTATTCCGCAGTGTGAGCCTCATCTGAAGCATCTATGGACTTCAAAAATGAAGTCCCCAAGGTGCAATTGACACAAAAATTGATGATGCTTCTTCCCCGCTTGTCCGTCCACGCATCAGTCATCAAAGAGCATCCCGCTGACGTCCATGTATCACGATGACATTGCAAGCCATCATGAATCTCCGTCACTGCCTTCTTCAAAAGCGGACCACTAAGCTCATACCTCGTGGGAGGCTTTAATCCAGGCCCGTACTTCCCAATCGCCTCCACCATCTGCAAGAAATTCTTCGTCGTCAAAGCATTAAACGGAATCGCCGATGTATATGCCCACTTGGATATGTACGATGTAACCCAGTCACGATGATCCTTGAAGAATGCATCCTTGATGGTCATCTGACGTGATGATCCATCCATTGCGGCAGTCTGCTCCAAGGATTCGGAGACTCGTGATCTCTTCGTCGAACCCAGATCAACTTCCTCCCTCATCTCAAGAACATCAGCGGCTTTCTGGGACTTCTTTTTGGCAACATCATCAAGGTACGCAATCATCCTCTTCTTTGTTTCCTCATCCACCTTGGGACATGCAGCTACGTTCCCTCTTCGGTGTGCTAGATGTTGTTTGAACCTATACACACCACCCTTGACAATCTTCTTGCACAATCTGCAAGTGACCGTATTTGGATCTGTACGGTTCGCAAGGTAACCGTATTGCCATGCAGGATCAGTTGATCCCGGCGGCACATAAAAAGACGAGTCGCTACCGGAAGCGACATTGGCAGGAGGTGTATCCATCTACATAACAAACAAACTCACAAATTAGGCAATCAACAAACACACAACTAACTAAACTCACAATTTGGACTTTCTAATTAACTAACAAATCACAAGCTAGATGAACATATAAGTTGAGCAAATTGAATCATAAAAGAATATCAAAGTTGACCTAAATGCCAACATACATGTCAGATACAAGTTACATAATCATACTTCAAGCAATCATCCCAACACCAACGGAAGCACGGAAGCATAAATAATTAAAAAAATCAACAATAACTTGATGTGGTTTCATCACTGACAAGATTTACAAGGCAAATAACCCATTTAATTCTTTGGAACATAGTATTCTACCAACACAAAACATTACAACTGAGAACAACTAAAATAATATTAGGGTATGATTCTATACCAAGTTACCAACAAACAACTTAGATGAAAGTCTAGTGCAAGTTCCAAGTTCTAATCAAATAGTAAAAATAGAGAAAGAAAAAAAAAACGAAAAACGAAAATAAAAATCTGACCTCAGCGGCGACTGCGAGCGCAGAGCGGCGTTGTTGCGAGGCTGGCGATGCAGCAGGGCGTCGGTGGTGAACCGGGAGGGCGGCGAGCGTCGACCGGCGATGGAGCACCGGCGTGGAGAGGCGGCGAGCGACGAGGGCTGCGGGAGTTTTTCGGGAGCTAGGGCTGCGGTTTGGGAACGGGAATTGGGAACGAAGGTTTCTGTTCGACAGATTCTTAACCTTGCATCGTTCATGGGTTATCGGGTTTACATAGCCGAACCCTTCATGCAAAAGTCGGCCGATTACTCGGCCGACTACATCGACTAATCGGCCGATTAATCGGTCAGACCCGATTATAGCCCGAGTTAGGTAAATCGACTCGGGTGACCCCCCGAGTCGCATAGTCGGGCCGACTAGTCGGCCTAGTCGGCCGACTTTTGCAACACTGACAATAGTTACCATACAAGTATTGGCATGTCACCATTTGAACCACTTATGGACGAATATGTACTACTCATTTATGTTGACAAGACATCAGGATAAAGAACCTTTATGATTCAGATAGACTTCAGGAGACACGGAAAGCTGTAAAGCTTGCTCGAAAAAGACTAACAACTGCTCAAAGTCGCTAGAAAAGCTATAGTGATACCAGGTGAAGAGATCCTGAGTTTAAAGTAGGTAACTTTGTATTTCTCAAATTATCGCCTATAAAGGGAGTTCAGAGATTTGGCTTGCATGGGAAGTTGACACCCAGGTGCGTTGGTACCTTTGAAATTGTTCAGTGGATTGGAAAAGTTACATACAGACTTGCACTTCCTTTACATCTTTCGACAATACATGATGTTTTTCATTTATCAAATCTGAGAAAGTATATTAAGGATCCTAAACATAAGATAAGCTATGATGATCTGCATGTTGAGCCGACATACCTTGAAATACCTGTGCAAAAACTAAACAGAGATATCAAGAAGTTGGGGAATAAAGAGATACTCTAGTTAACGTATTATGGTGCAATCAAGAGCTTGAAGAAGTCACATGGGAACCCGAGGTAGATATGAGAGAAAAATACATCTATATGTTTGAATGATAACACTATTTTTTATATGTTCATTGTAAATGAAATGGCATTCATTCTCTTTAAAGTTGTTATGGTTTCAATTCTCCTTAAAGTTGTTATGTCTATATTTCTAGTCTCGAAGACGAGACTTATTTTAAGGTCGTTATAATTGTAAAGCCTTGAACTGGGCATCTCTTGGATCCTATATAATAAGACCTGACTCGTCAAAAGGAAACCAACAAAATTTGTTTCATATAAATCGGACTTCGTTTCGAATTGCTATGATTTTCTGAAGAAAGAGAAGCAAGGAGGTTCAAGATGTCATTAACCCTACTCAACTAAGACGCGTGGTGTCTACCGATTCTCCATTTCTTTCAGTTTGATTATAAGTTTTCAGTTTCGTTGTTCTTTTCCTCTCGATGATTTTATAGAGAAAACTCTTTCCGTTTTTCATTTGAAAAATGTCCTAATATAAGGAGAAACTCCGTCGAAGTTTCCTACAAATATGCCTCGATATAAGGAAAAATTCTGTCGGAATTTTCATAAAAATATGTTCCGATATAAGGGGAAATTCTACTGAAATTTATAGAAATATGTTCCAATATAAGGAGAAATTTTCCTACAAATATCACCATGTATAAGGGGAAGCTCTACTGAAATTTAAAGAGAAAGTATGTTCCTCGCATTCTTCGTGTTCTTCGTGTATTATTCGTGTTCTTCATGTTCTTCGTTCGTTCTTCACGTTTTTGGTACGTCTTAGCATTTTTATACGAAAATGAAATTTGATTGTTTCATGAGTCGTAAATCATCTTTTTTGAAAATGAATCACAATAAAGCATTGCATATGCACGAGAGAGCTCGATTGGGTAATGAAATCCTTCCTTTTGCTATTGGATTTCCATATAAGATCATTGTGATTTCTGATTTTATGATCCTTGCTACGATGAACCCTAATTTTGTTATTTTTTTAGAAAATATGGAAAGTTGCTTTGTGATTTCAACTAAAATAAGGTCTAAGCATTGCAGTGGCTATAAAAGTTAGCGTTTGCGAGTTAAAATGAGCATAAATATGAGTATATAAAAATTTGAATTAATATATGTTAGTCTATACTCAATATTTATGATTATGAAAATCGAAGTCTTAATGGAGAATTCCACATTGGTATATAGAATTGGATCCAAAAAAGGATCTTGTGTTACGTCCGGATTGACTTGGAGAACTACAGGACAGGCATGCAACATGTATGTTTGTCGGAAGAAACCCGTATTGTTGTTGCCCTACCTAGGTAGTACACGGTTGCCTTGTTATGATAAGTGCGCGCGAAATGAATGATTTGCAACACATGATACCGGGTGTCAATATATTAGGGTTGAACAACGGAAGATGTGATCGTGCAATGTGGAAGCACGGGTGGTTCAATAGCAGTTGGGTCACGATAACATATATTTAAAGCCGCTAGTATACATGATTAAAGGTTAGCATGAAGTTTTAAGCAATCGATTCCTCGAGGACAATGCTCCTTTGTTTACCAGGCTGAGGGTTTGCGACCCTTAATAATAAATGAAAAGAAAATTGCCATGTTAGTATTGGAGGATTGATTGATGCAATGTGTGGCAGCATAAGCTTACCAAATCAACGCATTCTCCAATCCCAAAGTATCCACAACTTCGGAGTCCATATCGTGGTGAGGTAATTCTCTGGACTAATTCCTGATGTGGAATAGAAGGAATAGAACTTAAACTAATGAGAACAAATGAAACTTTTTGTGATAACAAGTTTTGCAAAATTACAGCATTTGTTTGTTTTTATCTTCTTCGTTACTTAGCATTCGTTAATTGTTATCCTATGATTTATGGAATTCCAACAGGTATCGGTGAGCCATTGCAAGGACTTTAGTAATCCAGACAACTAACATAATAACCATCCAGCCAAACTCAGTAACTTTACTTTATAAGATAGCTAGTAATCTTTTTGTGTATTTCTTCCAACTAATATACATGTAAATGGTTATAGTAGAACAATGTAACATGTAAACTTTACTTTGTGAATGGAAAAGTATTAAATACATATTTCTGAGTATTTTTAATTGTAGTATGATTTGAATGTTAGTTGTGATTGTTGAATGAATTATTGCTGACTAACCAGATCCGAATATAGACAAGATCTGACAACCCGAAAGTGGGGTCGTGACAATGTAGTCTCAGATATGCCCCTCTCTTGCATGTTTCATCTTTAACCTTAAGTTGTGATGCACATACACAAGACCGTGGAGCTATGTTCTCCTAATATCTTATGTCTCTTCGAATGAATGAAGTTGAATGTACTCTAGTTCCTCCCACAACCTTCAGCAGATACGGTTTGAGTTAATACTTTTACTACCGCCTTTTGCAAGTTGGGAACTTCAATCTCGTATGGAAACCACCATTCGGCTGCGAAGAATCTGAAGGAGATAAATCAGTAATAATAATAATAATAACAAATAGTAATAGTACGTCACAATCAATGGACTTTTGCATCCTTACTAGGAAGAATGATGCACCATGCATTGACCACGGTAATTCTACCAAATGACCCCAAAGCATCCCTAAATAACTTGACATGTGCATTGTTTAAGTCATAAATTATCACACAAAGCTTCCAATGAATATTTTGTCAGACTTCTTAGAAACTTAAATCCAATTTACCTCATTCATGAATATTGTTTGTGTTTTCCTGTCTTCAATGAGCTTCTCCACCACAAGTTGAACAGTTGCTAAAAGGTGCCAAGACCATGCTTGTATTGGTACTTGATAATGAAATAATAAGCTAGACATAAGCATGCATAATTCTCATATTTTGATCTACAGAAAGTGGTGCAAAAATAAAAGAATATATTTACTACATACCAGCCTTATGAAGAAGATGCGAGAGCATCTTGGCCCAATGTTCGTCTACGATGTCCAACCATGCACTGTGTCATTTCCCAACAACTTCTCTAACCTTCTCTTTCATACAGCATGTTGCTTCGTAGATTACTCACATGGTTGGCTTTTTGTTGTCATCCATAATATGCAATGCAGACACAACCTAATCCATTATTTTTTTGACCCGAGTCACATCATCTCAGAAATAAAAGTCATCGATCAATCTCTCCAATTTCCTCCATCCTTCTATCCAAGCTCTGGGTATCTCAAATCATTCACCTCGGAAACACATAGTTTTCGATCTCGTTGTGTATTGTTTAAGGTTTTGCAACATTATAGTATATAATTACTTGCAAAGCGAGTGATGCCAGGCATGACCAGTTCGCCATTGCACATCTGTCTCATCAAAGCCAGCACCTTCAAATGGATGTAAATGAATGTGGTGATCATCCATGCTTGTTCTACCACCTTTAACACGAGATTCCTCTTGTTGAAGTCCTTAAAGATCAAATTAATGCAATGTGCAACACACGACGTCCAAAAAATGCCATAGTTGCTAGAATTCGTGATCATTTCACCGGCTTTCTTCAACTCGCTTCCATTGTCCGTGACAATCTAGACAATGTTCTCCTTCTCAACATCCTTGATGTTGTCCTTCAGTAACCTCAACAGGTACATGTGGTCCTTCACGTAAGAAGACGCATCGATGGATGTCAAAAAAATCATCTTCCCGTTGCAGTAAATGAGGAAGTTGACGATATGATTCCTTGTATAGCTCGTCCAGCCATCGCACATCAGTGTTACCTCGTTACTCCTTAATTTAAACGGAGCCAACAAAGACAACGAGAATTTATAAAAATAAGAAAAGAATTAATTATTTGCAAAGGAGGATGGCTAACGCACTAGTTAGAAGATGCGAGTTTTGAGATGTTGAGCCTATTAAGAGAGGGCAAGGAAGACCCAAAAAGTGTTGGAAGGAGACTATCCAAAGGTATCTTAGTTATTTAGATCTAAGTCTGAGAATGACCGAAAATAGCTCTGAATCGAGGCAAAGTATTGATGTAGCCGAACCGAGTTAATGTGGGAGAAGGTTTTGTTGTTGTTGTTTTTAAGAAAAGAAATAACTATTTTCTACCACTACAAAGAAAAGGGACACGTAAAACAAGATTGATTGCTTCTTAAGACAACAAAAAACAAAGATGTTCATGCAGAGAAGGAAAATTGAACAGGCTTCGCCCTTTAAAAACTCAAAGAAGAAGTCTCTCACGGGATTATGTGATGTCTCCAGTACAAGTGACGATCAAGAAGAAGCTCACATCAAACCTACAGCTATCATCGACTCTGACTTAAGTGAAGCTGAAGATGAAGACAAGCGTGAAGATAACGAGGTAAGTTCTTTTTTAAAAAAATGATGTTTTTTAATAAATTCTTAGATTCATTTTGATAATTGCACGACATCAAAGAAAAACTAGGAAAAGAAATAAAACTTTAAAAAGAACTAGTGCAGCAGGTAAAATGGAAAAAGAATCTCACAACAAAGTTTTTTTAAGATCGCAGTAGTGTTTTACACACCAATCTTAAAATTTTAAAAAGAATCACAAACCATGAATGATAATCTTGTTAAGATCACTAAAGGAAAAAAAACTTAGATAATTGTTAGGCATATCCACACAAACCTCTACAATATTCTGAATAGGACACAATCACACACCATCGTATAAATAGCTATTTTTATCAAAAACAAAAAAAGTATTGATTCCTCAAAATGAAATTGATAACTAGAGAACTAGCCATGTTATATCCAAGAAAAATGAAAAAAAATCTATGAAGGTTAACGAACAATACAAGAAACATTATCAAGAAAATGCTACAAGAAAAAACCAAATCACATGTGAAACTTGGCACAATAATAATAGATGGATGTTGTCGCCCCACCATAGCTACTCCTCCCGATCTGATGGTACAATCTTTCACCCAAAGGACTTTTATTATCAACGTTTTTATGTATCACGTGTTGATTAAAATAGGAGCATTAGATTTCAAACTTAGTAAATGTTTTTTGAAATGGAAAAATCTATTGAAGAGGATATATGTTTTAAAAAAAATATATGATGGAGAATATTTGACTTTTCAAAAGGAGAAAATTATTTTCAAGAAAAATATTTTAAATAAAAGCTTTTTTATAGGTAAAAGGAGAGAAAAAGGGGAACTATTATTCTCCATTTTTTTAAATAACAAAAAGGGGAAGAATGTTGCCAAAATTTATGCATATCCATTATATTATTATTTTGATGATAATAAACTTTGTGAGTACAAATAAAACTGTAAATTTCATGACAGCTTCTCTCCAAACATGAAGCATAAGAAAACAAAATTGCGGAGAATGAAAGATAAAAGAGAGTCACTTAATTTTTCAAGCATGTGATTCAACCAGTGTTCAGGAAAGTGACCGAGTAAACCGCATACTCGGCTGCATACTCGTACTCGACCGCCTTGCCGCTCTGAGTATGAGGAAACGACCATGTATGCAAGTTGACCCGCATACTCAGCCGAGTATACCCCCTATGTAGCCGAATACTCAGCCACTTTCCTAATAAATCCCCAATAACCCCACCTATATAATAACATAAAACCGCATAAAGTCACATACTCTCTCCATAAAATCACATACTCTCCCGCATAAAGCCACATACTCCCTGCATACTCTCCTGACTAGGGATATTAACATAATAATAAATATTTATTTATATTTTTAATAATAAAAATACCAAACCGCATAAAACTGCATACTCCCTGCGTACTTTCTATGCGTACTTTCTATGCAGTGACCCCTTCAATCGAATATCAAATAGCGCATTCCTGAACATTGGATTCAACAAGGATGGAAAAGCCAAATCTAAAGGATAAGTTGAAAGGTGTGGACAATTTTAAACTAAAAAGACTTTTTGTAATATACATATATGTAAAAGAGTTTCAATATATATGAATATATAACATACACTAGGACCTTTCTCAGACATTATCTTGTTTCAAGGTGAAGCCACTTTAATCATTCATCTTGGCTTATTTAATCGATCTACAGTCTCTTCTATTTACACATTGATCAATCTACTTGCTTTGATTGATCATTTAAAGCCAGCTTTTATGCACCGATCGATATCCCCTTATTTACATGATCGGTCGCTATTAGTTATCATCATGTGAGATTGATCAATTGATTGATCATTTTGTGCTATTGGTTATAATATTGCTTTATTTTGATATGATGGAGCATATTTTGAATTACTTGACAACAATCATGTGGTAAATCAAGTTATGCATGTCATACTTGCGTAGGAGCCACACTAATCTTCTCTGTGTTGTTCCAATTTATCAAATGTATCCCGAAAAGACAAGGATCACGTGATAAATCAATAGATGTCCTATGGTTAGTCGATCGGTTGACAATCCTATCGATCATCTTAACTTAGGTGATCAATCAACTAATTGTCAAACTATTAATTTTAAATTTCTATCTATTGGCGCACTTGAAAAATACGTACGCAAGAATTCTTACGTGACTTCTAACTCTTTTGTTTTCCTATAGAGAATATCTTGTTAGACTTTCTAGTCATCGCATTTTCCTGAAGAGTCTTCTACTTTTTTGAACTCGATGGTTTGCCTATAAATACACAAGGATATTAATTTCAGAATGTGGAGAAAAGAATGAATCAACATGTTTTTTCCCTGAGTCTAGGGTCTCTGAGAGAAACCCTAGAGAGCAAAAAAACATGAAATACAAAAACAACCCAAAAGGTTACAAGACTCAAATACAACTCTAACATTCCCCCTCAAATTGGAGCATATATGTCAACATGCCCAACATGGAAATCAAATACGAGAGGCGCTTCTTTGGTAGTGCCTTCGTGAAGGTATATGCAAGCAGACGTTCAGTGGAGATATGTGGAGTGTTAATCTTTCCTCCTCGTATTGTATCACGAATGAAATAAGTCAAGCTCAATGTTTGGCCATCTCATGGAAAACAGGGTTGGTGACGATGTGTGTGGCAGACTTGGCACAATATAAAGGTACGGAAATAGCAACTGAAAGTCCGAGTTCCTATAAAAACTTCCTTTGAGGTGAATCCCACCATGGGAGGACACCCAGATTTTCTTTCAAAAAAAAGGTATAGGAATAGCAGCTGAAAGTATAAGTTCCTATAGAACGAAGACAACTCATGTAATCTCATAGGTGGCTTAGGCCATTGCCATGTATTCTACCTCTACACTCGATCTGGAGGCTATTGTATGCTTCTTGCTTCACTAAGTAACCAGGTTACCCCCAAGGAGCACGACGTAGCCTATAGTCGACGGTCCTCAGGCCAACTGGCATAGACAGCATCTGCATAGGCGGAGACACCAGTGTGACCATTGACCCCATAGAATCGTCCACATGTGGGAGATTCTTCAAGTACTGAAGGATCAAAAGAACATCTGCTAATGATTGTAAAATGGGTCTCTCCATGTGTTGGTTGGCTTAGCTCACAGCATATGATACGACTGCCAAGAAATAGTGAGATAGAGAATTTCACCCACTAAGTTTCTATACCGTGTGGTGTCCTCGAACGCGGGATAAGTAGATGTCAAATGTTACCTTGCTTCTGCAGGGATGTTGAATGGCTTGCATCCAAGTAGTACAACCTCAATAAGAATGTCAAGGCAATACTTCCTCTAGGAGAGATGAAGTCTTTCTGTAGTGTATATCACCTCAATGCCAAGAAATTAAGAGCGGGCCAAGAACATTCGTGACAAAAACCTTCTGGAGAAAGACTGTGGCCTCTGAAAAGGTAGTTGTACTGTCTCCAGTGACAACCATATCAACTTAAACATCAACAATAATAGTGCCAGTAAACCGTCGTCTGACAAAGACAGAAGAGTCTGATGTCGTCCTCTGAAAATCAAGAATGATGATCTCGTTGGTAAGTCTATTAAACCATGCCCGAGGGCTCTACTTCATGCCACGGATGGTCTTATTTAGTCGGCATACACACACCCCCTCGACTACATAACATAGCGGATGCATCATATAAACCTCCTCCTCGAGGTCACCACAGAGAAAGGCGTTCTTCACGTCAAATTGAAAGATGGGTCAGGCTTTATTAGCATCAAAAGAAAGGATGGTATGCATGGACCCCATTCTGGCAATTGGAGAGAAGGTCTCGAAGTAATCAACCCCATATATTTGTGTGAAACCTTTCAAAACTAATATGCCTTTCAATATGTCAATAGACCCATGGCAACAAGAGACTATTTGGTCATGAAGACCCATCTACAAGGTACAAATCTAAATCCCGGGGGGGCACGGCACAAGATCCCATGTGCCTTGGGAGGTAAGGGCATCCATCTCCTCGCCCATTGCATATCGCTAGCCTTGGTCTTGCATTGCACTATAATTATCTCTAGGAACGGTAGTAGCAATCAAGGCATCCACAAAGTTCTTATCACAGCTAGATAACCCATCAATAAAGGTAAAATATGACATAGGATGAAAAATACATTATCTCGTTTGCTTGTAGGGAGCTATCGGAAGCTCCTTAGGTACATCCGGAGCAATAGTAGTAAGAGCACTTGAAGAGAGCATATCATCCTGCATGAAAGGAACATGTTTCAATTTTGTTCGAAGTTTGGTATCCAAACTTCAATCAAATTTTAAACAAACCTGCTAAGCTTAATTTAAATATGATTGATTTCAAGTCTCAAATAGTATTCATTTTATTTCATAATTAAAATGCTAAATGACGTTTTATTGTATATTATTTTGTATATATTACTTTTTTGAGTCAAAAAAGGGTGAAACGCATTATGGTGCCCACCGCAAATTTAATAGAATAAATGGGGAAAAGTTACAAGAAGCCTTATAGCATACAAGACTCTTGAGAAGAGTCTAGCAATGGAATTGTATAAATTATTTTGTCTATATAATTTAAGATATTTTATTTTAGGATTCTATTTTTGAATATATATATATAAGGAAAGGGAGCCTACTTTGTGAAGTAGGTAACCTTTACCTACTTCACATTCCATTTTTGGCAAATTTTTTATTTTTTTTGAAAAATACCACCGTGGATTTTCATAACTATATCCCTCTAATATGTCAACCAAATTTCGTCAGAAACAGAGACTCCTGCGTCCCCCATTCAGACAGTCATTTTTTAACGATCACAGATTTGTTGTATTTTACCTGTTCTGGATGGAGGGTATAGAAATCGTTGTTTCTAACGAAATTTGAATATTAAAGGGATATAGTTATAAAAGTCCACGGTGGTATTTTTCAAAAAAAAATAAAAATAAATTGCTAAAAGTAGATGTGAAGTAGGTAAGGTTACCTACTTCACAAAGTAGGCTCCCTTTCCACTATATATATTACAGTAATATAGTTGGTGTGTCTGTGTGTATAAATGATTGCTGGTGGAAGATCGAAAGATATGTCGCTCACAGTTTGTGTAAAGAAGCTAGTCTGCTCAGAGAAAGTGACATCCACAAAAATAAAGTACCTACGTCTAACAGGATCATAGCACTAATAGCCTTTCTGAGTATGAGAGTACCCAAGAAAAATGCACTTGATGGCCCTAGGCGACAAGTTATATATTGTATGGAAGTTGTGAACAAACACGATGCCCCCAAAATTCTCAGAGGTAAATGAAAGGAGACTCAGTGGGGTGTAGTAAAGAGAAAGGAGTGTCCCCCTCTAGGATAGAAGATGGAACCATATTGATCAGATGAAAAGTAGTAAGGATGATGTCCCCCAATAGTATTTGGGAACATTCATATAAGTAAGGAGGGACATAGCAATATCAACTAAATGTCTAAGTTTCCTTTCCACTACCTCATTTTACTGAGAGGTATGTGAACATGATGTTTGATGAGAAGTCCCTTGAGAGGTAAATAAAGACGTCAAGCAAGGCCCTAAATATCGGTTTCGGTCACCATTTCGGTATCGACCAAAACAGAATTTCAGTGGAATTTCGGTGGAATTTCGACCGGAATTTCGGTAATTTCGGTCATGTTTTGTACTAGGACCCCCATATTTCGGTCATTTAGGTCAAATTTCGATTTCGACTGGATATCGATATTCAACAGAAATTCGACCGAATTTCGCTGAAATTTAAGGCCATGACGTCAAGTCATGCTGGGTAAACTCAAGGGCAGTGTCAGATAGAATAATCTAACATGTATAGAAAAGAAGTTGACATTGAAAGAATTTTCTGATAATTTTATTAATCTCCGAACTTTCCTTTATTAGGTAAACCCAAGAGGATCTACTATAATCATCCACAAAGACAATAAAATAGCGATGACCACACAATGTTCAAACCGAATAAGTTTCCCAAACATCACAATGAACAAGATCAAAAAGAGTGGTACAACGGGAATCATCACGAACTGGAAAAGAAACCCGATGATGTTTCTCGGATTCACATGCATCACACTGAAAGGGCTTCAAAATAGCGAGTTTGGAGAACATCATGGAGAGAGCTTTGGTGAAAGGATGCACAAGACGTAGATACCACAAGAACGGGTCTACGGAGATGGATACAGCACCAACAAACTTAGAATCTGAGGGTATGTCAAGATAATAGAGGTCATTCCTCGCATGCCCCCCCCACTAATAATGTCTCATCCGGATGTCCAGGAAATAGCAACAGAATTCATCAAATATGACACGACAATTAAACTCAACACAAAACTTATAAACAAACAACAAGCTGAGAGGGAAATCAGGAGCACAATAAACCCAAGACAGTCGGAGTTTGGAGGAGAAATCCATGGTTCCGACTTTAGTAACAGGAAAGTGAAACCCATTGGCAACTCGAACCAACTTCACTGAGGAAGAGGGTTTGGAGAAGGTTAGTATACTACATTCTCAAATCATATGAGTAGAGATTCCAGAGTCAATGATCCAAACGAGAGCAATAAAGGTCCCAGAGTTGGCTACTACACATGAAGGGGTAGCCAAGGTAGCAGTAGTAGTCTCACTAGAGGAAGAAAAAGCGAGCTCGGGAGTCTGGAGAATCTGCACCAAACGAGAGTAATCTGTATCATTAAGATGTACCATCTTTCCACTATGGTTCGTAGCAAGTGACGTATCTTCAACATCATAAATATCTTTATAGGCACTATTGGCTAAATAAGGAGGTATGCCAAGCCTCTACTAGCATCGTTCGGATGAGTAATTCTACCGACCACAGTGACTGGCATTGTGGGTACTGAGGAACAGTAGGATCTCGTCCATGGCCACGGCCCATGTCAAGTCCACTTCCAACATCTCGTCCACGACCGCAAACATATTCACACCCACAACCTCCTTGAAAGATTCGCCGTTCCCCTTTCCCAAAAGATGATCTTCGGCATTAGTACTGTGTTGGATATCAGAAATTGCCCCTTTATTGCCTAATATCTAGGATGTAGGCAATCAAGAAAGTGATAGACATGGCAATCCGAACGCTCTTGTACATGTTTGATATAACATGAGGGCCGAAAATTGCAAGGTCCTCATATAGGCAAGAGAGATGCATGTAGTGCTTAACTAGGGTAGAGTTACTGAGATGCAGACCAGATTTGCTTGTAGATGTCATCAAGACGTGAGTCATTGTCTTCTTGGAGTATGTATGCTCAAGATCCTCCCACATCTCCTTGGTCATGTTGAAAAAAAGATTCAAGACAATATGTACATTAACGTTGTGGGTTATCTAGTTGATAACATGATAGTTGTTTGTGAGCCAGACGTCACGGTCTTTATCCTTCTCATCTGGAGGATCTCTAATCAGAATATAGATCTTCCATTGACCACCAATGAACATCATGAAAGAACAAGACCAATGCACATATTTTTCAGAGCCCTTAAGTTTGATAGTAGTGCCTTGTCCCATCAAGGATGTCGGAGTGGACAATGGTTGTCTCGATAGGAGTAGATGTCATGTTGGTCAGATACAGAGGTAAAAGAAGTCTTGTTAATCAAGTCAGCATATGAGGGTGGAAAAGTGCCCTAAAACTTATGCTTGTATATGCAAGCAGTTTGAACTATGACAAACCAGCAAATCAAGGGGTCCGTGAGGGCCCTTGCGACGCCAGAGTTGGCGCAAAAAGGTAGGGTTGGGGTTATCAGAGCAGTGGACAGCAACCACGACAGCATGGGCGATGTTGCATGCAGCACGTAAGATGTTGGCGACAGTACTGGCAACGCTACTAGGGGTTGTTGTTGTCGTGAGCCTGCCAGTGGCATCTTGGAAGGTAGGCGGACCGCAGAGCCCTAGCGATGAAGGAAGGCCTCCTGTGGGGCCCTGGATGCTGAAAAGAGGGCTCATGTAGGCATTGTATGAAGAAGAGAAGGCTCGAAGGTAGCGGCGGGAAGTTTAGGTCAGAACCCTGGTCTGGAATCGTTACTTTGATACCAAGTGGAGAAGAGAATGAATCATTTATTACATGACGCTATGGTCTCTTATATAGAGAGAGGAACCTTATAGAGTAAAAAAGAGGAAAATACATATATGACCTCCAAAAGGTTAGAAGACTCAAATAAAATAGAAAATGCAATAACTCTAGCAAAGAAAAACATAACAATACACAATAGTGTAGAAATATTTCTTAATTTTGTACAGTTTTCTTAATGTTATTTATGTTATGTTATCTTATGTACTTTACCCATAGGTCTCTCCTCTATATAAGAGAGCCTAGGGTCCCAAGGAATAAATCAGCTTTCGTTCTTTTCCCAACATGGCATCAGACCGATGATCCTAGGCCAAAGCCCTCTGTTGACGCATAGGCTATTTTGTATCTCTTTGTTATTTTATTTTCGTGTTAGTCTCCTTATGTAATTTACCCATAGGCTACTCTCCTATATAAGAGAGCCTAGGGCTGTGGAATAGATTATCTCATTCACGTTTTCCAACATGGTATCAGAGCGACGGTCCTAGACCGGAGTTCTCGAAACCCTAAACCTATCCCATCCACACCCGTCGGCCTCTCCTCTCTCTCTCTCTCTCTCTCGGCGCCGCCAGATCCGATCGGAGGCTCCTCTTCCTCTTCTCCGATCGGCGGTGATCTGTGGTGACCAAGGCCGCAGATCCCCATAGCCTCTTCTCCGATCGGCGGTGATCTGCGGTGATCAAGGCCGCAGATCCCCATCCGTGATCGCATCGGATCTGCGGCGATCTGCGTCGTTCTGTGCTGCGCCTCTCGCGCATCTGGCGCACAGCCGCATCTGAGCGACTTCTGTCGAATCCTGTGCTGTGAACATCTGCGTGCTAGGCATCTGCGCGCGGTGCCATATCTGTGCACATCGAACGAGCACTAAGACAGTAGATACCGCGCGCCATCTCCAGCGCGTGAGGACTACATAGTGCGTGTACATATTGTGCGCGTGCGGATTGTAGCGCGCGCAGATCAATGGGGATAGTTGCTTGAGGTCTACACATGCAACTAATCCCGTCTATGTCATTGTAGACAAATATTATCCATTGCCATACGCTCCAGTCTTCAGTATGTCAGAAAGCAAGGCAGATACCCCATCTATGGGTGTGTTTCGTGGTCCAGCGCCCATCGTCAAGATGGATGGTACGAACTATGAACTGTGGGCAATGCAGTTCATGAGTATGATGAAGTCCACGGGCAAGAAGCATATTCTCACAGAGCCCGAGCCTGCGGAGAAGACTGGAGTTCATGCCTCATGGGAGGCAGACGACGCATATGCCAAGGTGTGGCTATCTGGCACATTGGCTATTGAAATCGCCAATGACATTCTACATCAACCCATAGCCAAAGACATGTGGGATATCCTCGCAGCAACCTATTCTCAGGCAAAGAATGAGACGAAGATCCTGCAACTACAACATGATATATTCACGATAAAGCAGAATGGCCGCCCGTTGCATTCTCTCTATACATCTTTGAGATTTGAGAAGCTTCATAGCTTCATGCCTCTTACCGCCACACCAGAGCAGCAGAAGACATACAGGAATGCAACGATGGTGGGTGTGTTTCTCGCTGCACTTGATCCAGAGTATGAGGCCGCACGTTCACAGATTTTGGCGGACTCGACTATTCCTCCCATGGAGGAGGCTTTTCACAGATTGAGCAGGATAACTGTACCTTCAGCAGCGGTTAGTCAGAATCCCTCAGCCATGGCGGCCAACAGGGGCCGTGGTTCTCATTACCAGGGCCGTGGACGTACTCCCCGTGGAAGGGGTGGTCGCACTAGACCTACATGCTCATATTGTCACCGTATCGGACATACCGAGGAAACATGCTACTCAAAGCATGGATTTCCTGCATCTGCACGAGTCGCTGAGCAGATAGAGCCTCCTTCTGCTGCTTCACTGGATCAGCGGTTTGATGATCTGGTTGCCCGCCTCAAGGGCATTATCCCACCATCTGGCCCAGCACCGACGACAGAGAGTCATACGGATGTTGCTGCTTCTGCTTCTGTGTCTGCCTCTACGAGTACTTCAGGTAGTACCCTTGCACTTCATAGTAGTAGATCGGATACATTGCCATGGATCATGGACTCAGGCGCTACACATCATCTATGTGGCGACCAGAGTCTACTTTCAGGATATACTCAGATCCCTCCAGGACGGACAGTAGTGATTGCCAATGGCACACATTCCCCCATCACGGGTCAGGGGGAGATTAGATTGACATCCTCTATGCAGCTGAAGAATGTTTTACATGCACCGCATTTTTCTATGAATCTTTTGTCTATCAGTCAGATTACAAAGGATCTCCAATGTCGAGCTATTTTTGATCCATCTTCTTTGATTTTTCAGGACATCCGTACGGGCAACGTGATTGGTCATGGCTATGAGCAAGGAGGACTCTATCGTCTGAACCAGACCCCATTTGCCGGAATCACATCTTCTCCCGCTGGACAAGTATCTTCCCTCCTGTGGCATCTGCGTTTTGGTCATCTACCGCTTCAGAAGTTGCGTCTTGTCTTACCTTATAGTTTTTCTCACACACCTATCCAGTGTGAGGCGTGTCAGTTGGGAAAACATCACAGGTCATCGTTTCCCAGTAGTCAAGGTCGGAGTAGTAACTCCAAATTCGAGTTGTTTCATGTTGATGTCTGGGGTCCAAGTCGTGTTCCCGATCATCAGGGGCACAGGTTTTATATTGTATTTGTGGATAATTTCTCAAGAGCATCATGGGTTTTTCTAATGAAAAATAAGTCTGAAGCTGGAAATATTATTATTCAATTTCTAAATGAGATTCAGAATGTTTTTTCCACAACTGTCAAAATTATGAGAAGTGACAATGCCTTAGAGTTATGCACCAATAACCTAGCCAACTACTACTCCTCTAAAGGAATTGTTCACCAAACATCCTGTGCCCATACGTCTCAACAAAATGGGGTTGCAGAAAGAAAACACCGTCACCTTCTTGATGTCACAAGGTCACTTCTCATTCAGAGTCATGTTCCGTATTCATACTGGGGTGATGCAGTCCTTACTGCATGTTATCTTATAAATCGTATGCCCTCGTCTGTCTTGAATGAACAGGTTCCTTTCTCACTGATTTATCCTGACAAGGATCTGTTCACTCTTACCCCTCGTGTGTTTGGGTCAGTTGCTTTTGTCCATCAGTTGTCGCCCGGTTCTGACAAGCTCTCTCCTAGGGCTGTCAAGTGTGTCTTTGTGGGGTACTCCAGAACTCAAAAGGGGTACAAGTGTTTTGACCCTGTGCGTCGGCGGTATATGATCAGTGCAGATGTTACATTCTTTGAATCCATCATGTATTTCTCAGATTCTGGAAAAATGCAGCCGCCACCTATATCCCCTGACATTGTATTCATGGTACCACCAACATCACAACCGCCACCAACATCTGAACCACCACCACCACCGCCACCACCATCAATAGTACCTCCGTTACCATTCCATTACACCAGGAGGTCGAATCAAGCTCATGGTCCTGACCAGTCAACTAGCTCGCCTATGGTATGTAATGAGAATATTAATGTTGATGGATCTGACGACATTTCTCAGCAGGGTGCATTACAGGAACATGGTGATACCACAGCGGACCTAAATGTTCCAATCGCTCTACGCAAGCCGAAGAGAAGCTGTGTCCAGTATCCAGTATCAGCAGTGGTGTCGTTTGAGAGGCTATCTGGACCATTCAGGACGTTTGCAGTGGCACTATCAGCTACAGCCATTCCACGGAACCATCATGATGCTATGCAGGATGCTAGGTGGCGACTAGCAATGGAAGAGGAGATGGAGGCACTTCAGTCTAGAGGAACCTGGAGTTTGGTTCCTATACCTCCAGATGTTAGCCCGGTGAGTTGCAAATGGGTGTTTACAATTAAACACAATGCAGATGGTTCCATTGACAGGTACAAGGCACGCCTTGTTGCTCGGGGCTTCACGCAGACATATGGGGTAGATTACCTAGACACCTTCTCCCCTGTGGCGCGTCATTCCACTTTACGGATTCTGCTATCTGTTGCGGTTGCTAAAGACTGGCCACTCTATCAACTGGACATAAAGAATGCATTTTTGTATGGCGACTTGCAGGAGGAAGTCTATATGCAACACCCACATGGTTTTGCTGTTGAGGGGGAGTGTTCCATGGTTTGCAGATTGCATAAGGCCATCTATGGTCTTAAGCAGAGCCCCAGAGCATGGTTTCAGAAGCTTTCAGACCTCTTTGAGAAACAAGGATATAAACGCTCCAATGCTGATCACTCCTTGTTCGTGCAGAAGACGGCGAGAGGTATCATTGTAATCATGGTTTATGTTGATGATATCTTGATTACAGGTGATGATGACCAAGGCATTAAGCAAGCAAAGGAAAGGCTGGGGACCGAGTTTGTCACCAAGGACTTGGGAGTCCTTAGATATTTCCTGGGGCTGGAATTTGCGAGAAATCCATATGGATTAGTCATGACACAGAGGAAGTATGTCACAGATCTACTGAGTGAGACAGGTATGCTAGGGTGTCGACCTGCTACGACACCAATGGACCCTAGCATGAAGCTGTATGATGATGACACAGAAGAGGTGGATCAGAGAAGGTACAGAGAACTGGTAGGCAAATTACTGTATGTCACTATCACTAGACCTGATATACAGTTTGCAGTGAGTCGTGTGAGCCAGTTCATGGAGCAACCACGCCAGGTCCATATGGATGCCATACACATGATTCTGAGATATCTAAAATCATCTCCAGGTGCAGGCTTGCTATTTAAGAAAGGAAAGGAGATCTCTGTTACAGGATGTGCGGATGCAGACTATGCAGGATGTTCCAAGGACAGGAAGTCAACATCCGGGTTTGCAGTCTATGTTGGAGATGCTCTAGTTTCGTGGAAGAGCAAGAAGCAGACAGTAGTAGCTAGATCCAGTGCTGAATCAGAATATAGGGCTATGGCCCAGGCGAGCACAGAAATGATGTGGGTAAAATCCTTACTTGCAGACCTATGTATTGATATACCTCTTCCTATGATGTTGGAATGTGACAATCAGGCCGCCTTGTTTATTGCAAATAACCCAGCTTTTCATGAGAGGACCAAGCATATTGAGGTCGACTGTCACTACATACGTGACATGATTCATAAGGGGTTCATTGCTACATCTCACGTCACATCAGAGAATCAGACTGCTGATATTTTCACCAAGGCATTATTTAAAGGCCCATTCCAGAAGTGTGCGTCCAAGCTGAGCATGATTGATATCTATGCTCCATCTTGAGGGGGAGTGTTGACGCATAGGCTATTTTGTATCTCTTTGTTATTTTATTTTCGTGTTAGTCTCCTTATGTAATTTACCCATAGGCTACTCTCCTATATAAGAGAGCCTAGGGCTGTGGAATAGATTATCTCATTCACGTTTTCCAACACCCTCGTACCAAAAGAAAAAACCCTAACCATAGTTCCACCGCTCTCTCATAAACGATTGGACACCGTCGCTGACGACCACTTTCATCGTCGATCACTTCCACCGCCAGCCCCCTTCTGCCACCGCCGCCTTCCGACGTTGGGTACTCCGTAGACGGCTTCTTTCACGGCAACATCACCATCGGAGGTGATCGCTACCATTATTGTTGTCGGCTCTTTCCACTTATGATGGTGAATTTGATTGCACTAGTATACAAATGCAATAAAATCCCTATATTTCTGTGTAGACATTGGTCTACAAACCCTTATTTTCTTCATCCGAGAATATGTCAGAGAGCAAAGTAGATATTCCCAGCACATACGCTTTTAGAGGTCCAACATTGATTGTCAAGATGAATGGGACGAACTACGAGCTCCGGGCCATGCAGTTCATGAGTCTCATGAAGTCAACGGGTAAGAAACATATTCTTATCAAGGAAGAGCCCACTGAGAAAACTAGGGTCAATGCCTCGTCGGAGGCAGATGATGCATATACGCAAATATGGTTGACTAGGACTCCAACTGTCGATATTGCCGATGATGTCCTACATTAGCCCACAACCTAGGCTATATGGGATATCCTTGATGCTACATACTCACATGTAAAGAACGAGACAGATTCTACACTACAGTTGCAGCATGATATCTTCACTATTAGACAGAATGGACCGCCCCTTCACTCTCTATGCACTTCTCTGGGCAACATGTTTGAGAAGCTCCATAGCTTTATTCCACTTAAAGCCACTCCAGAGCAGCAAAAGACTTACCATAATGCCATAATGGTTAATGTCTCCTTAGCGACACTCGATCCACAATATGAGGCTTCTCGCTCACAGATATTGGTTGACGCTACCATTCCTCCCATGGAGGAAGATTGCGCAGGCTTAACAGGATTTATGTCCCATCATCAATCTCTTCCCAATCATCTTCTGCGATGGCAGCCTCCTATAGCAGAGGGGGATCTTCCCATCTTCATGGTCGTGGACCTTGTGGATGGGGAGTCGCATTCGTCAGTCATGTACATTCTCTCAAAGTCCAGGTCACACAGAGGATACGTGATATTCCAAGAATGACTTCCCTGCATCAGCTCGCATAACGGAGCAAGCTGGCTCATCTATTATTGCTCCTTCAGACTAGAGATATGATGACCTGGTGTCTCAATTGAGGAAAATTATACTTTCAGGAGGGTCAACTGCCTCCTCGTCTGCCCCAGAAGTTGCTTCCTCTACCGGTGCCAGTACCTCCGATAGCATTTTTGCCTCTATATCTTGTCATGGGCCTGATATTACAGAATGGATAATAAATTCCAGGGCTACACATCATTTGTATGGAGATAAGGAACAGCTTACAGCTTACAGACAGATTCCTCCAGGGAAGACAGTAGTCATTGTTGATGGTACTCACTCCTCGATCACTAGACAAGGGGAGTGTAACTTGGCATCTTCGATGCGCCTACAGAATGTGTTGCATGCTCCATATTTTTATACGAATATATTATCCATCAGTCAAACTACGAAGGACTTGCAATGTAGAGTTATTTTTGGCCCATCCTCTTATGTTCATGGTGATTGGTTGTGGTCGTAAGGAGAGAGGTCCTTATCGCCTTGCCCGAATTCTATACGCTGACATTTCCTCCCATTCCACAAGATATGTTTCACATTTCATGTGGCATCTGCGGTTCGATTATATTCCTCTTCAAAAGTTGTGTCAAGTTCTTCCTCATATTTCCACCTCGCTCTTCTTTTGAATGTGAGGCGTGTCAAATGGGAAAGCATCATCGCTCAGTGTTTCCCAATAATCCAGAGCAGTAGCTCTCCTTTTCATTTGTTTCATATTGACATTTGGGGTCCAAGTCGTATTCTTGATCATCAAGGACACATGTTTTATTTAGTTGCAGTTGGTGATTATCATCAAGGACACATGTTTTATTTAGTTGCAGTTGGTGATTTCATGCGTCTATCATGGGTCGTTTTGTTGAAAATAAATCTGAGGCTAGAACTATCATTACAAATAATTATAAAGGAAGTGCAGAATATTTTTTCTTCTTTTGTTAAGATTGTGAGGACAGATAATGCGTTCGAATTTTGTACTCATGCACTCGTGCAATTCTTTGTTTCCCCATGGTACCATTCATCAGACATCTTATACCTCTCAACAAAATGTTGTGGCTGAGAGAAAGCACAGTCATCTACTTGACATTACTCATATGCTTCTTATTCAGAGCCACACCTCGCATTCATTTTGGGGTGATGTTCTTACGGCATGCTATCGTGTGGATCGCATGCTTTCGTCTGTTCTTGGTGTGGAAATTCCTTTCTCCATGGTGTTTCCAAATAAAGAGTTGTTCTCACTTACTTCATGTATCTTTAGTTCAGTTGTGTTTGTTCACCAATTGTCTCCAGGACTTGATAAGCTCTCTCCTCGAGTTGTCAAGTGTGTTTTCATTGGGTATTCTCGGACGTAAAAGGGGTATATATGTTATGATCCACGTAACAGAAAATATTATGTTTTTTTATGGAAAAGAGGGTGAACTCTCGAGATAGGAGCCACTTCCACCTACGCTTATTATACCATCACCTCCACCACCTTCTACCACATCTCAATCATCACCTCCTAATTATCCGCACAATCTTCATCATTACCAACTCCACCACTTCTCCCATCTTCGACGTTGTCGTCCCACACTTACCATGCTTCTATACACGTCGACCTTCCTCATCTCGCGGTCAACGCCCGTCATCTCGCACGACCAAGGTATGTTCTGGATATATTATTTCTAACAATGAGTCTAACGATGTCTCTAGACAAGACCAACTACATGAGAATGCTTTACAGATTAAGGAAACTCCCGAAGATTTGGATGTTCTTATTGCACTTCATAGGCCAAAGCATGGTTGTGTCCAAGGCCTTAAATGTTGAATTTCGATTTCGTTTCGGTAACGTGGAGTTTCGGCAAAATAGCCGAAAATTAAAGAAATTACTTGAAAACTCATTTTTTTCTAAAATTAAGATTTTTAGTGTTCTTTAACTCAATAAATGAAATAGAAATACACGGTTTTTTTGCTAATAGTAAGATATTAACATGATATGTTATATTAAATTTCCTTCCAATCGCACCAACAGAAAAAAAAGTAGTATACTACTCAAAATCAAAATCAGATTTGGAACCAAAATTAGAAACCATTAATTTCACCTCTTGAATATGAAGAGAACGGTGATATGTGTAATAATAACAAAGAAAAACATAGGCCAACAAATAGCACCAGCAAATTGATATCTTATGTAAGAAATTAAATATTGAAATGATAGGTTAGAACTTGAATCTAACTAAAATACTTTCAACATAGAAAAATATTTACCTGTAGGAATAAAATAAGGCACAAACATACACTCACAAACACAAATCAATGTAATATGTACGTCTAATAGATACATTGTATAGCTTATGATCATAAAATATATACTAGGCATTTGCAAGACACAAACAAATCAGCTAACACAAAGTAATTGCATAACATTCACAAGCACGATCTATATACAACATGATAGTAGGCAAATACTTACAATCACAAGATTTTGAAGGTTGTTAACAACCAAGTCCTCACACAACTGTACATACTCCTTGTAGTAAAGAGAAGCCACAAGAAAGAAAAGCCTTAAATTTCGGATTTTGGTTTCATTTCTCCATGTCAAGAAGGAGAAATTTCAGAGAATTTTAGTGAAATCGTCGGAAATCTTGAAAATGTCTCTAAACTGAACCTTTTCCCAAATATTAAGGTTTTTAGTATTCCTAAGTCAATAAATAAAATAAAAATGCATGCTTATTTGTAAAATAAAATTGTAAATATAAGTTTTAAAGTAATATTATTATCATAATCATCATCCATGTTGACATGGACAGTAATGTGTTGCCTAGAGTCAGAATCGTATGCTAAACTGAAAGCAAAAGTAATGATAATCACCTTGTCAATAAGAACGAGATGACACATATTATAACTACTAATCAAAATACACACATATATTAAAACAAAGAAAACATAAAAAATAAAGCTCTTCAATAAAAACTTGGATTTAACTCTTAAATATTGTGGCTAATTGATTTGGTTTGGATTTAGATTTAAAATTTAGAAACTAACTAAAGAAACTTCTTTAAATAACATAAAGCACTCTAACAACTCAACATCGATGAATAAATAAGTAAAAATTCATCAATATATGCAAATTTCGATGAAAGCGAGAATCTACCATCATCCCACAGATAATGATCCTTACCCGCCGAAGGTGACTGCTCATGAGCCAAAGCAACCTGAATCTCCATGAACTTGACCACTCTTTGGACTGTCGCCACAAAAATCGAGGACCACGCTCCTTCCGCCTAGAACTCCCTAACCACCACCTCTTTATCCACCGTCCACTACACTAGCCTTGGATCGCGCACTCCCAAGGCTCCCTCACCAGTCCAGTCATCCAGACAGAAGCGGAAACCTTCTCCATTTCCCATGCAAGCCTTCATTTTGCAAGACATCTCCGTTAAAACCATCCCCACTCCCTGCCATAGAGAAGAAGGGATGTGCCCCATCTCGGCCTCCAATGACATCGACACCCCATATATTTCTTTTAACAACCTACATACCAAATCCTCGGAGCTCCCCCATATTTGCAACACCCACTTAGCCAAGAGCGCCTTATTAATCTCCTCCAGCTTCTTGACACCCAGCATGCCCTTCTTTTTCGGCATCGTAATCTTGTCCCGCCCGATCAAATGACATCCACCACGCGTTTGCCTCCCGTCTGACCATAATAACCTCATCAAGATTACCTCAATCTCGCAACGAATCCCGGTGGGCATGACCCGCATAGAGCAGAAGAAAATCAGGATCACCGAGAGAACATGCTTCAGTAGAACCAACTTTGCCTTCCACCCAGCCAATATCCCATGCATCCGCTCCACCACGGGCCTCCAATCCCTCGCCTTCACCCTGCCCGCCACCAAAGGCAGCCCCAAGTAAGTAATCAGCAGTGTCGCAAGCGGGCACCAAAGTGCCCCCCCCCCCAAACCACCCCCCGCATCTACCTCCGTAAGGCCGAAATGGACCACCACAGACTTGTCCCGATTGATCCCGATCCCTGAAATGTCTCCAAAAACTCCATTACTCTCCATGCCCTACGGATCCTTTCCACCTTCGACCCTAGGAAGATAATTTTGTCCTCAACGTACTTTAACAACGGAATAGAGATGGCCTCTCCTGTAACCTGGCCACTACCCATCTGACGTCACCAACCTCATCATAACCGTCAGCGCATCTGCCACGACCACAAACAATAATGGCACCAATGGACAACCCTGCCTGATGTCCCTCTGTGGTTGAAAAAACCCCTCCGGGCGGCCATTGACTAGCACCGCAAGTGAGGTCGTCGTAATGCACCGCTTAATCCAGGCAACCCACCGAACCGGAACCTCTCCTCTATAAAGAAGTCCACAGGAACCTCCAGTCCACACATTCATATGCTTTGGAAAAGTCCACCTTCCAAAGCATACCTTTCGACTTTGATCTCTTCCAATCTGTCACCACCTCTGAAGCCTTGACCAACCCATCCGCCATAACGCATCCCAAGACAAAAGCCGGTTGCTCCGTAGACACGATATGATGTAGTACCCCTCTTAACCTGTTCGTCAGGACCTTAGCGATGACAAGATAAATCGCATTCAGTAGCACAATGAGCCGAAAATCCTCCACTCAGGCTGACACGTTCTTCTTCGACAACAAGGAGATCAGCGCCTTATTCAGACTCTCAAACCCACGGTTTCCATCGCAAAACTCCACCACTACCTTCATCACATCACCCTTTAGCACATTCCAAACTCCCCAAAGAAGCAAACCGAGAAGCCATCCGGGACGAGGGCCCCTTCAGCATTCAATGCCCACACCACCCTCTTTACCTCATATGTAACCTCTCAGACCAAGCTGACAGTCGCATCTCATATGTAGCCACACCTTTCCCCTGCCACCTCCAAACCTCCTGAGCCCGTCGACGGCTGAAAGTCCAAAATTGTGCCTTCAATGCCACCCCAACCTCCTTATCCCCCTCAACATTCACCCCCTCTACCTCAATCGAGAAGATGTAGTACCTCCTCCGCCCACATGCAACCGCACGGAGAAAACACGTATTCACATCCCCTTCAATCACCTACCGTTGTCAGGCCTCTGCCGCCATGCGGCCACGCCACCTCCTCCTTCCTATCCTCGTCTAGAATCTCTACCAAACACCCTCCCCTCTCCTCCATCTCCTCCGCCAACAACCCCTGCTTGTCCTCCAACATGTCCAAACGACTCACCGCCTCATGCGCCCTCCGCCTCTTCTCCCACCGTTGCTCACGGATTTCCCTGCCCCGCACCGTCAAGAAACCCCCAGCACAATCAACTTACCCGTAAACCCCGTCGTCGTCGACCCTTCTACAATGCAACTCACCCAAAATTCGGACACCATTCTCTAAATCCTCCTCCAGAAGCCATGTCGCCTCGAAGCGAAAGTAGAATCGATGTTGGCTCTCCTCCCCAGAGGCCCATAGCAGTGGAGTATGATCCGAGTGGGTTCGGGGGAGCGCCCGAGACTCTGTCAACGGAAACAAGGCCATCCCCTCAGTGGACAGAAGAAAATGATCTATGCATGGTCTCGATCTCAAATTTCGCCAAGTGTACCAGCATCCTGAAGCATCCATCACCAGAATCCCCCACGCATCAAGTGCTTCCCGCATCGACCCCGAGCCAGCATCTCTACCACCTCTACCACCAAGACGGTCCTCCAGAAATAAGGTTACATTGAAATCGCCACCATGATCTACAGGATGTCTAGGTACCTTGCCCTTGCCGCTCAAAGCTCCTCCGTTAAAACGTCAACCCCATCACTCCCCCCCATGGGCCATAGACATTGGAAATCAGAACACGTGTCTCGTCCACCAAGTGTGCCAACATAACCGAAATCGACTGTTAACCAAGAATTTCCTCACCCTCTAGCATGAACACATCATGATTCCAACCCGCCATTAAGCCCCCCGTCGTGCCTATTGCCCCGAGCACCCTGACCTCTTCAAGTCTTCCGCCCCCAGCTGCCCTCCACACCTCCTCAACACCCCCCCGCCCCCGCCCCCGCCCCCGCCCCCAATGACCTTTGTTTCCTGCCCAAAGACACATCTGCACCATTCTCCCTAATCAACCTTCCCAGTACGCCCCTCTTTTTCACCTGTCCCAACCCCCAAATATTCCAGGACACAATCTTCATTTGGGAACTAGCAGCGAACCCTTTGGTGGAATCAGCCCAATGCACTTAAAAAGCTACCGTTCCATGCCCCTCACCATCTCCCTCCCCCATAATGAAGACACCTCCTCTCCCTCCACCGAGTCGTACGCTCCCTGCGAAATACGACCTTCCCCACCAGCACCACATGGGGGGTCCCTCGCCGGCCACATCTCGCACCTCCACCTACCGCGGAACCCCAATTTCTTCCACACAGTACCCCGAATGTCATTCCATTCCAGGCCCCCTCCAGCTGTATATCCAACTCACGGTGCCCCCCAGGAATTGTCGCCTCCCAATCGTACACATCCGCCCTCCTCTGACCCCTCCTTTCCATGATTGTCGCTCTAATGTAACTGAGCCCAAACAGGCCCCCCATCTGCAAGATCGAGGAGTCGTCGTCCAACCGATCGGTCCCAACAGTTGCGAATCCCTCATCCAATCTGAAACGGTTGGCTCCTCCTAACAGTAAATCTAGGGCAGAAGCCACGTCTTCAAAGCCCCTCGAGCCAATACAGCCCTGATCACGCCTCCCGAGGGAATCACCTTTGTCGTGGAGAAAAACGCCATCTTCCAGCCGCCACAAAGTTGCGCTGCCATCGAGCCCATACTGTCGCACCTCTGCTAGCGACGGTGCCGCATAGGAATCGCCAAACCCAACTGCAGATTCTGCGGAGTCCGCCACACGAGAAACGGACCCCCTGAATCCGCCCATCGAAACGGTGGACATCCTCCTCGGATCCGCTTTCACATGCATGTCTGAAGAGTTCGAGTCTGAACCCACCTGATCCAAATGGTTTAACCTCCAATAATATGCAGATCCAGACCCCTAGCAATGTTCGGATCCGACCCACTGACCCAGTTCAGATCTGGCCCCCTTGCAATGTTCGGATCCAATTCTCCCCCAGAGCCGAAAATGGATATGTCTTTTGAAGTCTGCCAAAAGGGCCTCTGTCCCCTTCAGAATAAACCTCCTCTAAGTGCAAGGGCAACAGTCGCCCTCACCACCTTATGCCATTGATGTCCCTATATGTGAAACGTCGCTCCTCCGATCGGCGCCACCAACTTGCACGGGAACTTTGCAGTCAACCCAACCCCCCCCCCCCCCATACCACAAACCACGGGACTTGTCCCCTCAGAAGGCCGGAGGAGATGATCTCCGACACCTTCAGGACCAAAGCGATCGCCAAGCGCACCGCCGCAAACTCGCGAGCCATCAGCGGCACACCCCATCATCATGAATAGTTTCTTGAATTGGTAGTAGATGTATTTTGAGGTAAGCATAAGTTGTGTATATAGACCATCTGCAGCTTCAACAACGTTAAGCTGCCACCGACACATATAGATATTCATACACAGAGCAGAAATTCAGATAAACGGCTACTGCAAGTTTGTTATAGAAAATGCAAATTGCATGCTGAGGAATAAATTTCAGTCTTACTTTCACGGCATCAACATTCTTTTGCTTCATGTCAGCAGCATTGTGAAGGAAGGTAAACTTAGCAACAGATGTAACAAAAGCATCTCTTTGTGTCTGCATAGACATTACAGAAGTAACATGCACAGCATAGCGAAAACCTTGCAAGCATTGTTGTGTGGCAGCCTTATCATCACTCCGATCAAGAGTCAGACTAAAAGCAGCCATCATTGGGGCCCAGCAAACATCAACCATGAATCCAAGTATAGCAGTGTCAGTTACAGAATAAAATGCAGGCCTGCAAAGTCGATGTATTGTTACAGGGTAATTCAACTAATAAACAGCAAGCAATTTTTAGCAAAATATACAGAATGATCTTACTCCGACTTGCCAGAGTTTGCTTTAATTTGCTCCTGGATATGTCTGATTAGTAAATCATTTGCACCATGTGGCTTTTCTTCAGCCTGCTTCCACATTACCAAGTTTAAAATGCTGTCCAGACCCAGGAGCTTATTAATGCTGTTTGCCTGCTTATGCTGTGGAACAGCAGAATCAGCTTTCATTTTAATTTCATTCCGCACAATCTGATCATATAATGAACCTAGATAGTCTTCAGGTAAATCCTTTCCGTCGTCTATTCCCCGGTTGTTACGGATGAAATCTGCCTTGGACATCTAAAGAAGAAACCTCCATAAGCCAAAATGTGATTTTCCCGTTATTTTAGTCAGCCCTAAAAAGGATACAAAGATAACTAACCTTATCCTTGACCATGCCATTGTGAGCATCTGTGTTTAGCATGATAACAGAATAAGCCAGAACATAAGCAGTATCGGCACTTGTGAATGAGTTTGGATTGCATTTACAGAAACGTTCAGCAAACTTTTCCATGATGCGGTCGATCTTTTGTGCCTCACCAGGCAATCTAAACCCACGGAGGAAAAATCTGATTGCTTCTCCAAAATCCATGCCCTCAAAATTTAGGGAATCAACGTAAGCATGCATAACTTTCAAGGGAAACCCGTCTCTTTCACCTAGGTAATCTCCTATCACTGTTTCATTTAAGCCGGTAGCATTTCTTAGAAAAGAAGCTACTTCTTCTGGAGTGCTTCCTATTTTTTTAGTGTTTATGAGAAACTCAATCCCTTTTGAAGGTTTCCTATTAAATAGAGAAATGCCTTTCTGCATTTGACAAGCTGAATGGTCATAATGAGAGAATAATTTGTGTAACCACAAATACGGAGCCACAACAGAGTGCAAGAACATCTTACCTGAAACTCCATCTTGTAGGCCCGGCGTTGCTCAAGTGAGGCAGCATCAGATGGTCCTGAACTCGTATCTGAATGCATATCATAGTCAATCACGAAGCCATCTTCTCCATTATGGGAACTCGGATTTTCAGTGGATGAGTCCATATCTGGACCCTTTGGAGAAAAATCTCCAATGCGTAACTGCTGGTCCATCCAAATACCCATTGCTTTGATTATGCTAACCAAACATTTAACAGCTTCAAGCCGGAATGTCAAGTCCTGTGCAGGAGTCAGCGTTGTTGCAGAACCAGGAGGCACACCTAGAGCAGTTTTTACAAGGCCATTGACAGTCCTGCAAACATCTGAAGGAATTAAAAAATGTCTTAATATGTAGTCTATTGAATAACATCAAAATCACCTCGCCGTAAAAAAAACTAAAACTAAAATGACTGGGTGCATGATTTCATAATTTAAATGAATATAAAATTCAATTGAGCTTGAACATACCTCTCAAAAATATTAGGTGCTTCGACATCACAGTCATAGTTCACAAAAATATCAATCATGATCTGAGAATCCTGAGAGATCTTCTCAATCAAGTTGAGAACTGTCATTTTTTGTTGAAAACTGGGCTGATGCACATTTTCCAGAACTCGGAGGACAAGCATAGGAAAGAATATTCCAATTTCTCCTTTCAGGCCTGATCTGAATCTTGACAATAAGCTTGTGAAAATAGAACACAAGAGCTGGAAAATGCTCATCACAGATAATGCACTGTTCTTCAATAATGATAAACACAGGTATTGCCTGATAGCAGCAAGAAACCTGCAGAGAGGAGCTAAACTTAGCCATTCATTTATATTAGCTAAATGAAATTTAATTTAGAAAAGACGTTCAAGAACCAAAAAGGTATATGTTTGATTTGGTAAAAACATTTGTTTGAAATTTGCCCGTGATCCCGACTTTGCATGATGTCTCCAGACTGACCATTTTTCATGTAAAATTCCATTACAAATTGACAAAAACAATCAAGTGCAAACTGTGGCAGAAACAGACTTCTAAAGAAAAAGCAGACTACATCACAATCTCCCTCAAAAAAAGTTCGCAGCCTGAAAGCAGCATCCTCAAGAGGATTGTACTCCAAGGACTGCTTCCCAGTCAAGATATTTAACCCCGTTCCAAAATTCGCTAAAATGGTTATGGACATGTTATTTAATGCACAATTAGGATTCTTAATAAACTATGTAGCATGTGCCAAATCCTCGATCTTAAACAGTGTCATCAGCATATTGTAAAAAAGGTAAAGTTGTGGTACGATCACCACTGCCAGAAAAACAGGTAGCCTCCCCGATGGACACATGATCATCATCCACATAATCAGTACATTGACATCTAACACAACAAGCATTGACACTGAAAGACATCAAGGCAAGATGTACTAAGCCTTCTCCCACTATAAGTAGGGTCGGCTACATGGATTCATGCTCAAATCCATGTTGAAAGATTCGACTATTTTTTTTCTGGCCATCGACTACCTAACGCAACTCCTACAAGAGTGGGATTTGAACCCTGATCTTTTGTGTGGTAGACACACTATACCACCACTAGACCATCAAGGCAAGACACAACGGTAAATTAAAATCCAACCTCCCACTGAACGTCCACTAATAAGAACTGAGAAAGAGATATTATAGTTAAGCATCACTTTATCCTCGCCAACCAGTATCGAGAAACAAGTGTCGCCTGATAGTCTCACAAGAAAGGACCATCTCAAAGAATCACAAGTCTTGTTAATTTCAAACTTTTACATAAACCTATATAACTGTTGTCTATCCCGAATAGGTATGACAACAGGAACCACCACAGAACACTCCATAATGGACTTACCTCGATGAGAGTGGAAAGATAGCCTTAGCTATAACCTTTTATCGATGATTGGCCATGTTGAGGTAAATGGAATTTCATAAAGCGAGCAACAAAAACTCCTCAATACGGCCGTCATCGTGTTTTTCAACAAAGAAAATAGAAAATTTTATTTATGTTCTCAAAGCTGAAGTTGCCACCAGGAACTCTATAACCACCATAATTATATCCCCTGCATCAAATATTAAAACTCCCAGTGGAAGGAAGCCGGAAAGTTATCAGGACATGGAGATCCGTCCTGCTTCAGTGACTTCCCAAGAACTAGCACTTCTTCCCTAGAAATGTCCCTGACCAAGCGGCCACTTTCCTTACTGGCCCCTTAACCCTTCCACCTCCATGGAAGAGGACATCATCCCCTCGATATATCCTAAAATGGCTGGCCAATGCAGCCCTAAATTACCTTAGATAACCAACTGGCCCCTTAACCCCTCCACCTCCATGAGGAGGATGTTTGTCCCTCAATAAATCCCTAGAATGGCTGGCCACAGCAGCCCCAATTTCCTTTCTACCCTCCTGCTTCAGGGACTTCCTCCCTAGTTTCGCCCCTGACTATGCCGCCCATTCTTAACACAGTTCCCCCTCCTTTGTTCACCGCAACGTGATCCACTCTCCCTACATCATTGTCGCTTTACTACAACTGAAGAGTCACATAACACCGTCAAATCCAACTAATTGAAATATTCATCCACATCTGCAATCCTTCACTTCTTCATCTTCAAAGAATATTTTGTTATGTTGAGGGGAAAGACGGTATAACGTCGAAAAGGTGCTTACCCTGTAACTTCTTATGAATATATGCCGTACCCTCTTTTAATGAAGACGGCTAGACATTGGTACTAGAGAATGGAAAAAGAGTCCTACAGGCTTGCAACCATTTCACAAAAATGCATGGGACGCCACTTATTCAAGGCTTTTTCCCCATTTTTTGTAGCTCTTTTTTTGGTTCGTTCCAGGAAGTATATGATGTGAAAAATCATCAATGAGCTTCTTATTCGTGAACAACTTAAACATTTCAGCCACACAATCAAGGAATCACTTACTTCTCGTTGGACCTCCACGAAGGCCCAGCACTGTCGACAGCGATCTTCAGAAGCTCCAGGGACAGCACCTTCCCCCTCAGCAACAGGTGGTCCTCGGGGTTCTCCTGTGTGGAGAACTTCATGGAGAACTTGCACAAGTTCTTGAACAAGAAGAGTCCATCCTCCCTGATCCTACTAAGCTCCCCTGGATCCCCTCCTTCCTCCTCCTTTCCGCCCCTCGGGACACCAACGTCACTTCCCTCCATCACCTCGTTGATGAAATTCTGTGCAAACTGCACGATCCCGGCATCATTGAGACTCCGATCAGAGACGTCAAGGATGTCGGCGATGGAGATGGCAGGCACGCGCACCTCAACATCGTCACGCTCAACGCGTGCGGATACAACAAGGAGGAGCTGGACAAGGACAGCCTTGGAGCAGAGCTGGTTGACGGGGGAAGCGCTGCTGAGGTAGATGTTATAGCAGGTCTTGACGAGGTTGACGAGGCAGTCGGTGTGGAGGTTAACGACAGGGGAGCGGAATGCGGCGACGACGACGCGGAGGACAGAGAGTTCGATGGAGTCATCGCCGAGGGAGGCGCAGCGGCAGGCGGCATCGAGGAGGAGGGAGACGGGGGAGTCGGAGGAGGAGGGGTGATCGAGGAGGACTCCGTTGGAGAGGAGCTTCTGGATGCACTCGAGGGCGGGGTCGAGGAGCTTGGGGAGGGAGGAGTCGAGGGCGGAGGAGATGGGGAGGAGGAGGGAGGGGGTGTGCTGGACGGGGAGGAGGGAGAGAGGGGAGACGGGGTCAGGTTGGGGGAGATCGTGGAGGGTCTCCAGGAGGTCCAGGGCGGACTTGCACGAGGAGATGAGGGCGGAGTGCTTGCGCCACGCCGCGTTCTTCAGGATCTTGTCCAGGGAAGGCCCCAGGATGCGACCCGCCTTGGAGGAACCGCCCAGGGGGCCGTGGGTTGACATTGCTGCCGCTGCCGATGATGGAAGGAGGACTTTGATTCGTTAGGTGGGGAGGAGGGAGGCCATGGGCGAGATGTAGACTTTGTCTTCCTTGGAGGGTGGGGAGGTTTGAGAAGAGGGGTGGCAAGGACTGGAGCCGGGAGGTCCGTCTTCCTTTTCTTTTCCCTTTTTTCCCTGTTATTATTTGATTTGTATGTAGCTACGTTGTGCGAGCCGTCCTCCCATTTACGCCATGGCCCGCAATAACATTCCACATCTTAACCCGTGCGTCTTGACATCAATTGTGATCATGTTTCTTTTCTTCTTCTGGATGCGCCTTCCATCCCTACTCCCGTTCAATCCCTCCTCCCCTCTCTTCTCTCTAACAATGCCCCTCCCTTCGACACCTCCTTACAATGTTCACTAAATGCTATGGTCCTCTTCTCTCTATACCCTCCGGCCTCCACTAATTGCCTTGATGTCTCAATTGCGACCTCGATGCTTGATGCTAAAGACGTGGTAAGGACCAAGCTAGCTTTTAGTGGATATCTTTTTAACAGTCTTTAACATTTACTTTCTTTATTATTTGATGCAAAACGAGATGTGCGGTTGAAGATGAGTGGAGAAAATAATTTGCAAGAAAATTCGTGTCTTCTCCAAAGAGGTACAGCATGGAACCATAAGTGAAGTGGATAAATAGATCCAGATCAAAATAAAGGCTTATGTCCAAAAGAAGCATGACCCCTTGAAAGGGTTGTGTCTACCCTCGAAGAAGAACTAGCCTCACTTTGGTCCAAACGATGATATATGATGCAAGTCTCACCATGACTCAAGTATTGTTAAGAAGGCAATATATTAGGCCACAAGCTTAAGAGGTCGGAAAGTATCGTAGTCAAGGTCCAACAATCACATTCGAGGGCAAGGAACTGCTTTTGTACTTAATGTTGAGCATCATATTCAATGAAGAATGGGGAGGACTAAGGTAGAGACGTGAGAGGAAATCTTTGTGGAGCATTGCTTCCCTTCTCACATCTATTGTGAGCTCAAGACAAGGACAACAATCCTGAGAAAAGTTTTGGGGAGCAATGGTCCACGGTACATCAACTTTAGAGGCCTGATGAATCTCATATTCATCATGCTAAAATCCACTTTTTAATACCCTAGCTTAAAGAACCCAATAAAAATCACTAATAATTCCTCATTATTAATTTGTATTATATTGTATATAATTAACCTATAATTATTTTCGTATTCAATTAGGTTGAATAATTGTTTATAGTTCCTCTAACCTTTAAAAGAACTAAAAAATACAAAAAATATCAAAACTAAATATCGTTGTTTTTAACCCTTTAAAAATACCCCCCCCCCCAAATACTTTTGTACAAATGACCTCTTTTGGCTTTTTGTCCAATATGAAACTTTCATGTTTTAACTTTTTCCTAATTTTACCTCTCACTAATTCTTTTATATTTTCCTTTATTTTTAGCTTTTCGAATTTTCTGATTGGGCCACGTGGCGCCCTCTGGGCCACCCACGTGGCCCGCTCCTCTTCCACCACCCGACCCCTCCTGGGTCGTTTGATCATCATTATTCTCCTCCATCCTCACCGCTCATCACCCGCTCAATCCACACCATCTAAATTGATCCTAGATAAAATCCCCGCCGCTTTTATCCGCCTACCCCTCAGCCATACGATGCCCTTCTCATCCTAGACCTCTCCGCTCTCCACGTCACTCGCTCCACCCATGTCGTTGGATGGGACCCTAAGTCCCATATGAACCGTTCATCCCTATCGCTCTCCAGCCGTAGATTAGATCATCTGATATAATCGTGACCATCCCCCAGCGCATGACCCCTGGTCGTTGGATCGAGCGATCCAACGATCCATGAGCATCGTCTACCTCCAACCCGTCAGTTACCCCTCGCACCCCCTCCGTCCCCTTCCTATTTTGGAAGGTGCCATGGCCACTACCTCTGTGTCATAACGCCACCTCCATGAAACTGACTCCTTTGCCATCCTCGCGCCGACTTTACTGCCCCCGCCTTCACTCCTTCATTAATCCAATAACCATTCAAAACCGCTGCAACCACCACGTAACCCTCGGTGAGCCCTCCTATAAATCCAGCTCCTCCGCCTCCGACACCTTCATCCACCAATAAAGGGCCTCCTCCCTAGCTTCCCACGCCCTCCGGTGGCAGCGGGGGCGGTTTGGTTGAAGCGACGATGGTCGCGAGTCATCTGACCATGTTGTGGCCGACCCGTGCGACGTCAAGCACCAAGGCACGGTCTCCCTCGTCATACTATGATCGAAGACCCAGTTCGAGCCTCATCTTAGACCACTGCCTCCAACGGATTCCTCTCTCCGTCGAGGTATCCTTCTTCTATTTTTTTCTTTAATTTTCTTCTAATTTTTCCGACGATCATCCGTTCTCTCAACAGTCACCAATCATCCACTTATCTCCGCCCGACATCCCACATCCACGCCAGCCACTCCAATCATCACTTCCTCTTCTTCAGAATCACCCTCGCTCTGACCCCTCTTCTTCTTCATCTTGTTGCAACTCCCAGCCGCCATCTCACGATGCCCCACAGCCCCCACTCACCTCACTCACTCACGCACATCCACTAAGACACATTTCAGCTATATACTAACTCTGCAGGATCTTCATTGGCCGGAGTTTGCACCGGAGCCCATCGAGCGATTCTCCTCCGGTGAGGCTTCGTCGACCTCTAGCTCCGATCATCCATGGAGCCTCGTCGCACCTCCAGCCTTCTCGTCAGGACATCAGATGTCTTCCCCAACCTTCAGGCATACATAAGGAGCACAGAGGAGCTCCTAGGAGGTCGCTGGAGTGCATCCTCCGCCGACGACCTGTGGTGGACGAAGACAATACAGTTACCGTCCGATCATCTGGATCGGACGGTTGTGATGATGAAGCATGCCACTTCCAAGCCTTGCAACATACCAGCGGGGTCGGATTCCCCGAGCCTCTCGTCGAACCTCCAATGCCAACCACGTGTCCTCGAACCTACGACGTGCCCCGAACTTGTCCCCCTCACGTGCATTGCGCTTGGGGGATGGGTATTTTACACTGATGACCCTGGAGTGCTTTTATATTACATTTTAGCCCTCCAGACGTGTGTCTCTTGTGTGCTCTTGGGGTATTTACATGGAGTCCCTCGCATATTTCAAGAATTATGGATATGCCTCTACGCGTAGTGGAAAAATTACAATGGGGTCCGCAGTTTTACAAGTTTCAAATAGGTCCCTCCAGGGACCTATTTGTGATTGTGTAACCTTTACTTTCTTGTATTTTTACTGCATTTATGCCCTTTGCACTATTTCCTTCATAACTTAAGCATTGTAGGTCCAATTTACTTGATTCCAGTGTCATTTTGTTACTTATTTCACCATATATCTCATGGCATGTTTAATTGTCTCATCTAACACTACTTGAAATATGATGAAGTTTTAATGTTATATAGTGTCTTTGCTCTTTATGTCCCTGCCATTAAATGGATGTTTGCTTGTAACTTTTATTCTCAATTTGACTCTAATTTCAAACCTTAATCCGTGCTCATGACCTGTAGGGTATTTTTGTAATTAATACTGAGCATGCATATTCTTTGCATATTATGCATTGCATATAAGTCAATTGCATTGAAAACAAACTAAAAAAATACATCATCATTGTTTGCATTGCTCTGCTTGCATTTTGTTCTGCATCTACAAGAAGACCTGAAAATGAGGAAATTATTCACACATACTTTTAATTGATCAAAAATCGATAAATATATTAAAGTAGATTGTGCCCTTGTGTTTGACCTTGGTAGACTTGCCAAGTATAAATACTCCACAACATTCAAAGATTGTGGTTTTTGTTGATCAAAATCTATCTCCTATACTACGAGATTTCTTTGATTATTAAAGAGCTAGATTGTGTGTTCATCAATATTCATCATGACCCATACATAAATTATAGAGTGATATATATTAGCCCAACGATATTAAATATATTTAATATACATAATTTGTAAAGTTAAAACAACCCATGCTTTATAGGTCCCATTATCATCCCATCTTCATCCTCTACGTATTTGCCTAAAGATAAAACCATCATAACTTTTTACATGTCAATCTCTAGTACATAAATCTGATAGTTTTTAATATTGTTATCATTTTCATTTGGTTGTTGATAAAACCCATGAGAAACTCCACTTATTATTGTTCATGGTGCTCTTACCTTCCCCTATACCATTATAGAGAACGTGTCCTCCTTCCATGCTTTATAAGGGTCCTTTTTCTTTTGCCTAGGATCCACGAAACGTCACGAATGACATTGCTTTGTAGAATAGTCTTTAAATGATTGACAAGACTGATTAAAAGCTGGTTACGAGTAAATGATAAAGAAATATAGAAGAATGATCAATTCACATGTATACAAAATACAAGATAACTAAAATAATATGTACAAGTACATATATTTGTACTTTTTGACAATGGTACCCAAAACATATGTGACAAAATCATGTTTTGTTAGAAAGATATTATCACGCAATCATCGCAATCTGATAAAAACAATAATTTTAAATTTACCTATTATTACCCATTATAGGGTTAGCTTTCTAAGCTCGAATTCAGGGAAGTATTGACATGTAATAATATACATATATGTTCAATTACTTTTACTTTATATATATTTATTTGCAATTATGATATTTAGATCTCTATTTCCTTCAACAAACGAAGAACATATCAAACCAAACCTAATTAAGTTTCTCACTGTCCAAAAATATTGTGAAATTTTATTAAAAAAATTACTCTATATCGAGTTAAGGATTTCAACCTTTTTTTAGAGCATATATTATTAATTTATAACATTAACTTTTGTAAATTAAATATTCATATTCAAAAAAATCAAATCTATTTCAATGTGAAAATATTCGTCTAGAAACTACAAATTAGAAGACAAATTAAGAAATTTAGTTTGTGCTTGTTAGATCTAAGAATTAACTAGACATGCATTCATAGAGTTGATAATTATACCAATTTAATTATAAAAATATCAAGGTATTTATACACCATGGATGGTATAACTTTATCAATTACACAACAACACCTAACTCACTCATGTACCATTACTCCACATTACAACACGACCATATGTTGTCAAGTTAACTCTTATTGAGTTAATCTTCTCAAGTCACTCTCGAGCTAATCAAGCAATGCACAAAATGCAACAATGGATTTATTCATTCCCTCTCTCTTTACTTCTCCTATCATCCCTTCTTCTCCTTCAACGAGGAGGACTATGTGGTCATTTGAGCTGAAGGACGAGGATGACAAGGACACCCTCTAAGAGCGTCATTGTCGCATTTGTCAGCTATAGCTACGTCATGAGCAAGAGTACGTCATCACGAAACTTCTGAAGAAACACAAGAGGGGTGGATAATGTTTATGCATAAAAGATCAAATGTAACAAGTTAGATCAACAAGCAAATCACAACAGAAAAAAATTACATCACATAAGGATTTATATAGGTTCACCCTTCCTTTCGACTACATCTTACGCCTAGGCTTGGCCTACTATTAATCGAATTGATTCGAGGTGCCAGAATCCAACGATATTCGACAAGTTGGATCTGGTAAACGATGTATCGGCCATCTTGTCTCTTGGCACTCAAACTATCTGACAAACAGACAATCAACCCACGAATAATACATGCAATGAGAACAAGGTGAAGTGATATTTATTATCCTACAAAATGTATGTATAGTGCACAAGTGTAGGGGTCGAAAAACAGAGAACAATTGAGGATAGGTATAACTATTACTTATTAATAATTATTATTAATCACTATTATTTGTACATTTTTAATCTTTTATATTTCTATGGATTTTTAGTATATTTGATTTTTATGGATTTTTGCTTATTTTATGTTTTGTATATATTTTAAAATTTTTAATTCTTATTTCCTTTTTGATTTTGGAATTTTTAATTTTTATTTTTAAAATATAATATATATTAATATGAAATAATAACATGTATTATATAAGTAATATAAGGTGATTTTATATTTTTAAATAGACTTAAACGTACGTAAAATTTAAAAGAAAATGTTTCCATATTTTTACTATTTTATTTATTTGTGATATTTTCAGGGAATTTTTTTGTTAATTTTATTTATTTTTAATGTGATACAATATAAAAAATAGTGATAAAATAAATAAGCTGAATGTTTTGGGGTTTTAAAAATACATAACAGGATAAAATTTCTCAAAATATTTTAAATAAGTAATATATATAATAAAGAAAATATAATATAGAAAGGTATTTTTTGGTTTTTAAATGGAAATTTTCTGATTTTTATAGTGTTTTTAGTGCTTTGTGATTGTTAAGGTTTTCTTTTTATATTTCTTAGTGATTTTTATCTGAAGGTAAAATAATATAGGTACTATTTTTTTGAATTTTTAAAGATGGTTTTATATTTTTTTAATATTTAAATAGTGAATAAAAAACTTGTTTTTTATTTTTAGTAAATAGAAAAATCACTTAAAATGCCTTGTAAAAATATGTGTGATTAATATAGCTAGCAAGAACTAATATAATTTTGCTTTTTTAAATATAAAATTATATTATTCATAATAAATTACATAAAATAAAGATCAAGAATAGATAGGGACCTATTTGCAATTTAAATAAATATTAAATGCTTTTAATAACATGTACAACAAAGTCCAAGGCATAATAACAATTTATCCAAATAAATCTACCTTTAATATGCACCTGACAGGGGTATAAATGCAATTACAATAAAGATTTGATCCTTGCATACATTTTTTACAGAAACTTAACACTATTTATATAAAATATGGGACGAAATAGAAATATCTTAAGATGTAGGGGCTTGGATGCAAAATACCTAGGCCCTCACCAGCACAGACAAGTGAGGTAACCTGATAAAGGACTGAAATGCAAATAAACTCAAGGATGAGGGTCCTCTTGCAAATATTACAATAAAATTTATACTATTGTTTGTATTTACAACATTAAATAACAATTACAAAATGGCGGTGAGGATACTGTTTAAATTACACACTAAATGGTGCTGATGGACAGTGTAGGAGGCGCCATGTGCCACTACTTAACTCGATTGACGCCTGGAGTGAGGCTTCATTTCACCATGATCCAACGGTCGAAGGAATTTGGGACTTGGACCCGACTGAACAGTTCTCAGGTGCTCAAGAAGAACACCTAAGAAAACCTCACTGGACCCGCTTCAATCGGTGATACCTTGTACTCTAGGTCCCAACATTGGGAACCTTGAAGGGGCTTCAACTTCGGGCACCTAGAGCTACTGTTCGTTAGGTGGATCTCCTTCCAAGTACCCCTTTCAGCCTATTCCCTGCACAAAAAGACTCACGGGCTTGAGGAAAAATATCCTCGACACAGTACTGAAGCTAGAATGCACACGAATAGAGAGGCAGAGAAGCTACGGTGTAGGGCAATGGATGAAGCTTGGGTGAGCTCGATCCTTGTAGGATCGATATGGAAGATGGGGCGTATGGTGGAGAAAGTGATAAGGAAGGATATGAAGGCGGAAGTGAATTGAAGTACAATAGATTTAGCGATGAAATAGAGCAGAAGATTGAAGCCCTGGCAAATGAAATTCTAGAAATTAAACTAACTTGTTTATTAACTGACTAAATTGAAACCTAATTTACAACACAAGAAGAAAATGAAGGAAAAAAAGAAAGAAACACATCTCATACATGCAGGAGCAAGGAGCATATAAAGGCTTCACTGGAGGAGCTCCAACGAGACCTGGATCGTGCCTTCTTCTTCCTTCTCCATGCCGACAAGGGCGGGGAACTCCTCGTTGTCATCAAGGAATTCAACCCAGGGGGCCTATTGGTGTTACTGTAGGATGAATGGGATCAAAAGAAAAAAAAAGGGGGAGATGGAAGTTTATTTTTTTAACATGGTAAGGGCATGGAAAGATCACGGGTTGGCGCGCGATGACGTAAATGTAAAGGGGTGATAAGAGCATGGGAGGGGAGTGAGGAGAAGATGTTTTGTGAAGAAGTCAGGGCTCCGAGAGCCATAGATCATCTACAAAATCGGAGAAGAGAGGGTGTGTGTGCTTCTAACAAAGTTTGCAGGTGGAGACCATGTAGTTGACCATAGGTCAATGCATGGAGGCCTCGGGTTGGTCCACGTGGACCAACTAGAAAAATGCAGGCAAAAATCCTTATGTAATTAGGATAAATAAATGATTTTATTAAGTACAAGTTAAAAATGAAAAATGTTCTTTATTTATGTACTACAGATAGATTACTTTGTGTTAAGGAGAAGAGATCGGTTGTGTTGTAAAGACTGCAAAGTTATCTCATGAGAGAGTTTGACAACCCAACATCGTTTGTTAGTCTTGGATGTACAAATGAAAGGGCTAGTAAAGAAAAGGAGGGTTTTCTATGATAAATAGAACTATATGGTGGAATCGTCCACTGAAGCAAGCGAGCTTCAGGGAGAAGGTTTTAGAAGACTTATCATGGGATTTGTAGCGGTAGTGCAAATGAGATGTGGGAGGCAGTATATCTTGTATCCGAAAGGTAGCCAAAGAGATGCTAGGTGAGTCAAAGGGAGGAGCTCCAGGTCAAAAGGAGGCTTGGTGGTAGAGTGAAGGGGTGTAAGAGAAACTAAAAATAAAAAGAGCTCGCTTTAAAGCTATGTCCAAGGATAGAACAGAGGAAACTGTCACAAACTACAAAATAGCAAAGAAGGAAGCAAAGAAGACTGTAAGCGAAGATAAGTCAAAAGCTTATGAAGTTTTGTATAAAAATCTCGACTCTAAGGAGGGACAGAAGGATATATTCAGGTTGGTCAAAGCAAAATAAAGAAAGACCAAAGACCTTTCTCAAGCGAGATGCATTAAGGACGAGGAAGGTCATGTGCTTGTTACTCGGAAGGATATAGAACTATATGGGAGCAGTACTTCCATAAACTTTTCATTGGGGAAGGAAATAGATATATCACTTTGGGTGATCTAGCTTGTAGTGAAAGTTACTTGAATCGTGCAAGTTATAGACGGATACAAAGAAAGGAAGTAGAGGAGGCTTTGAAGGTTATGAGATCCGGGAAAGGTGTAGGACCGGATGACGTCCATGTAGAAGTATGGAGAGTTTTAGGTGAGCGTGGTTTGACTTGGCTTACGAATATATGTTGGACATGCGAGCCCACGACGAGCCATTATACAATAAATGTTATTGCAATTCACTCCTTAATCTGAAATGAAGAATAACTAATTTGCATAATAGGTACCTTAGTACAATACCATGGCAATATTAATGTTCATACAGTTGTTGATTCAATTATTGAATCATAGAGGTTGGTACTTGGATGAATATCTAAAGAGTTAGATTGAGGACTCATCAAGCACCATCGAATGATTGTTAAGATATAATCTCCAGCCTGAGTAGGAAATAGCAATCCTTATCTCTAATGGTTGATATCTGACCGACCTCTTGATGCGGGTCCTCTGCATAGGAATAGAGATTCGAAAGTGTCATATTAGTTAGGTCAAAGAGTTGACTTAACGAGATCGAGATAACCAAAGACCTATGTCGTATGCTGTCACGGTATTGGCACGCATCCTCTAACCGGTGACAGATGTGTTACTATATGTCTGAGTATGTACATTTGGTAGACCAATAGGTTGATGGCCTAATCAAGGTCTATACACCGACACACTGGTGTGCATGCAAGGGCATGTGAGTAATACGATCTCTCAAAGGGATCATACAAGTTCATTACTGAATCAGAAAGACATGAGGTCACTCATGAGATATTGGGAAGAATCAAATTCCGTGCACAGTTGTCTCGCTTTGGAAGCTTGACTGAATTTGTAGGCTTGATATATGCTTTTGGAAAGTATATGATCAACACCTATGATATGTGTTTTTGGAAAGTACATGATCGATATCGACTCCCATTGATCGAATGAGAAACTTAATGATAAAACCCTGAATGAGACAATGTAAAAGAGATCTAAAACATCGGATTTAATCTATGTCTTCCGGTATGCAGGATGAACAGGTATTAGGAATACCTGAGGACAAGGTTCAGGAAAGCGGTATGCGTATGCGTTCGGACAGGTCACTGAATATCGCTTAAGCGATATCGGGGGCATATGCGGGGTATATGCGGTTCTACGCGGTTTCCTAATTTTTTTATTAATAAATAAATACAAAAGTGACTACAACGTACTAAATTTATGTATAATTGTGGTCCAACAGAAGATCTAAGAAAAATAACTTTCATAGAGTTCAAAATAATCTCTATCAATCAAATATCAATACTTCAATAGAATGGTTAGCACACAAAATAATTGACAACAATCAACAAAATAAAAAAGTTAATGCACAAAATGCCTCTATTGTTGAATATAATGTCATTTATCTATGTCGTTATATTTATAATTGATCCTCCATCAAAAGTACCGAACTTTACATATAATATATTACATTCATAATAACTATTAGTTGATTGAATTAGTTTCCTAAATTATTAGTATATTATTGTTTTTCTTCCTTGTGTGTTTACTCCAATCTCACAGTACAACTACTTTGACGATGGATATAAATGGTCATGGAATGCTTGTTTGGCATACATGCAAAAGTAAGAAAACACGGCACAAATAACACAACAAAAGCACAAATTAAAAAAAAAATAATAAATAAAAAAATGGGTATGCGGCCGCACAAACCGCATATGCGGCCGCATAGCCTGCATATGCAGCCCGCATAAGCGCACAGGGCGCATAATGCGGGGTTTCAGGAAAGCGGTGCGTTGAGGGCACCACATACGCATATGCGGCCGCACGAGCCGCTTTCGTGAACACTGCCTGAGGGTGATGTGATCATAAACGATTGTATAACCATGACACTTCCAATCCTAGGAGGTGATGAAAGGGGTCTGGATTTTAGTGACTTCTCTCAGTAGAGAAGTGATCTGATCTTGGTTGAAATGTTGGACATTGATCTGAATGTGATTCAGATTAGATTTGTGGTCTTGATTTAATCAAGCATCTATGGGAGGTCCGTAAAATCTAGATTTGAGATGTGATCTCAATATCCAAGTCACTATACTTGGAACAATACAATCACCCTGTCCTTATCTCCAAATATCCGCAAAGAAATCGCATTATCCTTGAAAGAGTTCATGGATAATTTCATTGTTGATATATGTATCCAAGTATCGAGAAAATCATGGCCATTGAAAGAAACACAAATCAATATCATCCATTGTTTTATGTTATCCATGGATTGAGATCCATGGATCCCAAAACACTATTTAAGAAGAGGCACCACTTGTTCTTCAAGCGACATGATCAATCCATAAGATCTCTCTCTCTCTCTACACACCAAAGGTGCTCTCCCTCTCTCCCATTGTGGTCGTCCACCATAGAGCCCAAGAGAGAGTCGTCATCGCCACAACATCATCGTTATGCTGCCGGATCATCTAATCATGGATCTCCATCTCCTTCGGTGCACCTCGCTCGTGAAGAAGATGTTGGATCTTATGTGATGAGATCAGGAGATCTGCTACTTGGATCATTAACATGGATTGCCAGGAGTACGCGTCTCATCAACGTGCTCGCAAGCGTCTCCTCCGTTGGATCAGACTTGAGACAGGAGATCTCTTGGCTTAGAGTCTCGATCGCAACCACACTTCAAGAGGTAATCCTAGTACATATTTGTGGTTTAGATGAAATGATCCAAGAAGTGTTCTTGGATCATGTGATTTCATCATTTAAAATTTTTAAATTCCGCTGCATCAAGCAACTAGTGCAACTAGTCAATCCCGATCACATTCGATGCGATCCACACGCTTCTGTAATGTGCTTGAGGATCTTTCCTTATCCTTGAAGTGGTATCAGAGCCCGGTTGTCGAAGGTTTGGGATTAGATCCATGAACCTACGAAGATTTGGGCTCATTGGGGTTCGTGAAAATTTCTGTCGCATTTCAACTTTCGCAGCCTTGTTTTGTGATATTTTTTCCGGTCCTATTTAAAATTTTTAAACATGAATTTATCACATGGATAATGTTCCCTATTAAACAAGGAAAATGTGGAATTTAAGTTTGTGTAATTTGGATTTTGTTTGCTCAAGATATGATCATTTAAATGACCATATGCCCAATGTTTAGAGCAAGGTTTTTGAAACCGAACCGGACATCGAACCGGAAACCTTGTTGAAATGGTCGGATCGGGTCAAACCATGTAATCAAACCGGTTCAACCGGATGATGACGTCATCATTATTTAAAATCGGATTAAACCGGACCAGTGAAAAAAAAGTGGTTGAACCGGCTAATCAAACCAAAATGAAATAATATATATATATATAATATACACTTAATATACTTGAGATATATAAAAATACATAGATAATGTATATATTTCACAGTATACATTAAGTATTTTTCTTATACACCATCAAATATCATACATATCATATTTATATATATATATATTATTTGGTCTAGATGTTCTATAACATGATAATAGTTTAATTATTTTTAAACCCAACACATGCAAAAAGTTGTGTTAGTGTAGTTGGTTGGGAGTGTGAAAAAGGTAACCAAAGGTCATGGGTTCAACTCCCACTATCAACAATATTTTTAAATAATTTAAAAATTAAATGCGGTTCAACTTCGGTTGAACCTAGTTAAACCGGATCAAAAAATAGGTTGAACCGAGCGGGTTAATTAAAATTTAAATAATCAAACCGAACCGGCATAACCGGTTAACCGGACCGGTCCAGGTGCCTGAAAATGCATTCTAAATACACAGTTTCTGTTTTAAATCAAATTATCAAACTATGGAAATTGATTTTGCTTAATTTGGATTTAAAATAAATGAGATATGTTAATTTTAGTGAGTAGGGATCACTGCTGAAAATTACATACTCAACCATGAAACTTGTGATTGTCATTTAAGAATATTGTAAAATTAATGGTTAATTTTCTGAAATAATTATGGATAATATTTGGGAAGTATTAAAATAATAATTGTTACCTTAAATGATGTTGCCTCAACCAATGAATTAGATTAGATCTAGATCACCAATTGATTACTTGATACACTTTCACCAAACTTGTTACTTGAATAGATTTTGGGAATTTGTCTAGCAAATTTTCTTATAAACAAAAAATAATTTTTGATTATAACTATATGATATAATTTTGATTGAAAAACCGATGATAATCTCAAGTACAAAGTGATTGACTCGGCATTATTTTTTCCTGAGGCGGATATGGTGCCTAGTCGGGGAGTGTTGGAGTAACATGTTGCACCGTGTGTGGTTGTCCCACTCTCGTCGGTACTGGACATGACAACGGGTAGGTAACAAATGATGCTTGAGGGATCATGATGTATTTTCTAATTATTAAAATTTGAATAATACGTACTTTGAGATAATACCACTATTTTAAGTAACAATCAAGTTTGACGATTGAATTGGATTGATAATTGATTTAATGAGATTAAATTTATTATATCCAATTAATACACTCTATCATGATGGATGTGTATTTCCCTTGGAAGAATTAATTATATAAATATGATTCATGATAATTAAATAAATTTGAATATGAGGTGGAAGATGACATAAGTGACATCCATGGTCTCCCGTCAAGGCGAAGGGTTCCATCGCTAGGGATTGTGTATGGGAGATGTCTGTCCGAAGTGACATCTCCTGCATGCAAGCGCATCTGGATCGGGCTCTTTGCTTCTCGAAAGAGTAAGGCTATATGCGTAGTGACCTTAGTATCGGTTCCTCATATTATTGGGGCGATATTGGATTGCGCATAGCGAGTTCCATTCCCGTTGATGGTTGGTTCAATTAACAACGGGTCAACATCACCATAGGGGTGGTGGCCTCGGTGTTAAAGATCGAATTGAAAAATCCAAGTTGGACTTGCAAAGCGGAATGAGTTCCCGCTTCTTTTTATATGAGTTGTAGTTTCTCATATTGTTGGGATGCAACAAAGATAGGAAAGGAGATCCCAGATCTTGTTAGAGATATAATGGTAAGAATATCTTTTACATTGAAAGTGATTAAGGGAATGGACTTTCAATGTTGACAAGGCAGTCAACTTTGATATAAAAAATCCTAAATCAAAGTAATATATATGTATATGTATATATATTATGCAAATTTCTCATCTCATATAATCCTCATTAAACCCACTCAAAGCTATACTCAATAATAACCAGTGTAATATCATGAATTGAATTCATGATCAAGATATTATCCTTGCAATTGGACACATAATTTATGTTGTTGCAATATGCAAGTTTCCCCATCAAAATGAGGAGTGATAGTTAAATAAGATAATAAGACATTACCTCAGGGTTTATATGTCTCTATAGTCTTAATCCCTCATTGAGTGTGCTTTGAAAGTGACATGTCGATGATAATTGCCAAATTAATCCTTATAAAATCAAATAAGATGTTTTGACATACATATCTGCTCTCAACATTTAATCATAAATGACATGGTTCACTGCATTATGCGGAGTGATAGCTCTACAGAGAGATGATGTATTCAAAATATCTGAATACATGCATGGACCAAAGTATTTAAAAGTTTAGATGGATGCAGATATGATGAATGTAGGGGTGTAAATGAACCGAACCTAAGCGAACCTACCCAGGTCCGGTTCGATTCATTTATTAGGTATATAGGTTCGGGTTCGGCTCGATTCGATAAGATTAAAATCATGTTCAGGTTCGGTTCGATTCGATTGAGGTTCGCGAAGGTTCGGTTCAGTTCGTTAAAGGTTCGATTATATACGAAGTGAATGGGCACAAGTTAAGTCCGTGAAGGTTCGATTCGATTCGTTAAAGGTTAGATTATATTCAAAGTGAATAAGCACAAGACTGCAATAAATGAACACAACAAATGCCTTATTTCAAGCACAATTTAGGCTTGTATATATGTGAAGTGTGTCGTCTCCTTTTCCAACCTTTACCTCTAATTGAAAATAATAGTCCCTCTACAAATAACATTCCAATTATCTCTACAAATAAACATAGAGCCCTAAAAAATCACAAGATGAACTGAATTGCCAGAAAATCATAACTCAGATATGTGAAGTATATACCATTCTTTGCATTGTTTATGCCAATATCATAAAATGCCGCAAAAAAATCCACAAACAAATAAATGCACCTCTGCATAGTATCCTCATTCCTCATAGTAAAACAACCACAAAATGTTACAATGTCATGATATAAAAACTTCATAAATGGTACCATATAAAGGTTTCATATAATAAAAGTACTAAAAAATGTTTCTTCCAAAATGAGCTTCATAGTTTAAGTATCCTAACATAGGGATGACTTGCATTTAACACCATCAAATGATCCACAATCCATGCTTTGATGAGTGATTTTTTCATTATCAAACACCTGAAAAAAGAGTCAAAATCAAAAGGGTTACCAAAAATAATAAAAACTTAAGTTTAAAATAGACCTTAAGAAGATATTTGATTGTGTTATCATTTTGTAGTATACCTAAACATCAGGAAATATGGCTATGTGGTCGCGTCGCACGGAGTGGGAGCAGGAACAGCGGCTGCGGTGGCACGGCGAGGACGAGCAACACCTGCAGGCTACGAGTGGGAGAATGGTACCGCGTCCGCTGCGCACGGCGAGGACGAGCGGCACCTACGTGCTACGACCGCGTCACGCGGAGGGGGGAGAGGCACCGCGGCCGCGTCGTGCGGAGAGGAAGACCCGCGGTCGCGTCGCGTGACTTGCGTCACTTGGAGGGAGGGGCGGTACCACGGCTGCGTCATGCGGAGAGAGGGTGCCGCACCTGCGGTAGGGTTGGGCATTGGGCTGGGTTGGCCCGTCCCAAAACCCAACTCGTATAACCCGACCCAAACCCGAACTCGAAATTTAGTGGGCGGGCCGTGGGCCCTAAAATGAGCCCATATTGATTATCGGGCCGGGTTTGCGCCTGAGAAGGCCCAAACCCGTTAGCCCGATAGCCCGACCCATTCTAAAACAAATATATTCATATCTAGTACGGTATAATTATATCAATTATATTCTTGTTCATTCCAAATACCATGTTCTAACTTTAATCTCCTTATTCGAGAGTAGAATAAATGCTTAGACACATTAATAATCATATCCATTAACATGGATTGAAGATATTATTACATTAATATACAAGATTATTACATTAATACGCAAGAATGGAATCTATGTCCTCAAGTGTTAGAGCATGTACAACAATAAGTAACCAATCTTTATTGGGTTATAGTGCTCGCATCTACAATAGAATATGTAATAGTGAATTGAATGGTGGTTTAAGTCGCCATATTTTTTACCACATTTCTATTTCCAACATACAACTTATATTAAAATCACAAATTAGTTAGCATGCTTATAGTTTTAAACATGCACACATGCATAAGAAACAACCACACAAATGTAAGAAGAATGGAAGACATGATATTGGTATATATAGGTGTTAAATTGGACTGACCCGACCCGAAGCCGACCCATTCTGTTTGGGCCGGGTTCGGGCTTGGGCCTAATTTTTGAAAATAAAATGGGCCTAGGCCCGACCCATTAGCCCATATACTTAAATGAGCTTGGGCCGGGCCAACTCAAACCCTACCCAGCCCGATGCCCAACCCTAACCTGCGACCGTGTCGCGCGGAGGTGCAACCGTGCAGGAGGCTGGGCAGCGGTGACGGGTAGGTGGGAGGAGGGATGCGTCAGGCGGCGGGTAGGCGTGCAGTTGAAGAGAAACCACAGGCAGCTGGTAGAAATGTGGAGTAATAGGGACTAGGGAGTTTAGGGTTTGGGGGGGGGGATTTCATATTAAATCCCTTAGTTTCTGAAAATTGAACATCAAGTTATATATAAGGGTACTTGTGACTTGTGAGATTTATATGAGGTCTCAATTCCTAAATCATATTATATATGTATAATTAATTATTTATTTTTATATTTTTTATCGAACTATTAACAAATCAAACCTGAATGAACCTATCATTTCAAGGTTCGATTCGTTTATTTAAACGAGCCCAAAGGTTTGTTAAGATTTGGTTCGTTTATGATCGAATCAAATTAGAATCGAACCTTTATCGAATCGAACCTGAGTGAATATCAAACCTGAGATTTTTCGAACAACCCTAGATGAATGTCATCACTCTAATGTCTATACTCAATTCATTCATGAATCTTCATAATATTCATATTGCATGAATTAAATGAAGCATGTAAAAATGTTGAAATACTCTTACATTGAAATCTTTTGAGTTCAACGTAAGAGAACCTTTATCTTAAACAATGGTTGTTTTATAGATAATGGGAGCGCAGTGGAAGCATGGATATGACCCAAGTAAGAAGAAGAGTCGAAGAGTTGACTAAATTCTGCGACTTTCATATGACATCCAAAGAATTGGATGGATACCAATAGTGTAATAAACCAATGTATTGATAGTATGACTATCTGGACTATCTAGGATCCTTAGATAAGGACTCGAATAGTGCATCGAAATAATCTACATTTAATCATTGAAATTGACTTTCTTATAAGATAAGATTAAAGTCTAATAATTGTATCTCATTCTTCTAATGACACTTGCAATTGTTGCATATGTTGTAGAAGATTAGTAAATTTGATCTTAAGGATTAATAGTCATCTATATGGGAATTGATACAATTGTTGCAACAATCATAGACTTCATATTTTCAGTAGGAGAGCCCTTGGTCTTACAGAATGTCTCTATGATATAGATATTAGAATACAGTCATTGTTGAAGATGAACATGTATTCTGGAATAGACCTATCATAAAGAGTTATGATAGTAGATTCTACTAAATTAGAACATTAATGAAAGGTTCATTACTATTTCTACTACTGAAAATTAAACCTTAATAGACCAATAGGAGGATGAAGATCATTTGACAATGATCTGGCATCGAGTCTTGGGCATATGTCTATTGATATGATCGATAGGCTAGTGAGATATTGAACTTTAGATTGTCTAAAGGTTAAAATCTTACGTACTTGTGAATATTGTATTCAAAGTAAATATGTCCAATACACTCTTCTTTGATAATTGTGTAAAATGCCAAGGTATTCAATATCTTATACATATTGATGTATGTAGATCATCTGTATCTAATAAACATTGATGATATGTGATATCATTCGATGATTATTTGTGATATAAGATTCCTTACTTTCACCTTAGAAACCTTTGAAATGTTCAAAGATTTCACAATTTTTGTTTAAAATCAAAGTTTGAAGGAAGATGAAATGAATTTGATCTAACTTAGGTAGCAAGTACCTGTTAGATGAATTCAAAGAATACCTTATGGAGATATGATTATCATTCCTATCTCACTCCTCCTAATATACCTAAACTCAAAAGAGTTGTAGGGAGATACAATTGGATCATGTTTGACATGATTTGATTAATGATGAATATTAGCATGATTATCTCTTACTTTCAAGGTATATATGTAGTAGAGACTACAATATATATCCTTAATAAGGTTCCATGCAAGTAACCTGGAATCTAGCATCGGAGAGTTCTACTTCATTAGGAAAATAAAGAATGGTATTGAATGCCTACTTTATGACCTTGAAATTCTTAAAGAATTTCATATCTAAGAATATGTTTCTGATATGATGACTTGCTTGAGAATCAAGATAAAAATGAAGTGAAGGAACTCATTGAATCTTGAAAAGATAATGAGGCTCCTTAAGTTGAAAACTAAAAGGACAACTAAAGATGAAACACTAATACCTCTTCAAATGAGTTTGAAGATGAATTCCTTGTGCTAGATAAGTCTGACATTGCTCTGACTTCATGTGATGAAGCTTTGAAGATCATGACATGGAGATGGATGTTAGCAATAAAGTCTAAATGTAGACTTCATATACAAGTGTTGTATATGGACCCTCGAGGATCTATCTATAAGGGTAAGATCCATTAAGATGTAAATGGATCTTCAAGAGAAAGAGGGAACCTGATGAGAAGGTAAAGACTTTCAAAGCTTGGCTTGTATCCACAAGATACACACGGAGAGAAGACATCTTCTTCAGTGACCATGCTTAAACCCATTAGAATATTGCTAACTATAGCTGTACAATTTGACTTTGACATCTTCGAGATGGAAGTCAAGACTGCATTCCTCTATGAATACCTCTCCGAGGATATTCATAAGTAGTAGCCCCAGGGCTTCATGGCGGAGGAAAGCAAGGTGTACAAGTTGAATTACTCCATCTATGGACTCAAATAACTTCTTGTAGTTGGAGCATAAGATTTGATGAAATTATAATTGTTGTGATTTCAGACAGAATCTTGATGTACCATGTGAAGCTTAGTGGGAATGCCATTGCGTTCATCGTGCTAAATGTAAATGATATCTTAATCATTTGGAATGATATAAGGATAGTAATAAGTGTTTTATTGACTGGTTATTCCATACCTTGAGATTTGATCTCAAGGATACATCTTAGATCTTAAATCTAAAGTTGTTCAGAAGCAAAGAGAAGAGAGAGAATTGTGATTGTCACATTATTGATACATCATGGATATATTCTATGCAAGGAAGGCCCCTTTACCTTAAGATTTGGTACTGACCAATGTTAAGGGATAGCATATTAAGTGTTGATGATGCTAAAACTGCTTGCTCTTGTGCATCGGTTGCTAGAAGCCCGGTATGTGCTAGATATGTACAAAAAGCCAGATGTCTGCCATGCAGTGGGAATAATAAACTGTTGCTAATCCTACTATGGAGAAAAACACTTAGTTGCAGTAATAATACAATATCTTCAAAGATGACAAGACTTAAAGATAATGATCTCAAAGTTTCATCATCGAGAACCTAAGACTTTATAGATAGTGATCTAAAAGGTCTTAACTGCATATAACTTAAGAGATAGAGATCTCATGGAATAAGGGTATTCTGATAAGGATAATTGACATTACACACTGGTTATAACGACTATTGAGTTGTAGTGTCAAAGTCATCGTGACTTTCTCAATATTGACTATTGGTTGCATAAGATGCAACATTCACATTGGATGTGAGCACTGTTACTGAGGGATATGCAAGTGCCGTAAAAGGACTTGGCATAGTCTCTCGGGAACAAAGTGACTGATCAACTTACATGGCTATATTAAATAGCCTATGATTGTTACATGAGTGCGGATTTAATGATTAGCCCATTAATGACTCTTTGGGCTAGTGGGATATTGTTGGACATGCGAGCCCACGACGAGCCATTATGCAATAAATGTTATTGCAATTCACTCATTAATATGAAACGAAGAATAACTAATTTGCATAATAGGTCCCTTAGTACAATTAGGATTATATACCATGGCCATCTTAATGATCATACAACTGTTGATTCAATTATTGAATCATAGAGGCTGGTGCTTGGATGAATATCTAAAGAGTTAGATTGAGGACTCATCAAGCACTATCAAATGATTGTTAAGATGTGATCTCCAGCCTGCGTAGGAGATGGAAATCCTTATCTCTAAAGGACGATATCTGACCGACCTCTTGATGCAGGTCCTCTGCATAGGAATAGAGATTCCGAGGTGTCAGATTAGTTAGGTCAAAGAGTTGACTTAACAATATCGAGATAACCAAAGAACTATGTCGTATGCTTTCACGGTATAGGCACGCATCCTCTGACCGGAGACAGATGTGTTACTATATGTTTGAGTATGTACATTTGGTAGACTGATAAGTTGATGGCCTAATCAAGGTCTATACACCGGCGTGCAGGTGTGCATGCAAGGGCATATGAGCAATACGATCTCTCAAATGGATCATACAGGTTCATTACTGAACCAGAAGACATGAGCTCACTCATGAGATATTGGGAAGAATCAAATTCCATGCACGGTCATCTTGCTTTGGAAGCTTGACCGAATTTGTAGGATTGATATATGCTTTTGGAAAGTATATGATCAACACCCAGGTATGATATGTGCTTTTGGAAAGTACATGATCGATACGGACTCCCATTGATCGAATGAGAAACTTAATGATAAAACCCTGAATTAGACAGTCTAAAAGAGATCTAAAATTTCGGGTTTAATCCAGGTCTTTCAGTATGCATGATGTACAGGTATTAGGAATATCTGAGGGTGATAAGATCATCAACGATTGTATAACCATGACGCTTCCATTCATAGGGAGTGATGAAACGGGTCTGGATTTTAGTGACTCCTCTCAGCAGAGAAGTGATCTGATCTTGATTGAAATGTTGGACATTGTCCGAATGTGATTCAGATGCAATGAGAAGATTAGATTTGTGGTCATGATTTAATCAAGCATCTATGGGAGGTCCGCAAAATCTATATTTGAGATGTGATCTCAATATCCAAGTCACCATACGTGGAACAATATAATCATCATGTCCTTATCTCCAAATATCCGCAAAGAAAACACATTATCCTTGAAAGAGTTCATGGATAATTTCATTGTTGATATATGTATCCAAGTATCGAGAAAATTGATAATTAAATGTGATTTAATTATCATGGATAATATGAATTTGATCCCTATTATAAGGAGAATTATCTAAGATAATTAAATGTGATTTAATTATTGAAGATGTGAATAATGTGAATGTGATTCATATTATTTTGGCACATGAGAATAGAGATCCAAGATGATTAAATACAATTTAATTATCATGGATATGAATAATGTGGATAGCACTATTCATATTAATCATATATATTATAAATGTGATTTATAATATATTAGAGAGAGAATATTGTGATTTATATTTGTTAATTAATTATTGATGTGTGAATTGGATTCACATTGGATGATTAATTAAAATATAATTTACATTTTGTTTTGGAATGTGAATTTGATTCACATTTTTCCATTGACATGATTGTAATATTTCACAAGATCATCATGAATTATTTTTTGTGAAACAATTTACAATAATTGTTGTTGTAAATCTTGGAGACATTATGAGGTAATGAAATCTCATGAGATAATGATAATTCATGAGACAGTGAGATCTCATGAGTGGACGCCTCCCCTTTTAAGGGGATGTGGTTTATCTCCACATTATCTCCAATGATAATTAATTGATTTAATGTTAATTTAAATGTATTTATTTGTCGATATATATTAATTTAAATTAAATTAATTGTTGTTGTATTTTCACAACAAAATCATGTCCATTGAAAGAAATACAAATCAATCTCATCCATTGTTTATGTATTGTCCATGGATTGAGATCCATGATCCCAAAACACTGTTTAAGACGAAGCACCCCTTGCTCTTCAAATGACATGATCAATCCATAAGCTCTCTCTCTCTACACGCCAAAGGTGCTCTCCCTCTCTCCCATTGTGGCCGTCCGCCATGGAGCCCAAGAGAGAGTCGTCATCGTCGCAGCATCGTCGTTATGTTACCAGATCATCTACTCATGGATCTCCATCTCCTTCTGTACGCCTCGCTTGTGAATAAGATGTTGGATCTCGTGTGACGAGATCAGGAGATCCGTTTGCTTGGATCATCAATATGGATTGCCAGGAGTACACGTCTCATCAACGTGCTCGCAAGCGTCTCCTCCATTGGATTAGACTTGAGACAGGATGTCTCTTGGTTTAGAGACTCGATCGCAACCCCGCTTCAAGAGGTAATACTAGTACATATTTGTGGTTTAGATGAAACGGTCCAAGAAGTGTTCTTGGATCATGTGATTTCATCATTTAAAATTTTTATATTCCGCTGCATCGAGAAACTAGTGCGATTAGTCACTCCCGATCGTATTCAATGCAATCCACACGCTTCTGTAATGCGCTTGAGGATCTTCCCATATCCTTCAATATATTCAATGTTATTTGGAGAAGCAAGAAAATGCTTGAAGATTGGAGGAGGAGTATCGTGGTGCTTCTTTATAAGAATAAAGGAGATGTTCAAAGTTGTTCAAATTATAGAGGTATCAAGCTGGTGAGTCACACTATGAAAATTTGGGAGCGTGTGATTATAAGAAGGTTGAGGCAAGTTTCCAACGTAAAAGAAAACCAATTCGGATTCATGCCAAGTCGCTCAACGATATAAGCCATCCATTTACTGAGGAGAACAATGAAGATTTATAGAGCTAAAAGGAAGAACCTCCACATGATCTTTATTGATTTGGAGAAGGCTTATGATTGTGTCCCACAAGGGATATTATGGAGAGTGTTGGAGAAGATACAAGTACTTGTCCTTTACATTAACCTCATAAAGGACATGTATGGTAGAGCTTTATCTTGTGTAAGACCCCGTCTGGGAAGACTGAATATTTTGACATCAACATGGGTTTACATCATGGTTCTGCTTTGAGTCCATTTCATTTTACTTTGATTATGGATAAGTTGGCAAGTCACATCCAGGATGAGTTACCTTGGTGTATGTTATTTGTTGATGATATTGTGTTAATTGACGAGACTAGAGATGAAGTAAATGAGAAGCTTGAGGTCTGGAGACAAGAGTTGGAGACTAAAGGATTTCGTATAAGTAGGGCTAAGACAGAATATATGGAGTGCACCTTTGATGGAAGCAATGCTGAAGGAATCGAGGTGAAGATTGGTGACGATAACATTCAGACGAGAGATTCCTTTAGATATCTGGGATCTATTATGCAACATGATGGAGAAATTGACGGATATGTTACTAATAGAATAAATGCAGGATGGCTAAAGTGGAGAGGATCCTCTAGTTGGTCTCTGTGATAAGAAAATTCCTTTAAAAATTAAAGGAAAGTTTTACAAAGCAGTCGTGAGACCTGCTATGCTTTATGGATCTGAATGTTGGCCTGTGAACCATAGACATATGCAGAGAATGAATGTAGCAGAAATGAAAATGCTAAGTTGGATGTGTGGACACACACGTAAAGATCGGATTCGAAATGATGCAATCAGAAAGAAAGTTGGTGTAGCTCCGATCAAGGATAAGATGCGAGAAAACCGCTTAAGATGGTTTGAACATTTGCAATAGGTATAATATACATATAGAGTTTAATACATTATTTGTTTTAATACATTGTAATATTTTTATATGATGCTTATGTTTTAAATATATTTTGAATAATATTTACAAGTATTTAAAACATAAGAAGGTAAAAATGTAAAGAATAAATATAATGAATAAAATAAGTAGGTACACACTACAATAGGACCCCTGAAAGCCTGCTTGTGCATCTTAACTCTATTTTTAATGAAACCACCTTCATTAGATATATAATTTAATTTTATGAACAATAAAAGTGAGTTTGGTGAATTTTCAATTCATATGGGGCTATCATTGAAATACAGTTTGGAGCTTTTTAATCTGTATGTTCTAGTCACACTGTGCATTATATTTATGTGCAATTAATTTCGTATTTTTCTATTATTTTTATGTACAAGTTTCATGTAGAACATTTATTTATTTGAAATGTGTATAATGAATAATAATATAGGGTAAAAATGATCATTTATTAATGAAGTTAATTGGGGTTTGTGTGTATTTTTGTACATTTGTTGTCATATCTTTCCTACTTTATTCTTGGTCAACCAAGTCAACATTGACTTGGTCTCAGGGTTTAGGGTCATTCAATATTTTCAATACTTCATTTCTTTTTCTTTCTTTCTTTTATTCTGTTATTTTGAAATTAAATACATGCATTTATACAATATTTGTAGATCAATTAGTGAGTGTTATTTCATGTGTTTTAATACAATTTACATGCATTTTACTAGGAATTTAAGTTCAAAATGAAAGAATAAAGATGATGAGATGGATATTCATCATCCCCCTATACTTGCCTTTGCTAGTCCCTAAGAAACACCTATGTTAATGAGTGCATAAAAAGATAATAAAGCAAAGAAAAAGAAAAAAATTGGAATAATTTCGACTCTTAAGCTTTCTTAATAAAATCAAAGTTTGGATCTCAGTTAGGGCTTTTAGATTGTTAGTGCGTTCGAACCACATCCAGGTTAGGAATTATGACACAACAACCATTAGGTTCCATGTTCCTCTGTCCACTTCAATCCAATAGATTGGTCAGAACCATCCTTTCAGACATATACTCTCACGTCCTTGAAATGACATGTAACCTGCTTGTGAATTGTGTTAGCTCTTACCGGACAAATAGTTGAACTATTACATAATCTCCTCCTATGGTAACTCATCTGCAGGGAGGTGGATATTTCCTTCTGAGTTTAGGTACATGCTAGTTCACAACGAAGGAGGGGGAAGCTAGAAGAAAGAAAAAAGAAGTGGAAAGTAGACTAGTGTAGTTACATTCCCCTGTGAAGCTCGGCCAATATGACCAAGTATTTGCCAAGAAGCCTACTTTTTTCTGGAAGCTCAAAATTTATGGAATTTTTGTTAGAGGCTTCTTTTTGGATATTTCTTTGTTTGGCATTGTTCTGTATTCTTATTTTGCCCCGACGGATATAGAGTCTTTTGTTTCGCTCATGTTTTGGGGTCTTAGAATAATCATGCTAGCAGACCATTCCTCATCTGAAGTTTTATTTCAATCCATTCTCCAATTGTTAGATGTCCATGTTACTAGAGGAACAGAGGGTTGAAGTACCGATTTCAGCAGTCCCCAAGAATGGTTCGCAACCCTTGATGAAGCAACCTAGTATCGTCCTGACTTAGACTCAAAGATATTTACACAATCCATCTTGGTTGAGCTATGTGTTAAATTCAAAGTCTCAAGTCAAACCATTATCTCAAGAGTCGTAGCGATTACATGAAAGGTTCTAATTAGACACGTTGAATCGACTCATGAACATAGTCTCATAGAACCTAAAGAATCAAGTTAAAATGACATGAAGCATCTCAAATCTAGTCCTTAACAGTTCCTTTGAAATTAAGTGGATTAAGGTCTAGACCAAGCACCAATCTTCAGACTCTATTTAGACTTGCTCAATTGTCATTGTCATTCCGAAAAATGCACATGCAATGTAATGTAAAATAATATTTCTGTGAAATATTTTCTGGTTCGAACCTTTTTTATGGATTTTTGAAAAAGTTTTACATTTTTATACAAATTTTGAAAACAATTTGCAAAAAATTATATGTTTTAAATTTTTAGAGACTTTTTATAAAGGTGATGAATCTCGTATTCATCATGTTAAAATCGATTAATTAAACCCCTGGCTTAATCAATCCACTAAAATTCACCAATAATTCCTCATTATTATATTACATATTGTGTACACTTAACCTATAATTACTTGTATTTAAGTACTATTATTTACATTGTAATTATTTTCTCATTAAAAACCCTTAAAAATTAGGAGAATTAATTGTCTATAGGTTCCTAACCCTTAAAAATACTAAAAAAATAAAAAAACAATTCAAAACTCAAAAGCATGTGTTTTATACCCCCTTAAAAATGCCCCAAAACACTTTTTTTTATAAATGACCTCTTTTGGCTTTTCATCCAACATAAAACTTATAGATCTCATCAAGACGAATGATGTTCATGTTTTGACTTTTTCTTAATTTTGCCTCTAACTATTTGTTCCGTATTTGTCTTTGATTTTACATTTTCCGAATTTCTGATTGGGCCACGTGGTGCCCTTTGGGCTGCCCACGTGGCTTGCCTCTTCTCTTGCCACCCCTCCTCTTTTTCAGCCGTCCGATCCTCTTGCGGACCCTTCCATCCTAGATGCTCACCATGCGCCCCATCTCAGCCGTCTGATCTGAGCTCAGATCAGATTTGAACCACTCCCCCGCACCTCGCTCTCAGCCATCTGATTCTCTTTTATCCTACGGCCAGCTGATGACCCGAAAAACTGCTTGCGATCCGAATAAAGGTATAAATCAGGGTCATTGCGACCCGAATCGTGAGGCTAGGTCAACAAGAAAACCAAAGACCACCAAATCAAAGAAATCAACAAATCATTCCAAATAGCGGTCTCCTATTGTATTTAACCTGGTATAGCTACCAGGGTCGAACTCAAGGAGCACAGTTTGGCTAAGAGCCTACGAAGTAGTAAAAAATCAAAATAAAAAGAAGAAAATATTTTTGGTGGATTTTATAGGTTCGTATTTTTTTGTGATTTTTAATTATGAAGAAAATATAAAAGAAAGCCAAAAAGGGCAAAATCAAGGAATTATTAAACACACTAAAACAAGTTAGAAAATTGCAATAAAAATATTTTTGAATTTTATAAATTTTCAAGTATTTTTGGTATTTTTCTCAGATTTTGTAATTTTTAGTGAATTTTCTAAAAAAGAAATAAGACAAAAAGTGAAAACCAATGTGTAGCAAGAATCTAAAGGCTATTTAAAAATAACTAAATAACCTATAAAATTCCAAAGATAATTTTATGATGAAAAAAGATATAAATCTAACTACTGAGAAAGAAATTGTATTTTCTTGATTTTTTTTTGAATTTTTAATGATTTTTCTAAGGTTTTTAGGGGTTTTCAATTTTTAGGGTTTTTATAAGTCCAAATTCAAGAAAATTCGGATAGAAGCAAAAAGACAACAAGACCCATAATTTTTTAGAACTTTTAGAGGCTTTTTAATTTTTTTATTTGATTTTTCAAGTTAGACATTAGAGAAACTACAGGTTTTTGAATTTTTAGAAATAAAAAATCAAAACAAAAATGTCCCAAAAAATCATTGAAATTTTTACACAATGGCAGGGGCCACGTATCCAAATTTCAAGAAATTTGGAGTCAATTTGCTATTTTATTCAACCAATAAAACTTGCACAGCACACAGGGAGCTAAATGTAAATAGTGAAAACCTTCCATCAAATAATAACACGTAAAAGAAATGTGGGGTTGAAAATGCAAATAACCCAAGCACGCACGAGGGCGGCACGTGAGTCAGACACACAAGGGTACAACTGTCATTCCTATTTATACAAAATGCAATCATTAACAGCCGAAAACCTCAGGATAAGATATGTAAATCACCCCAAATGTCTCGTGTCGATGCACGTGCTTCACATACAAAAGGACTAAGTTGCAAATAAAATAAATACAAGGGTCCTACATGCAAAATGTCAAAAATAAACACACTTCTAAAGATATTTACATGACTAAAATGAAATACAAAAACTAAGGAGGGCATAATAGTAATTTACCCTTTATTACAGATCCAACAGTCGAAGCGGGTTCGACTTATGATCGGACGGTCCTGATTCGTTGATACCCCTTCGACGATCAACGCTCTGGATCAGATCCTCAGATGGATCGGACGGCTACGAGCTCTCCGTAGATAGGTGGCTGAGATTGACTTGGAGGAGGAGCTCTATCGGATGGCAGAGGAGGATCCTGGATGAACAGGTCGTCGACGAAGTTTGACCGGCCAATACGCGCGCCAGGGGACTCCTCCAAGGCTGCTCTGATAGGGAAAACGATCCTGGTGGTGATCCACAGCTGAGGGCCTGCTCCGATGAGGTCGGAGCAGTTGGAGTGCTCTGGCGATGAGGTGAACCTGGAGCAGGTGTGCTTCAATGGTCGAACCTCCAGAGGAGGTCCATTCTCCTTCAGTCCTACACAAAAGGAATGCTGGGTCGAGGGCAAAGTGCCTCGACCTGGTTACGAGTGAAGTGGGCGGTTGGGTGAGGCGGAGCAGAGTTCTCCGGCGAAGCGACGGCGGAGGAGAGCCGATGACCCTATTCCTGGGCGAACTAGGGGGAACGTAGGGGTGGAGAACGTGGAGAGAAGTCTCGCGAGGGTGAAGGGATAATCGGAGTGGCGAAGGGATGAGCGGAGAGTGCAGGATGATCCGATGAAGGGCCGGTGGTTGGAAATCAAAGAATCGAAAATCAGACGAAGCTAAAGGCTAACTAATCTATTTCATGGATGAAGGTGTCTATGCTGGAGGTTCTGGATCTCCTGGGGTCTTCGCCTCGATGGAGCGACGTCTCCAGAGGCCTGGGCTCGCCGGTGGCGGAGCACGGCGAGATGGCTCGCCAGATCTGAGGCTAGAGGCCTCGGTCCTCGCTGCAACACTCCCTCTACCTAGGTGCCACTCAAGGAAAGGTAATGGAGGTCCATGGAGCCAAAGGCGATGGCCGAAGATACGGAAATTGGCGGCTGCAGGTCCAACTTTATACGAGCCGAGGTCCGAGAAGATGGGGATGAGGAGCGCATTACAAGGAGCGGACCCCTAAGAAGGATGTCGGGCGTGAATCACAGGTCCACCCTCGGTAGTCAGAGCCTCAAATCAACACGAATGGTGGGCGAATCGATGTGGAGAAATTCAGAGAAGATCAGGTCGGCACAAAGATCCGCGAAGAGGGTGGTCCAGGGGGGAAGTTGACCGGGGGTCAACAATCCCCTGTGGATCAATCAGAATAAAGATAGTCAAAAATATTTACAAATTAAATTAAAAATAGAAATGATTTTATTTAAAAATATTTATAAATTAAAAAATGTTTATTATTTTCAAATTATTTTTAGTGATTTTTAGTTATTTTTTGAAAAATAAATTAATGTATATACATAATATAAATAATATTATATACAGGTATAAAATACCTATGTATTTTATATTTTTATTTTTATTAGTTTATTTTTGTACAATTACCCCAATTTTATATTTTATTTATTTACAACATAAAATTTGGGATCTAAAATAATTTTTATTTTATTTTTATTTTTATTTACAAGGGTAAAATAAATAGATATAGGTATATGTGTACACGGTATATACAAGGGTGGGAGCGAATTTATTTTCTTTTTGTTTTTATTTTTCTAATTTTCTTTTGTTTTTATAAATATATACAAACTAATAAGAGCCCATTTTTATTTTTGTTTTTATAAAATATGTACATGAAGGAGGAATATCGACAAGGTGAATGCCCCTATCTCTCTCTACTTGGTTTCTTTTGCGGCCAGGCCAATGCTTGGCCCTCCCTTGGGTTCGGGTCACTCGATATTTATTCTAAATATCTCCTTCTTTTTTCTTTAATTCTTTATTCTTTTATTTTTACACAAATACATGCTAATTATTCATATTTACACAAAGCATGCAATTTGGTAATGGGATATTTACCCAGCAGACCCTGAAATCTTTCGAAATTACCTCTACGACCTTTGAAACATCGATATTCCTCCCTCGACCCCGTAATCTTGCTCCGTTTTACCCCATGAACCCTACCGTCATATTGACACATCTACAGTTAACTTCTTTGAGTTAGAAACAAGTTAATCTAACCCATCCCTGATCGGACGGCTAGAAGTTAATCAACCCTTCATGTGCTGCCCCCTTTATCCTTCCATCGTCCCTTTCCTGTTCAGGCGGCAACCTTCACGACCAACGCTTTCCTCCTCCCCCTCCTCCTCCGGCCCAACCACCGGAGCTTCCTCTCGAGCTCGCCGACCCTCGCGGAGAGCTCCTCCACCATCCCCCGCAGCCTCTCGTTCTCCTCCATCACCCCTAGGTTTTCCCCTTCCGGTCTCTGCTCCTCCGTTGCCATCGCGTCCAGCACGTCCAGGGGCAGGGCGAGGGGGAGGGGAGGCCTTCGATCGAGCAGCGGGTTGTTCTTGAGATGAGTCTGAGTTGCCGCCTGAGTTGAACACCACCCCTCCTCCGTCGTTGCCGCCTGAGTTGAACAAAATCATGTTTTATACAAAATACAAGGGTTGTTCTTGAGATGAGTCTTGATTTAGAACTAGAAAATCTGTAATGTGAAGCTGTTATCGGTTGCATGTTTGATGATTGCAACTAAGTTGGAGGAATGGCATTTTCCTGCTCTGTCCGATTTTGAGGTGGACGAGTACCATTTCAAAGTCCATCCAGAGAATGGAGCTCATTATCCTCACCAATCTGGAGTGGAGGATGAGATTGGTGACCCCAATCCAATATCTTTGCTATCTCGCTTCCAAGGTTGGTGGCAATTTGTCGGTGATAGAGCTGTCGAAGGAGGTGGCAGTTATCATATTTTCAGCAATCGAGTATGATTATTTGTATAGATCTTTCTATCTTTCCGGTTCTGATTCTTACAAAATTCCAACTGGTTTATTATGTAACAACGATGAATTCGGTCGAGCACAGCGGCGGCGGCGGGGGTGCGGGAAGGGGAGCGAGCTTCGAGCACAGCGGCGGCGGCGGGGGTGCGGGAAGGGGGGATCGAGCACAGGGGCAGCAGGCGGCAGAGGAGGGGCCTCCATTATCGGCCGGGGGGAGGAGGGAGGGAGCTGCATCGTCGGGGACGCGGGGCTGGGGGATAGCCGCATCGTCGGGGACGCGGGGGGGGGGGGGGTCTTAGATAGTGGCACTCCTCGTAAATTTAATAAACAAATTGGGTATAATATAAATGAATATAACGGAATCAGGTTAATTTTAACGGATCAATTAACGGGGGTTAACCACAGGGTCTGTAGGGTAAGAGTTAGCAAGATTACGGGGTCGTGGGAGGAATTATGATGTTTGAAAGGTCGTAGAGGTAATTTCGAAAGATTTCAGGGTCTGCTGGGTAAATATCCCTTTGGTAATTTATTATATTTACAAGTATCTACATGGTGTTTTGCAAAGATTTTTAGTTAAAATAAAAGAATAAAGAGTGATGAATGAGGATTCATCACCAGCATCGTTCCACGTCACCTCTCTTTCCTCCACCGCCATATCAGCCCTACAATCTAATCATTACCGTTTACTCACGCTTCGTTTCCATCCGTCTGATCAAACTCCATGATCAGATCCACACCGCTACTCTGCGCCCTCATCCTAGCCGTCGGATCGCTAGATCCCACGGTTGGGAGGTCATCCCATATCTCCATAACCCTCTTCCCAGTCGTTTCACCTCGCGCTAGCCACACCCCCTTCCATTTTCGGCCACTCCTCCGATCACCTTCTCCACCACCTAACGACTACCCCTCGTAGCCCAAACATTCCTCTCCCTCGTGTAACTCCCCCAACATCTCCCTTCATGACTCCTCACCATCATTGCAGACGTTGCAATCCTTATCGTCACCTCCACTACACCCACGACCTCCGCCTCTAAAAGCCTCCACTCCACCACCCTTCACGATGTCCACAATTTCAAGCATTAGCCCAGCTTCCCCCTCCCATCCGGAGACAGCAAAGGGGCGGATCTTCGAGGCAACGACGACTTTTTACCCTGATGTCGACCCGCGGCTGCTCCGCTGTGTCGCGGTACCTCTGGCATTTGCTGAGCACCGAAGCCCGACTGCTTTTGTCGTGCGATGACCCGAACTCCAATGGAGCTCAGTCCAAGCTGCCACCTTCGCCAGGTTCCCCTCTCCGATGAGGTCCCCTTCCCCTTCTTTTTCTCTTAATTTTCCCATTACCTCTGATCACTATCACCTTCCACCAATCATCCGCCCATCTCCTCCAGACCACCTACCTTTATGCCAACACTTCCGTTCATCATCTTCTTGTCTCCAGATCCCCAACCATTTCGACCACACTCTCTTCGGTCTGCCGGAGATGGAGCCTCGACCCTCTGCCTTCTCTGCCTTCCGCAGGGCCTCATTCCACTCACCTCACTCACACACATTGAAGGGCGCACTTTGGCTATAAACTAACCATGTAGGACCTCATTGATCGGACGTCGTGACACCCCGTCGGTCTCGAGCTTCCACTCCGATGACCAAGCTCCGCCTCACCTCTCCATACGACTATGGAGCTACATTGCTGTCTGAGCTTCAATGCCTAGCCCTGACGGACCTCCCTCGACCATCAAGCGGGTTGCCAGAGCACGGTGCAGCTCCATAGAAGCCATCGGATCCCTTAGGGACCTAAGTCTAAGGGTTTCAGAGACTTTCTTACAATTAGCTCCCTGATCTGGGACCTAATTGAAATAGTTGCAATTCTTTTTATTGTATTTTCTTCTACATACATCTACACTAGACTTTGGACTATTGTGGACATTTTGAGACATTCTCTTCACACGTTATCTTTATTTTATTTTACTTCATATTTTAAGGATTTTCATCTCATTTCATTTGAGATTTTGATCTTAGGTTTTCGAATCTGTTTTGGTTCTTTTTGATTTTTTCTCGAGCCCACTGCTCGAGCAATTCATATATTCTATAATATGATATTATTCTCTATTATTTTTACATACTATATTGCAGATAAATTGATTAAAAATATCCTTTTTGAAAATAAATAACAAAGACAAACTTAAATCAACTAGAAATAGTTTCTCGCTGAATAAGAAAAGAAAGAGATACAAAAATCATAAAAATTTTTCTCACTAAAAAATCAAGCGTAGTTATCTAAATAATATGAATTATATTCACATTATTTATGATAATTAGATCACATTTAATTACCAATTTCTCAATGCTCAGATACATTATTCATTAATGGAATTATTCTTGAACTCTTTCAAGAATGCACCTTCTCTATAGATACTTGGAGATAATGATATGGCAATTGTACATTCCACGTATAGTGACTTGGATAATGAGATCGTATCTCAAATCCAGATCCCAAGGAACTCTCATAGATGTTTCATGTTTGATTTAGTCAAAATCATAAACTTAATCTTATCATTACATCTGATTCATATCCACATCAATGTCCAACATTTGGACTAAGATTAGATTACTTCTCTATTGAGAGGAGTCGTTAATATCCAAACTTGCTTCGTCACTCCCTTAGATTGAAAGCGCTAGAGTTATACAATCATTTATGATCACATCACCCTCGAGTATTCCTAATACTCGCACATCATGCATACTAGAAGACTTAGAATGAACCTGAAGTTTTAGATCTCTTTTAGATTGTCTTCATCATGGTTTTATCATTAAGTTTTTTATTCGGTCTTTGGGAGTTGGTATAGATCATATGCTTTCCAAAATCATAGATCGTACCTACAAATTCTTTTCATACTTCCAAATCAAGATGATCATGCATGGAATTTGATCGGTCCCAATACCCCATGTGTGAGCTCAAGTCTTCCAATTTAGTAGTGAACCTGCATGATCCCTTTGAGAGATTGTATCACATATATGCCCTTATATGCATACCAACTCGCCAGTGTCTAGACCTTGAATAGGTCATCAACCTATCAGTCTGTCAAATGTACATACTCTGACATATAGTAACACATCTGTCTCCGATCAGAGGATGCGTGCCTATATTGTGACAACATACGACATAGATCTTGGTTGTCTCAATCTCGTTAAGTCAACTCTTTGAACTAACTTATCTGACACCTCTAAATCTCTATTCCTAAGCAAAGGACCCGCATCAAGAGGTCTATCAGATACAGACCTTTAGAGAAAGCTTGTCATCTCCTTATCAGGTTGGAGATCATCTCTTAACAATCATTTGATGGTGCTTGATTTGGTGCTTGATGAGTCCTCAGTCTAACTCTTTAGATATCATCCAAGTACCAGTCTTTATGATTCAACCATTAAATCAACAACTGTATGATCATCGAGATGGCCGTGGTACACAACCCTAATTGTACTAAGGGACCTTATAGTACATTCATCCATTTAATCTCAGTCAGGGAATGAAAATAAATCAACAACTTTTATTGATATAAAAAATGATTACAATAACATTTATTGTAGGAATTGTTCGTCTCGAGCTCACATGGCTAACAAGGAACCCTTTTATGAACCTTCATGTCACATTAAAAAATCGATAAAAGTTTGTGAAAAAAACCACAAAAATTATCTCGATTTTTAAAATCACATTCCAAGTGATAAAAATAATCAATTCTAGACTCTTACATTTCCTACCCGAGTTCGACCTTGGTACTTGCTCAAGTAAAATAAATAATTACCACATTAAAATAAATGAAAAAATTGTGTGGTTTTCATCGATCATTGATTTCCATGCTATAATTAAAAATCACAGATTAACATTAGGATTCCAGCAGTTCGTCATGCCCTCTCTCTCAACCCCATCCCTTAACTTTAGCAACAAAGGCATGCCGACATTGTATGTAGCGACCACTGACAGCATGGAGGAGAGGTGAGTGATACGTCTACTCACCCTCTAGGTAGGGGCCCACGACTTGAATTCCCCATGTTGAAGATCCCTTACACACCCACTACTTAGGTAAGGTTGGTTTTTAGCCAAGGGTGGTCTGGAGATCCTTCTCCATTCTTCACAGCATGAAATGGAGGTTGTCCGCAACGTCGTCTATGTTGATGATTGTGATATTGCTCCTCAAGAAGATAGTAGGACTCCAAGAGAGAAAGGAGAAGAGGATGCTGCGAAGGCAAAGGGAGGAGTTTGAGCTCTTTTTGGAGAATGGGTTGGGGGAGGAAGAATGGGTTTGGGGGAGAAGGCAGAAAGCCCACAATTCATCTCGAGCACCTCGCGCGGAACCCCCAATACCTTCCTTATCCTTTTCATCATGAATAACCCTACAATGAGAGTATTTAGGGTGAAAATATTCAAGAAACATCCCATGACCATCATCTCCTTGAACAAATCCACCATCAACAATAAATTTCATGCTGCTACCAATCACTGATTGAGATTCACCTGATTGTTCAACATCTTATGGTACCTCTCAATGACATCGCTATGCATCCTGCATATGGTGAACCACTTATGATGATGTTGTTCAAAGCCACATTAGGGTCTTCATCCAGGGACCTCTCCATCTTGAAGAAGGTAACAACAACATTGTCAACCACATCGTGCTGCAGAAGATGTTGCGACAAAGAGGTAGATGGATTCGAGGAGCGCACACACTGGAGCTTCGAATAATCCGTCGGAACAAAGGTTGAACGATGGAGTGAAAGGGATATGGCATGGGGTCAAAATTGCGGGGTTAAAACTGTAATAAGATTTCTCTTAGTCAAGCATTGATTTATGTAAACCATTTGGTTCATTTAAATGGTTAGATCAAACTAGAGGAGGGGCATAACTGTTAATGGTGTAAGAAGTTAGGGGACATATGATATTGTAGAGAGTAGAGACATAATTATAATTGCAGATTCTAGTGGGAGGGTGTGCTGCAAGTGTAACGATTTCTAAACAATAATCTCATATGAAAAGTTGCACAAAACCAAAAAAAAAGTAGATTAATTGTTTTGGATATTCCAATAACTATAAAAAAATATTTGCATCATTATTTTCCATCTTATTTAAAAATAAAATAATAAAATTCTTGAAACAATAAAATTAATAACAAGTCTCATTTGTATCCTATTTAGCATACGCTTTCTACATCCTTGCGTTCGACACTCCTATTTGTACATGTGGAAATAAAAACTTCAAGCATTTGTCACATTTGCAACAATCACTTATAAAAACTTTACTCAAAAGAAAAAAACGATAAAGTTTAACAACACATGTTCCAATTGGGATTGGAGCACAACAACACGTCCATCGTAACTCATCATAGCTAATGATTGCAATACATCAAGGCATGCATCGTATACTATAACCAACCTTGCGGTTACTCCCATGGTCATCTCCTCCGTACTGCCTTCTATTCCCTTTATTCCCATTTCTTTGCTTTTCTTCTATAGTTTTCTAATTTTCACATCTCATAGAAGCAAAAGATGTGAATTTAAGGGGTTGTTTGTTTGAGGAACAAGGAGGAATATCTCTCCTTATTCCTCTCCCTCCATAAACAATCATTGATATAGGGAATAAAATTTCCCTCACTATTCATCCATCATAGGCATCTTCCACAAAAAAATAAATAACTACCACTTATCTAACAAACTTATCCAACATAACCCCCTTATCATTCCTTATCCTTTCCCTTGTACCGAGCAGAGAATAGTAAATAACCATCACTTATCCTTCATTGTTCCTCCTTATCCTCTCACTCCAAGCGAATGAAACAATGTCTTATCCTTCATTATCTCTTTTCCTTATTCCCCAATCAGAGATATATAAGGAAGGATGAGACATCGTTTCTTTTCATTTGGAGGAAGAGGGTAAGGAGAATAAGGAAGGATAAGCCGGAGTTATGCTATTCTCTATTTGGTATGCGGGAGAGGGATAAAGAGGGGTAAAGAGGTTGTGCTATATAGGGTTGTTATATAAGAGGTAATTATTTGTATTTTTTGGTGGGAGAGACATGTTTGAAAGGATAAGGAGGAAAACCGTATCCCTCATCTTGACTCCATATGTTACTTGTATATAGAGGGACAAGGAATTAGAGGAAAAACAGACACACCTCGGGGTAACTTGACATGTCACATATCTCGTGCTTTATCACCGTATTTATGGGTTGGAATTAGTTGTATGGATCATACAATTTCTTTGTTATAATATTTTTTAATCACATTCAAATAAAAAATTAGCATAAAAATATAATATAATCATTGAAAAAAATTAACACAACACATCATATTTATCATTCCATCCCTCTCCAATCATCCCAACCATCCAAACAGTTACTATTCACAGGAGGATACCCCAACCCAATCCAGTTACTAAACATGCCCTTAGAGGTTGTTTATGTAAGGGGTTACCCCTCTCCCCCCCTTTTTGGGTTATCCCCTAAAACCCATACTTCCTCTCTCATGCGGGGCTCACTCTCTCACTTTTATAATATATTAAATAAATTATTTTTCTTTCATCTATTCCGTTAAAAATAATATATTATGCTATCGTATCATCTAAAAATTATAAAATATTCAACTCATACCAACTTTTTCAATCTTCGATACAATCACATCATAATAAACATTTACTTTTTCAAACTTCAATACGATCGCATCACAACAAATCCACTCAACCCAAAATCCTTTATCCAAACCAAAAAACAAAAACAGATCATCTTCCTCCAATTTACCTTGAAATAACACGTTAGCCACATGCATCCTTAGGTGCGTTTAGTACACGGGTTAAACTGGCAGAGGGTAACCTGTTTTTCGGTTTTGATGTTTGGATAGAGGGTTAAACCGAGGTTAGGTTAGAAGTGGGTTTGTTGTGATATGATTATATTGAAATTTGAAAAAGTGAGTAGTTATTGTGATGTGATTGTATTGAAGTTTGAAAAGTGAGTAGAAGTGGAGTAGTTTATAATTTTTATATGATACGATGGTATAATATATTGTTTTTTGATGGAACTAATAATAGAGAATTGATTTATTTATTTTTTTAAAAAAGATAAAAGGTGGGGCCAACGTAAGAGTGAGAACTACCCGAACGGGCTCTTAGGCTTCGTTTGGTTGCAGGGTTGGGTTTAGGGTTGGGCATGGTTGGGTTGGGGTACCCTACCCCTCCTTCCAACCCTCCTAATCCGCCTCACAGTTTACTATTCACATGGGTCTCCAACCCAAGGCTCCGTTTGGTTGTAGGGTTGGGCAGGATCCGGTTGGCCCAACCCGAGGTACCCCTCCTTCCAAACATCCCAATCCTCCTCACAGTTTACTATTCACAGGAGTACCCCAACCCAACCCAATCCTGCCCAACCCTGCAACCAAATGAACCCTTAGGGCATGTTTGGTTGCTGGGTTGGACTGGGTTGGGGTACACCGGTGTACCCCTCCTTCCAACCCTCAATCCTCCTCACAATTTACTATTCATAGGAGTACAATTTACTATTTACAGGGGTACCCCAACCCAACCCAATCCAACCCAGCAACCAAACAGACTAGGCTCCGTTTGGTTGCAGGGTTGGGTTGGCCCAACCCGGGGTACCCCTCCTTCCAACCCTCCCATCCTCCTCAAAGTTTACTATTCACCGAGGTACCCCAACCCGACCCGACTCCTGCCCAACCCTGCAACCAAACGAAGATGTTTTGCTCCTTCGCACGTTAAAGATGTGTTTGGTTGGCGGGTTAAGGCGGGTTAAACTGGTAGAGGGTAACCCGTTTTTGTGTTTTGGTGTTTGGATAGAGGGTTAAACTGGGGGTGGGTTAGAAGTGGTTTTGTGGTGATATGATTGTATTGGAATTTGAAAAAAGCAAGTAGTTATTGTGATGTAATTGTATTGAAGTTTGAAAAAGTGAGTAGAAGTAGAGTAGTTTATAATTTTTATATGATATGATGGTATATTATATTATTTTTTGATAGGATTGATGATGTAAAATTAATTTATTTAATTTTTAAAAAAGAATAAAGTGACGCCCACGGGGAGAGAGGAGGATGTAGGTTAAGAGGGGTAAACTTCCCTAACCTGCGGGTAACCCGGGATCCGGACGGGGACCCTAAGGGTCCGTTTGGTTGCAGGGTTGGGTTGGCCCAACCCAGGGTACCCCTCCTTCCAACCCTCCCAATCTTCCTCACAATTTACTATTCACAGGGGTACCCCAACCCAACCATGCCCAACCTTGCAACCAAACGGTAGGTAAGGGTAAAGTGATAACTCCGGGGAAAAACCAATGTGACGGTGGGTTGTTAGGTTGCAAATACAAACTATGGAAGGGTTGAAATGTAAATAGAAAATTTTATTTCCTCTAGACCACAACCCGTCTTTTTCTTGGTCCAGTCATGTCTCGCGGTGGCGTGCCATAATTTCCGTGACGTCGCCATGAAGTCCCAACCTCTCCCTTCCACTCCTCATGAATGCCACAGGACAATGACCATGCATGCAACTCGTGAACAAACACCTCGCTCCCCTCACGTGATATTATGTTGCTCGCATCGACTACTATAATCACCTCACATCACGTCTCTTCTCCCTCCCTCTCTCTCTCTCTGATGCTGATGAGCCCATGAAGCACCTCTACTCCCTCCTCCTCGACAACCCCTTGACCGCCAAGATGAAAAGGGGAATCAAGAGCTTCTTCCACGGTGGACCTTCCCGCAAGAAGCACCCCAGCGGTGCCAGTGCTGCAGGGCCGGGACTGGAGGAGGAGGAGGAAGAAGAGCTCGACGGAAGTCCATTGACACTCGAGGAGATGATCCACAGATTGGATCTGGAGGAGGCGGCGGCTGCAACGAGGTTAGAGCTTCTCTTCAGTTTGTTTTCGGGCAGAAGTATCGAAATCCTATTTTACTATCTGGGTGAGTAAGTTTGGATTAGGGCTTCTTTTGCAACTTTTACTTTTTATTATATTAGGCGTCTTCTTTTTTTAATTTATTGAGCATGACATTTATCCATTTAAATTTCTTTGACCCTGAATTCGATAGCTTCGTCAGCATCGGAAATTGGTGCTATGTTATACATGGACTTGCAAGCATACATGCCTCCTACCACAAACATACAATTTGAATAATTGTTGTCATGTCCTCCAAAATGAAATATATAACAAAGGATATAATTATTTGCAAAAATATCTTATTTTTAATATTTTGAATCAAGTGTAATATTCGTTACTAAAGTTTTCATATAATAATGATTATTCATTTATTTTTTCGTTAACAACTTTGTTACTTGCAACGAATAAATTTTGTTATTATATATTTAACCACAGAAGATATAATATTAAATCATTCGTTTCTTTAAAACAAATTTCTTGTAATGTACAAATATACTACCAAGTGTGTGTAATTTTATACCTAAAGTTACCGTGCCCCTACGCAAATTCTACTATTTTTTTACAATTTTCCCAATAATTAAAAATGATACTTGGGGGCTTCTATTCATAACCTGACTTCTGAAAATGATGTATGACTCAAATTTCAGATATTTTAGTTTCCAATATAATTCCACTAAACAATGGATTTTTAGTTCAAAATGATTAATACGTAGAATCAAAACAAGTGATTGTTGAAATTTGCATAGGAAAAGCTACTCTGAATTTTTAAAGAAAAGGTTCAAAAACTTATTTATTCCGAATCAGAAGGAATAATTCATTGGAGTACCAATATCTATCACACACATGAGTATATATACAATAATGCTTATCTATTACAACTAAAGTTTCTTTATGAATATTAACAATAAATACGTGTAGATCCAGTACAGTATCTTTTTCACTCTACAAGGATCAATATCAAGTCAATGTACCAATCAACTACTTCATAAGCTTTTTAACTATATTGGCTCTTGTTATAGCAAGGGAGGTAATTCATTGTAGAATTACTTTTTGTGCACTATCATTGATCCGCTTGGTATAAGAAATAAAGAGGACCGTCTATTGCAGGACGAAATGCAGCAGATTTTGAAGTAGTCGTGTGCGCCACTTGATCACGATCGAGCGGTTCGCACGATTTTGGACTTTTTATGGACCTGTACCATGCAAAATTGTATGAACCGTTCATCAAGATCCGCCTCCGTATAAGAAATCTTAGTGAATTGCAGTTGTGCCATATATAGTTAATTAACAACAATCTACTGGGAGACACTGAGATTATGACTGAACAGGGTGATGAGGCCATCGTCGCATATGAGGCTGTCTTGCGTGAACAGCTCAGACATCTTGAGATCGGTCAAGCATGCCGCGCTCAACCAGTACCCACGCTTCTCCCTCGACGGCCGTGATTCCATGTACCGCTCATCCTTCCATGGCAACGCCGTGCAATGCACCTTCGACAGCAGCATCAGGAAGATCGGCGGCATGGGGATGGAGCGGGAGAGGGTGGTGTGGTGCAAGCCAGGACTGGTGCCGAAGCTGATGGGTCTCGAGGCCATGCCCGTTCCGATGCGACAGCGGCGCAGAAGGCGGGGGCAGAGAATGGTGCCCGAGGAAAGCTTGAGGAGGATGGCCCGGAGGGAGCTCGAGAGGGAGAGGCTAGTCATGGGTGGGATGATCCCGCCGTCCATGGCTACAAGCTGCGCACCTGCACCCATTGATGCGTCTGATCTCTTTGATGTTTGATCACTTGTATTTATGTCTGTTCTTAGGAATCTAATCTTATGGACATAAGCTTTTCTTGTATGCAGGAGTCATTGACTCTCTTTGGTATTTTTTTAAGTAGATTCCATGAAGGTTCCCAAACTTCTTATCAGGTATCGATACAATTTTCAAAATTACAAATATAACGATTCGAATGGTTTCCTGTTGATCTTCCACAGTGAAATCCATGTAACATCATTTGAACTGGTGGGGATCGTATTGTTATCTTTGAAATAGTTCGGATGGTTACATTTATAAATTTGAAGATCATATTGACATCAGATGGAAAGTTGGGGGCTCCTTATAAATTACTTTAATTTTTTTAGATGGAAGACGAAAGTTTGGGGGCTCCTAACTCAGCCATGATCGGTCTCAAATCCGGGTAAATGATGAGGGTTGCGTTATGTAGCTGACAACCATCGTAAAACAATTGGAGACAATCTTCCTAAATAATATATATATTTTTAAAAATACTAGTTAGGAAGTTGCCTCATGACAGTCGGATCTTTTTCAACATGGATTGCGAGTGTTGGGATGTTGAGCCGGCTAAGAGAGGGCGAGGACGATCCAAGAAGTGTTGGAAAGAGACTATACGAAGGGATCTTAATTTTTTAGATATAAGCTTGGGATTGATCCAAGATAGATATGAATGGAGGCGAAGAATCCGTGTAGCTGACCCTACTTAATTTTGGGAAAAGGCTTTGTGTTGTTGTTAAAAGGAGAAAGGGCTTGGCTGTAGCTATTATAGAGCATAGGATTGGGTCCAACAGAAAATAGGCCGACCTGAGCAGGATCATCATTTTTTCTGGACTCGGCGGGGTCATTGTCTACCAAAATTCAATATATCAAATCAAATGCCGATTCAACTCATAACTTGGTTCGCTAACCTGGACTCGGTTTGGACCGATTTAGGCTGATTTTGACATGACAAAAGATTTACGATGGTTAACAACTTTGGATTATAAGTTTGGTAATTTCTGAGATCCGAGTATCCCCTTTTATTAAAAAAAAAATATATTACAATGAGGTATAAATGAAGCACAAAGTTTCTACATTGCCGTCAAGCAAATAAAAATGGCCAACATGACCTTCAAGCAAATAAAGTGGCCAATAAGGCCTTCAAGCATCACATAGATAAACTCATACCCAAAAAATATTGTAAAACATATTCCAATAAAAAAGAATGGGGGAAAACACAAACTTACCAATATTCCTACAATTCTAGATCATCAGGTGAGAAATATTTTATCTGGTTATCCCATAACAAAGTCCATGTTGATATAAGGAACATCAACTTCATATACAACTCCTTTGAATATTTCCATCATTTCAGAATCTAGTTGAACACATCCAATTCTAACTCTTTTATTTGTTGGCTTTAATGTTATTTCAATCAATAAGTGTAATGTTGCATGCCTCATATTCTCCTCTATGTGTGACGCGATTAATAAGTTCAATTAGGATGCTATCCATCTCCGACATTCGCCCTAGTCTTGACATTGAAACTGCACCTTAAAATGAATCAATAATATTTCGATAATATTGAAATGAATATAAACATAAATACCAATATCCGAAATCATTGAACTATAATAGCACTATAATAATGATTAAACGAAAGTAAAGAATAACATGTTTATCACAAGTCGGTTCCTTATCGGTCATTTTTGGAAAACTCAAGAACATTTATGATATCAGTTGTCACACCCCCAAATTCCGTGATCGAGAATGATCATGCAGACACGGTAGTTGGATGCTCGAGAATGATCGATGGAGCTGGACTTCAGGAGGAGTCCGAAAATGCGTGGGTATTACGGAGGTTATCCACAGGAGTCTGGAGGCTCAACCGTACATTACAAGAGAGAAGCGTCACACAGGACACTGGCTCGGTAGCAGAGTGTCGTGAAGCTGTAGCAGTGCGAGCACAACGAAGTACATGCAGCAGTGCAAGACATGACAGTGGATGCACGCAACGGGTACGTATGCGAGCACAGAAGGGCGGTATGCAATGAAGCAGTATGCATTGAGGAGCAATGCTGTACGATCACATAGGCGTACACAAGAAGGCGCACAGTATCGGTACTGATGCGTGGCGATCCACAAAGGCATGTAGCGTTGCAGGTGCTGAGTACGAGCATTGTCGAGCATGCTCGGTAGCACACGTACGAGAGTGGTCTGGAGGCCACGATAGCGAAGTTCTGGAGGACTGCCCCTTAGCATGCAGAACACTAAGGAAGGGTTTACCGCATGAAGGTCTGGAGGCCGCGGGTTCCCTTTGACATAAGATCGAGTAATCGGTGGCACTCGATGAATTACAAAAAAACTGCATTAGCAAGCGTTAGAGCGCGAGTGTGCTGATGACTGAGCGGTTGACTGGGCATCAATCGTGCAGGAAGACGAAAAGACAACAAGGGAGTCGAAGAGACGAGCAGATGAAGAGTTGCTGAGGAACGCGAAGGGTCGTCGAAGAACTCGAAGGGTCTCTTGTGTCTTTATGTATCACTATTGTAAATGTAATAATGTGTGTCTCTTGGGTTGCCTTAAGTCTTGTATAAAAGGAGAGGTGGTGGCTCATTAGTAAACACACAGAGTACACGAGAGAAAGTGTAGTGTGTCACCTCACTCCAAAGAGAGTTCTCCTTTTAATAAGAGATGAAGCTTTGTGCCTGTGCTTGTGTGATTGTGTTCTTGAGCGAGTTCTTGAACGATCCATAGAGTCGAGCTTGGGCGGTGGATCGAGGCTTGGGAGGTGGTTCAGGACCAATATTGGTGCCTCAATCCACATAGGCAACCCGAGGAGACTCGAGACAAGGCTCGATCCACCGAGCCTCCAGCTTTGGTGCACTAGCATGGGATCACCACTGCCGTTGGATGAACACCGGGAGGGTGCAATCCAACGACACTTGTACATCTTCGGGTCTTCTCCTCCTCCCTTCGACAACAACGCTATTGGAGCTCCAATGAAGGAGGTTGTCCTCCTCCAAGCTCATATGATGCTACTGATGGACTAGGAAGATCACTAGTCAGTCGACGATGAAGCTCGTGCATCCAAGAACGGAGGAAGCCCTTTGTGGTGTGTGTCCAAGAATGCTTGTCGGAGGAGAGTCTCTAGTAGGGGTGCACATAGATCGGATAAAATCCGCAATCCAATCCAATCCAATGTTATTGGATTGGATCAATTTTGTCCAGCCAATGGATTGGATCGGATTGATATTTTGAAAATCCGTTAAATTATGGATTGGATTGGGTCATTGCCAAATCTGATCCGATCCGTTAATCCGTTAACAAATAAATAAATACTATATATAATATTTCATCCATACAATTAGTGCAGATTTTATAGTTAAACATATTTAAACCCCCTTTTAATTCTAAATATCCAAATATTTCACCCATTCGTTTTTTTATTTTGAATGAGAAATTTCTTTTATCCCATCACTTATTCTCTCTCTCCCTCTCTCTCATTTCCCCTTCCCCTCCCTCTCGTTTTTTTTCACCCAAACCCTAAACCTTTCCCCACGCCGCCACCTCCTATTTCCCTTCCCCCCATCTTCTACCCGTCGCCTTCTTCCCTCATCTTCTCGCCGTCGACGCCTGCCCCTCGTCTCCCCTCTCGCATCAGCAGCTTCTTTCTTCCCCCCACCCCCACCCCCCAATCTCGCATTCCCGCCCAGTATCGCGACTATCGCTACACCGCTTGCCCTGTGTCGCCGCCCAATTCAGGCCCGACCCCTCCCACCGCCAGCGTGCTAACCTCGCTACCACCGACTTCTCCCCTACATCCCTTGCTGCAGACCACTCCCTTATGCATGTAGTGTATACGAGTGCCTCCCACGCACCTGCGTCGTAGCACCTCTCGTGGCGCAGCACCAACTCGATACCTCCATTCTTGTGCAGCAGGGTCATTGTGGTGTCGCTTCCTTCGTGTATCATCGTCGAGCTGCGGTGCATCTCTCTGCACAAATCATCTCCTATTTTTGTTCAGGTGTAATGCATTTGATCAAAATATATGTAGTTTCAACAAATATTTGCAATAACCCAAAGTCTCATTTTCTAATTTTAGTCATATGAAATGTGTATCTTACATTTAGTAGCATGGCTCATTAATATCTCGATTTAAAATTATATGGTGATATATGATCTTAATTTTTTACCTTTGAATATTTATAACATTTTTTTACCTATTTGATGTTATTAGCACCTACTTTATTATATCATTTAGGAACTATGTCAACCACTAATGATGTTATTGGAAGTCAACAAGATACTTCTGCAGTTCTACATATTACAGGTATGTTATTTATTTAAGCAATCATTTTTCATACTAAATCCATAGCAAATACATATTCTTTTCTTTATCAAAAATTAAATATTATTTCTTTACATTTATTTGTCTTATCAATTTTAGAATCGTGAATCAAATGGCAAGGTTTAGTGTTCTAAGAACTTGATCCTAGTTTATGTGGTGAAAATATGTAAGTATTAAAAAATCGGTCCAACCCAATCCAATTCGTAATCCGGTGGATTGGATTGGATTTATAATTTCAATGGATTGGATCGGATTGGAAAAAGTTAAAATACGTTAAGTACGGATTGGACACGGATTAACCTAAAATCCGATCCAATCCAATCCATGTGCACCCCTAGTCTCTAGAATGGAGCTTCGCTCATAGTTCAACTACTCAAGTTGATTACCTGCAAGGTATTAAGTGAATAGCCAAGGCAAGTGTATACATGTGATGTGAGATGAATGGAGGTCCGGGGAGGCAGAGAAGGTGGGGACCTAGTTGGGTTCCTCCATCATGTTGGAGGTGAAAAGAGGGTTTAGTGGAGGAGGCTCCAGAGGAAGAAGGAAGGTGATTGGGACCTCCCACGAGGATCATTTGGTCCTAGGTGAAGGTTGGGTGCTAGTTGGATAAAGGTGAGGTGATCTATGTAAGGCTGGAGAAATCAAAGAAAATAAAGGGAAAACAATCAAAGCCTACCTTGAAATTTAAGAAGTCATCGGAGGTGGAACGAGAGTTCAGGTTGAGCTCTAAATTGAGCTCCGATCTTCGTTGGACCCTCCCAGCCACGAAGGGCAACTTGAACGGTCGTCAGAGAGGCCCTGGCATGATCAAATTGGTCATGTGTCACACCCGAGCTATCGACTGTCGTCACACCTCCAAGCCTCACTCCTCTGACATAGGAGGCGGATGAGGGTAGGGCTGAAGCTCGTGAAAACGGTGGACGACCTTTACGACAACTAGAGGCAATGTATTTGAAGAGAGGAGGTGGTTTTCAGGTGATGGAGGGTGTGTGTTCAACTACCTCCCCACATGGAAACATGGGGTGAAATGAGATGTTAGGGATTAAGTGTGGAAGAGGGTAATACAACCAATATCGGGAGTAAGGAGTGTGCATCGTAAGAGAGAGAAAGAGAGGCACTAGAGGTTGATGACACATCACGACCGTTGAATCTAGCGATCCATGAAGGGGCGACCTTGATGAGATCTGATGATCTCATCAGATGGCTACGAGTCAAGTGGAGAAGAACGGCCCTGATGAGATCATTAGGGACAGATCGGACAATTGTAGAGCGAGCATGACTTAATGAAGGGATAGGCCATGCACATGACCCAAAAGAAAAAAGAAAAAATTAGAGCCCTCAAATAAAAAGTGTTGAATATGAAAGTTTATATCTTTTTGAGATCCAAAATTTTCATATTTAACACAAAATCAAAATAGGTCATTTGTACATACCAATATTTTTGTAAGTATTATTTAAATAATAAAAACATTTGTTTTAATTTCTTTTGTGTTTTTTTGTATTTTTTAATTTTTTTGTTAATTTTAAAACAAATATGTACAATATTTATCTCTTTTTATGGTACTTTTGATAATTAATAAAACATAGTAAAGTCACATTAATGTATTTATTTGTATACAATAATTAGAGTTAGTTATATACATGAAGTTATTTGTTAAAGTTCGTTAATTAGCTTTGAATCTTATTGGATAGTTTAAGCAGGATGGTTAATAAATAAAAAATATGATGATAAATCATATGTATCAACAGTGCATGCAATATTGTAGACCAAATTGCGCCATCCTAATGTCTACTCATCCATGCCGAACATCACCGCACTTGCTTAGTTCATAATCGAGCTGTCATCACCAAGAAGGTAATTTCACATTATTTATATTTAGTTTTATGTGAATAAACTAATAAGACTTGGCATGTTTGCACATTTGGATAAAAATATGGCATTCAATACAAAAGGAAAAGCAGATAAGTTCAAATACTTTCAAGGATGCCTTTCACATGTCCATTGTCAAACAATCTCAAAGTATCTCCCCCTCTCTAATGTCCTCTTCTCAGATGTGAACATCGACTTCGTTGTCATCGTTATCAAAGATAACATCCTCAACTTCATTTGAAACATAGTTGATACTCTGTGTTTCCTTAGTATAAATACTGAATATCTGATCTTCACCATGCATCTCTCGGATGAAGTTATTGATGATACAACACGCCAAGATAACCATCACTTTTTTAGGAAAACTGTAGTAGGGTCGTTCAAATATGGTTTTAAACCATGCATTCAGTATTCTGAGTGTATGTTCCACGTAAGACTGCAACTAAGAGTGATAGTTGTTGTATAGATTCATGGGAGTTGCGTAAGCCCTCCTTATGCATGCCTCGAATTGGGGAAGATAACATATGACACCTCGGTACGGAGGAAGACAACTAACGGAGTCCGCGTACCTACAATCAAGCAAAAATTTTGTCCCTGTGGCACATGGAATACACCCACGTAAAAGGGTCCATCTCAGGACCTTTATATCAACCATTGAGACCTCCCAACCCGCTCTCACATACATGAATTTGTAATTGTAGTACACACATGTCATGATATTTTGGGATAGGGTTTGGTGCCTATTATGAAACTTTGATGTGATGTGGGTAGTAACATTCCCAGGCACTGTGAATATGAGATTAATAATATTATCCGATATTTATTATTCTCCTAGATTAAACAAATCAATAAAATCTAACATTAATTAATTAATATTCACAATTGACCCTTTTATATAGTTAACCCTAATTATTGTATATATTTAACATCTTTTAGTTTTCTCTATTTTCTTTTATTTTCTTCTTATTAGGAGATCCAAAAAAATGAATGATTATTGTATAAATTTGTGTTAACTTTTTCTATAAATTCAAAATGCAAAAAAATCTCAAAAGAATTAAAATCAAACATTTATTCATTAAAAATACTTTCAAAATTTGTAGTTTGCACATTTGACCTCTTTTAACTTTTTGTTCAACATGAAACTTGTAGATCTCATTGAGATCTACGATTTTCATGTTTTGCATTTATTTGTAATTTGGAATGTATTTATTTATTTTTAAATTTTCTTTGACTTTTGTATTTTCTAATAGTCCCATTAGACCATGTGGCGCCCCTTGGCCGCCCACATGGCTCGCCTCTTCTCTCGCTACCCATCTCTTCTCTGCATCATACGATCTCCTGATAAATCACATCAGGTCCATCCACTTACGCCAGCATCCTCATTGCTCGATTAGATCTATAGTTGACATCTGTAATTTTGCTTTACACCTTCTCCCTGAACATTGGATCGCATGATCTAATGACCCTCGCTATTCTTCTACCTCCAATAACTGCCCTCACCCTTGCCTACCTACGTATTCCCCATTTACTGAAATTAGCCCTTGATCTTCTCCCTGTCATTCCACCTCCTTAGTCAGGGCCTAACATCCATCTATCTCTCACTACCCTATATACCATCGACTGATCTTCTAGGGCATCATGGTGGCTGTTACAATCAACTCCATCACATATGTAACCGTCATCCACCTTATCCATAAATTCGCCCCTGTTTCCATTCAGCCTGATCCACCAATCTCGGGCCAAAGGCCGAGTCCTGCTCCTCCCTCCTGTGGCATGGGAGCAGAGGATTAAAGGGATGAAGACCCCTTTTGTACCCAAGTGTTGACCCACGATCGATGTGACCATGTCACAATGGCTCGACCGCCATTTGAACTCCGTGCCTCGACTGAGCACGACGAGAGACAACCCGAGCTCTCCTCACAAGCTCAGCCCCAACCACCACCGCTAGTGCAAGTTAGGATTAATCTCCAGGTAAAGCTTTTTTTTATGTTTTCTTCAATTTAATTAGGCACATAGGGATACCTTCACTTTCAATTCATCGCAACACCGTCTCTACTAGTCATCCCTCATCTCCATTCCTCCTTGGACCATCATCTCCTATCCTCCAGAACCCCCTCAACTCCAGGATTTCTCTTCCGTCCACGAAGAAGGAGAACCCCCCTAGGGCATCACTGTTCTTTGCTCCGACATCCCTCTGTTTACTCTAGAACCACTCACACGCTTATGCTATCCACACCGCAAACCTCTTTTGCAGGTCTCCTTTCATTGACCGAAGCTTCAAATGGAGGTCCAATCTAGAGGTGTTTTATTCTTCTACTCCGATAGGCAACAGAGCTCCTTCGCATTGCCGTGATCTTTGCTAGAGGTCAACGGAGATCGACATACCCTCAACAACCTAGAAGGACGATGGAGGAGCAACTGGCGGCTCGTCGAAGCTCTATCATCTCTATCGCACGACACCTGAAATGGAATGAGCCCTCGAGCTAAAGCTACCTTCCGATCATCTCGATCAGACGGCTCAGATGATCCCCAACCCTTACCCATAGAACCTGCATGCTCAGAGGATCTGAAACATGTCCGAAGCACCTTGGATCATCACGTGGGCCGAGCCACCCGCATTGGTCCCGATCTTCCATCCGAGCCTCCACCCACGTGCTTGGCAGGTGATAGTTTGGAAACATTACATCCAAGCCCCACTCTCTTGTAGAATTACAATTAGGTCCATGCACACATGCCTCCATGTTGCGCTTGGGTTAAGTGCATATGGGCCCAATGACTTTATAAAATTACAATTATGCTATTTCCATGACCTTTTCGATACATTTTTATATTTATTTCTCATGTTTATTGTGTTTATGCCCAAGGACCTTTTCTTTCATATCTTGAGCATCTAAATCCCAATTTCTATGATTTTAATTTCATTGTTATGTTTCTTTAATTATGTATCTAATATCATTATTTGTTTCCTATAATGCCATTCGTTTATAATTTGATTAAATTTTATGCGTTAGTTGCTAACGAAATTGAACCTTAATTTCTTGCTCAATCATTTGATTATTTTTATGGCATAATTGTACATATCTATCTGTTTACATTGCATAGTAATCGGTTGCTTATTATCTTTGTTTTTACTTGAATAAAAAGTAAAATAAAAAGGTATCATTTTCATTCATTCTGTTCATGCATCATGCATTGCATCATTTTGTGCATTGTCAGTCTAATTGACCTAGATAGAGTAATTAATCACTCAAATAAAATATTATTATCTGACTAATAATTGAGGAAGCTCGTGACTCTGTGTTTGACCTTGGTATACTTACCAAGAATTAAATATTCGACAATATTCAAACATTTGTGGTTTTTGTTGGGATCCATTTTCACCTCATGTGCTATGATAAAATACAACTGTTAAAGAGGCAAAAATTTGGTTCATCAAATGGCATCATTTCTGGCGACACATGTCATCCTTCTGATTTCGTAGATTTTAATATTTTATTAAGTTGATTATATCTGATATCTAGATCATATTTCTCTATCCAGTGATCAAAATTCTTCATTAATTCTACGTTTATTCCCAGCGGAGGCCCCCCTCGGGGATAGGTTCTCTTGCCTTCATTTTCTGCATTTCGGAGGTCTTTTCGTTGTCTAGGAGTTTCGGAAATTACTACTGCAGGAGATTTTCCAAAGATCCTAATTCCGCTGAGTTAGGTGAAGATGAAGCTTGCTTTTATCTTTCCTATCATTCTCCTAACCCCATATGTTCCAGATCGGATCTGGAACAATCAAACATATAATGATTCTCTTTTGTGACAGAGATCGTGTAGATCGAGGATGCTTGTAAACATGGAGGCACGGAGTCCCAAAAGAAGAGCTTCTGCAATGAGAAGCCCCGAAAGAACAAGTGAAGAGCTTAAGAAATTTTAATTAACATTGTTTCATGTATTTATGTATATTATTTGTAACAATTATCTTTCTAGTGGTCCTCGTTCGAGGGCTCGCGCATGTATCATGAACTTGGACCTGCATGTGGTGTGTGGAGCCTGTTTAACCGCTCACCCGGGTCGGACTCCACTTAAATGTTCGACCTAGGGTAGGCACATGACTCTTCACGCTTATTTAATTTTCATATCTTATGTGCTTGAACGTAGGTAGGACACACTAATAAGAATATGGGAGATTCACTTCATCTCCTCAGATTTAGTGAGACATACCAAAACATCGATTAACTTAGCCAAAATCAATTCATTTCTTCACTGCTAATAGTATCATGTTTAGGATGTGATGAATCTCGTATTCATCATGCTAAAATTGGTCAACTAATATATGTTCTCCAAAATCCATATGAATTTAATAATTAATATAGTATCATTAGCATTCATACATGTGTAAATAATATTCATGTTTCATCACGTATAATTGCATAGAATAAGGGAATCAAAAATCCAAGTGTAAATTGGTCTAAAAAGCTGCTAACTTCCCTTATTTTTAGTAAATTAATTCTAACTCTGATTGACCCAAAACTACTCCATTGTTTTGATATTACTAACAAAAATAAAATAAAAATACAAAAAAATTGCTAACTCAAATAAGTGACGAATACACCCAAAGACTAATTTCACATCTCATGGACTAAAAGACGCATATCTCCCTCCTAAGTGTCCGATTTTGGTCTACTCAATTTTAAAGCACTCCATTTTCAAATACCTTAAAAAAGGTTAATTTCATAAAATTCGGAGCTCATTTGTGAAAGTTGAGTATTGGGCCTCTTTTGTGCATTTTATCTTTTAGCCATTTTTGAACTGAGTTTTTGTGTACACAATCAACCCTTTTAATTTTAGTTCTTCTTCGTTTGCGTTCTTTGATGAAAATTTTGTTAAGAGTCATAAAAATCCAAATTCGGATCAAGAATAAAATCAAAGAAACTGACCGTGTCCAAGTGTTCTTTACGAGTTTGTATAAAAATCTCGTATTTCTTAATTCTATTTTATTTCACTACTTTCTTGCTTATTAAAAAAATAGATTAGTGTGTAATTAATTTTCTTGTATTTTATCATATTTTTTCTATATTTTTATTCTCTATTAAAACCATCAAAAAATTGCAAAACTCTAAAAAGTCGGTTATCTATACACATGGAGAAGCACCAAAAATACCACTTTATACAGATGACTTCTTTTACTCCTGGATCCATTAGAAAAGTTGTAGGTCTCGTCGAGACAAACTACTTTCTAGAAAGTTTTTTTTTGATTCGAGGTCTCCTTATATTTCTTTTCTATTTTTCTTCCTCTTTTTATTTTGATTTTTTTTGGGGGTGACGCGTGGCAGGCCCCGAGCGTACTACATGGCACCCTGCTCTCTCACCCCCACTCCCTCTTCTCTCTCCTTGGTCATGTGCCAAGAATGTGACCATCTTCTTCCCCTTTCCAGACCGTTTCGTCCGCTCCCTCCTCCCTTGTAAATACCACTTTATACAGATGACTTCTTTTAATCCTGGATCTCATAAAAGTTGTAGATCTCGTCGAGACAAGCAACTTTTGTGAAAGAAATTTTTTGATTCGAGGTCTCCTTATATTTCTTTTCTATTTTTATTCCTCTTTTATTTTGAAATTTTTTGGGGTGACTAGACCTGGCCAAAATGTGAGCCGGGCCGGCCCATGGGTTGGGCTGAACGGGCCAAGGTTAAAAAACCTTTGTCCAAATCCCACCATGGGTCGGCCCGTGGCCCATTTTGTTCCTTTTCCATTGATTTTTTAATGGTATTTAATATGTTTTAATGGTATTTAACATGTATAAATTATTATACTAATACCAACTATATTTTATATAACTAATATACGTAGTTTACATGTTACTTGACATGTAAACTATTGATTTTTTTAAAACTAGTGTCACAAATGGAAAACTTAAAGCATGTCATATTAATACATGTATAATTTGACATATATTTATATATTTTTTTTATTTTTTGCGGGCCGGGCGGGGCCGACCCATGCTTAAATCTCCAAGCCCAAGCCCGGCCCATGAGTGGGCTGGACGAGCTGGGCGGGCAGGTCCTTAGCCCGTTGGCCAGGTCTAGGGGTGACGCATGGCATGCCTCGGGCGTGCCACGTGGTGCCCCACTCTCACCCCCACTCCCTCTCTCTTCTCTCTCCCTGTTCATGTGCCAAGCATGTGACCATCTTCTTCCCCCTTCCAGACCATTTCATCTTCTCCCTCCTCCCTCACAACAGCCGTCGTCGCTCCCGCTCTCTCCGGCTATTACAAGGCCGTCGCATAACCGATCCTCGCTCCTATAAAGCTCCAACTTCTCCTACCGCTCCATTCATCCACCATCACCCTCCAACTGCAAGCCCACTGGTGACAACAATGGGTTGTCCTTTGATGGCAACGACGAGCGTTCATATGCGAGATCCAGAGATCCTTACTGATCCATGTTGCCGCCTCGCTTCCACGAGTGGTTGAGCTTCGCCGCTCTTGCCTGCAATTGAGGCGAAGATCAAAGATCGCCTCACAAGACTCCAACCTCCCATGCAAACCCAATTACCTTCCTTCTTCTCCTTGGTTCTTCCCCAATCAGCCACTAGCTCAGCCACCACACATTCTTCTTCGCCTTCAATATTCACCGCCTCCGACCGTAGCTCCCCGTACTCATCAAGGTCCACTCTAGAAACCCCCTACATATCCACCAACAACTGCTTCAACACCTCAATCCACTAACGTAGCTGCTCCATAGCCTTCGCCCCTACAGATAGATGCTCGTGACTGTCCTCCACTCCTTCGCCTGACCGCCATCGACCATCGTCAACCTCGCACCGTGTGTCGGTCAAGGGGTCAACTTTGCCAGCCTCGCCACTGCACTCTGCCGTGCGCGCACCGGTGCTCACCTTCGCCTCAGCCTGCTTGCTCACTGCCTCAGCCTCCCCACCTCGTCCACATGTCGTCAAATCGGGCAACGACCCTTGATCTGACGGCTCTCCCATGACCACGTCTCCATCTCTCAATCCAACCTCGGCCACTGCACACTGTTGGATTGGGGGATCCAACAGCTGCAACACAACCACGTCCCCTACCCGAGCCTATTCCCTGCCTTGCAGTTTGAGGCAGCCATGCCTCGCACTAGCCGCCACACGCCCTCTCCGAGCCTCGGCTCCAACCTCGAGGCTCGGGTTAACCAAACCTCAGCTGAGCTTATCCTCAGCCGTCACGTGGAGGCTCGAGTCCCAAGCCTCTTCCTCTACCCGAGCCTAAGCCTCGGGACACCCAGACTAGCTACCACGTGCAGGCTTGGATTTCGAGCTTCAGCCGAGCCTGCTTCAACACCTGAACCTTCAGCGCACGTACTTCGCACGTGCATGAGAGGAAATTTCGCAGGCGGCCCCTCCACAATTTTATTAATTACACATATGCCTTAGCGTAGGGAAATTTCAGTGGGGGCCCCCTAACTTTACAAATTACAAATAAGTCTCTCCCAAGGATCCGTTTGAAGAAAAACCTTTATTTTATTTATATTTTAGTCCATGCAATTTCATTTCGTCATATCTTTGTCATCCGAACTCTGATTTTAGCATACAATATATCATTTCGAAGCTTATTCCGTGCTCTTTAATATTATATATCTTGTAGACAAATCTTAGGCTGATTACCAATGATTAATTAGTTGATTCTCTTATAATGATATTGATATTCTTGTGGATTTATTTTTTGCAGTAGATTAATTCAGATTTATTCCTTTAATATTATTATCGGCTATTCGAGGAAATAAATCATCAAAATTTTAAGATCAAATATCCTGCTTCTAAATTATTATCGATCGACCTGACGCTCCGGAATTAATTTGAACATATCTTGAAATTATTCGATCTGTGATTATTCTGAGGATTTATTGACCATATCATTGAGGATTTAAATCATATAAAATCACAGATCCATTTCTTCAGTCTCTCCGTTTAGTTTTACATCTCATTTCATTGCATTTGATTTTCTGACATACAAATTATTCGAGCAATTAATTAATAATTTAAATTAATTTAAGACTACACAACTAAAAATCACCATTCCTAGTGTTTGATCTTGGTAGACTTGCCAAGTAAAAATTTTCCACAACATTCAAAGATTGTTGTTTTTGACGATCCAAATTTGCCTCATATACTGCAACTCCTCATCATTAAAGAGGTGAATTTGTCATTCATCAAATGACACCGTTGCCGAGGAATGATGTATTTTTAGTGTTTTAAATTATTTTCTATAAATATTTTTTTGAAAATAATTTATGTGTCATTTTTTTCCTGCATTTCATTTTGCATTTTCTCTCACTTCTGATACTAACCGTAATTTCTCTCTTCGCATATTACTCAGAGTTATTTTTGGATATAAATCTAGGATCTACGAAGATGAAGATTGAATTTTTAATTTTGTGTGAGAGAGAGTTAGTTTAGATTTAATTTTCTGCATTATTCATAGGTTCACTCTCTCTTTGAACCATGTTAATTTGTATTATTCAGAACTGAGCTTATCTGTGGTGTGTCAAGTCTGTTTCAACCCCTTCCGTGTGGTTGGGGCATCACTTGAGTGGCGTAGAATTTATGAGCACATACACTAGCTTAGATTTTTATCCTTGGTCCTATTTGTAATTTTTAGGCCACACTTCTTCACTAACTAGACACACTATTGATCGTTCGACTTAGCCAAAAATTTTAATCAATTCTTTTCCTCTAATAGAATATCAATTTATGGCGATTTCACTATGCATATCATTTAGTGTAATTTAAATTTCTTGTATTGCATTTCGCATGAAGAACACGAGAAATCACTATAAGTCTTCTTCCTAAGCATGCATCATTGATTTACGCTTGCATTGGCTTTTTCGATTCTTCCTCTTCAGTTTTATAACTTATGAATTAAAGGAATTGGGACTACTCGTTAGGTGTGAATTTCTGTGCTCACTTAAAACTTCAGTGATAACCTTAATCTAAAATTGGGATGCTAATCAAGGTGTCTGAAAATAAAACTGACATAAAATTTACCCTTGTATCTGGTGGAGAGAAACCCACTCATTGTTTGTAAGGACAAGATCACACACTTAGGGTAGAGCCAAAACTCCGAAATTTTCATTCAGACTACTGTTTTTAGAAATAACTAGTTACTTCTCAGCGAGGATTTTGAGTAGCCGTTTTACGGTCCGACTTCCCTTAGCAGAGTAGGTGGTTTCGAGGACACCGTGAAAGGCTCCATCCTCAAGTAACACGGTTGTCTGTCTAATACACCCATACTAGTTGAAAGTAAATGCAACTAGTTGTATGAACTCGAGACAGTCTTTGTGAAATATTTTGACACCTACCAGCTCCGCTTAATTATCAAGATTGTGTTATCACTAAAATTAAAATTGAAAAGATAAGAGGCCAAACCCTGACGTGCCTTCACAAGTGTCAAGTGGGTGAATCTATGTGTTTATTTTTTGTTTGACTTGTGTGCATCAAAACCTTACAATCGCAAGAAAATCTGGTTCGTGAATCACTCCATCCCTCCCTTGAGAAGATGTCGGCACACTGGTCTTCCTACCTGGTCTCCACGACCATGTTCCGATATTCTTCTTCTCACTCATTTCAAGAGGAACGTTCTCTGCAAATCAGGTCCCCCTCAGCCATCATTCTCTTCCCTCCCATACATTCCAACCTATGACCACACTTCTTCATGAAATAGACCTCTCTCACATTCTGAAAATCTTATGGACACGAGATAACGAGCATAATTGAGGATGGAAAATAGAGTAACCAGTATTAGTGAAACACGATTTCCGGTTGCTATGGACTCCCAACCTTTTGAACCATCCCTTACTCAGGTTGACTCTCTTCATGCGTACGACCAATTTTCCTTCGACAATTCACGAGAAAACTAAAGTCATGGAAATATGACTTATGACCAGACCATAAACATTTGAAATGTATATAGTAAATGAGAATAATAAAATGGAATGTAAATCGAAACGTCAATTCTCATGGATAAAAATCATCAAGTCCATGTCCACAGAATGAGATACAACATATAATTATAAATTTTATAGAAGATCTTTCCAAATATCTCATTACATTGTCTCTCAAATGAACATGAAATAATGCGGAAATAAATAAATTACTTTAAGTAGAACGCACCCTGTCTGATGAATGTATGACGTAGAAAGTCTGAACTCCTCAAAGATGCTACTGTTGCGACAAACAGTTACATCTATTGGATTCACATGAGGGTAACGTTATTGCATAGTAACGAGACAAATACTATAATAACTAATGTAGGGTAAGCAAGGCATATATACTCAACTCTATTTTGTGACATTTGAATATATTGTAGAAATTTGAATATACCAAAATATTCTAATTTACAAGGGATTACATGGTTATAAATTTTATTTATTAATTTATTCATCGTTTGAGGACTACTACATTGATTTTGATATTTCTACACATTAGTTAGAAGTTCACAACAATCCATAACCATAATTACAATTATTGATATCCAGTCATGAATCATTTCTCATAATATTTTAGCACACGTAAGTACGCGACTCGCAGGCCTCCGCTACGTGGGATTTGTTTGTCATCTTGAGTAAACCTTCAAGGACCTTTGGTCAACTATAAAAGGAAAAGATAATAACCTTGATTTCTCCAACTTTAAACCGCATCCCGAAACACCTCCTACAATATAATACCGAAGTAAAATTCCATGTGGCGACATCTAATTTTAAACCGAGTCTTAAAATCGTGTATAAGTGAGAAACCAAGAATGCCAACCACACCACCTATCAACTCTGTCGAGCGATTCCGGATGCTACCGAGCTGCTAGGTGCAACGCATCACCCAACTCTTCCGTTGAGGTCGCGACCTTCATGGCGTCTAGGGAAGCTAATTAAACTGAACATGTCTATATTCATTTAGAGTTTGTTCGATAACAGTTCAAAAAATGTTCATTTATTTCTAAACAAACCGGACATGAACTTAAAATTTTAGTTTGATAGCTTAACGTACCGAACATGAACATAATATATGTTCATTCGAGAAATGTTTGAGTTTGATATATGTATATGTGTGTGTATTTGTGTGTAACTTAGTATTAAGTATTTATACACTTAATAAAAATGTTTGAGTCCATATTATACTATCTACCATTTCATAGTGAAGGAAACTCTTCATGTGCTACTTCCTAAATGGTTCAGGAAGCTATGGGAGGGAGTGTAAGCATAATGTTAGCTAATGACGAAACCATATCTATGATTGAATAAAGGTGACATATCATTTCTCAAGCATTATCATCATGCGCTAGGATTGTGTGTATCAACGGATCACATCCCCATCCACTCATTGTCATCAGGTGCACACATAAATTATAGTCATCCATCTCTATGTTCTTCCATCAATACTGTAATGTTCTAGACCTTGTCATGCTTGCTTGTTGAAATGCACATTTATCGTACATCATGCTTGGGTTGTAAATGTGTTACTGAGCTAGTCACCAATATTGTAGTGGTGCTTGAATATCAACAACAATCATTCATCCATCGGTATGGTCTATTTTGGCAAACATTTTGATGCATGTTGTGATTTATGAAGGGAGATTTAACCTCACACATCATGAAAAAGCGAAAAATATGAATCAATTTTGCCATAAAAGGTGCTTATTAGAGACAATGTAGTCATATAACAAAAAAATGATTGCAAATGCAAAATCACATGGAAACAAAAATTATTTCTACATCATTTTCCAAAATCACAAGAGTATATAAATATACCTTTGATGCGTGAGTATCTAAATAATAAGATCCCCTGATTTAAGTCTGATCCGAAGACTGCTTGCATTTGCGAGCACGCCGATGACTTGTCGTATTTTTCCATAAGTTTGAGAGTTATTCTCCACCAAGTTGTCCACACCAAAAGAAATCAATGAATGATCTCTACCTCCTTATTTTATCTCATGAAATGGAGTCCTTCTACTTGGGCATGAAACATGAAGAAGAAAGCAGATCCTCTCGGAATGATCGAGCCAATGGAAAAGGGAGAAAATGCTATATGGTAGATGACCAAGGGTTTAGGGTGGGGATATATGGGGACGACCAAGGGAGATAATAAAGAGAACCATTCTCTTCCACTCAATTCTTAAGACTAGAGAGCATGGAATTGTATTGAGTGACTAGAAAAGAAGTCGTGCCCTCTTTTTACACTAAAATGGACGACTAAGGTGGAGTCCAACTCCACCTAGATGGACAATAATTAGAGAAGGACTAGAGAATCAAGGAGAGTCAAAGGCTCTCTACTCTCTCTCCAATTAGTTACAACTTCTATTTTAGGTTTGATTTTGAAGTTTTGAATTAACGGAAGAGAATAAAAGAGAAAACAATTTATCCTTAATTTTCTCGGCCTTTTGGAAATATATTACTTGATGAATTAGTTGTTGTTCGTGTTTCTTTATACCTTTGGTAGTTCCTATACCTATCATGTTTCTTAGATTATTTACAAGTGGTATTCAAGCTCTTATATTTGCAACTTTAGCTACCTCTTATATAGGCGAATCCATGGAGGGTCATCATTGATTAACTTTCGAAATTCTTTTTTTGTTAAATTTATCCTAATACATGATAGTTCAATATAATGATAATAAACTTCGTTGGTAAATATAATAGATGAAAATATAGATGTATATATGATCTAGAGCTATCGCAGAAAAGATGTACGATATTTTTAAATTGTAGAAAAATCTTAGTAGTATCATGTTCATACAATTGTTTTAAATGATCCCGACCGGTTACTTTCTGTCCATATGATGCATATAACTTTAATTGCTGGTTGGTCTGGTTCAATGCCTCTATACGAGTCAATGATTTTTAACCCTTGTGATCCTGTTCTTAATCCAATGTAGAGGTGTCAACCACTAGAAATTGGAAAGAAATTATCCCTACCAATTTCTCTTTTAACAAATTCAAATTTCAAATGATTTATGATTTTTAGGGAATTAATTTTCAAACAATCCACTCTAATCAACCATCGTGGAATAATTATAAAATAATTCAACCAAGTAATGAATCTAGCTTATTTGTCATTAATAAAATGTAAAGCAATCTACATTTATTTAATTATACGAATATACATGGCGATATTTTTCAAAAAAAATAAAAAAATTGACAAAAAATGGGGCGGGGATAGTCCCATTGACCCATATTAATAGTAGTTATTGTGGATCCATATCCATATTAATTATTTACTGTGTGCATGTTAATGAGTATATGATACACATATTTATTATCTCGATCTCGTCAAATTAACTCTTTAACTCGACTCATTTGACAACTTTGATTCTCTATTCATATGCAGAGGATCTGCATCAAGAGTGCCAATCAAATATCAATTTTTAGAGAAGATTGTAATCTCTTTATAGACTAGAGATTCCTATTAAGTATTACTTGATGATGGTTGTGTCCTCGATCTAACTTTTTAGATATGCAACCTTGCATCAATTTGTATAATATAACCCTTTAGATCAATAACTGTATGATATCGAGATGGTCACGGCACATGGACCAATCTTGTGCATAGAGACTTTATTAATAAATTTAATTATGTTTTATTTCTTAAATAATGGAATGATACAATTCCCAATAACATTTACTTCATAATGACTTATCATGAGCTCATACATCCAACTGGTTGATCAATCACTCTATCATAGAAGGCTAAGATAAATTTTGTTTCAAGCATTCATAAGACGTGGAAATGGTAATTGTATCTACCATAGTAATTGCATTAATTGGTGGATGAAAGGGGGAACCACAACAGGAGGACAATGTCAGTAAGGCGATAGCATGCGAACGTGAAGCCCACAACCTTGTTCGACTATGGTTGGTGGCAAATGCTTAAGGGCAACCTAAAGAAGGGCAGGGAGGAGCAACCTCGACAACAATGTATCCACCGATCTCCAAATGCAACGGTAATAATCAATATTGTGATGATGTTCCTCGAAAATGAGTGGAGCTCATAGAGGTAGATGTGTGTGTAGGGGGCTGTTAGAGATTGGAAGTGTCTGCAGGAGGAGGTCAAGATGGAGGGCTTGTAGGAAGGGGTTATCATTGACAGTTAGAAAGGTGATGGAGATCAGGGAGAGCCATTTACGAGTTGGGGCATATACTAGAAGAAAGCTTGAAATAGGTGAAAGAGGAAAGGGCGGAAAATCACCCACATTGGAGGTAGCAGAGACAACAAAAGTGTGAAACAAAGGATATAATGGTCCATATTAAAAATAGAATACGGACGCAAATCAAGAACAAAAATATTAAGACTTTGATTTACATCGAACACTACTCCCTAATAATGAGATGAAATCATATGAGAAAGCAACGAAAGGATTTTTCTTCTATTATATTTCTCAATGAATACAATGTGTGTGAGGCTCTATATAATAACATCATCAACACACCAAATCTCATCAATAATCGGTATAAGATTAGACACGAAAGTATCCAATTGGATCTTAGAGAGATCTAATTGCTCATCTAAATCAAAGTCTAACACTTCCCTTCACGTTGGATCTAAAAAGGATACAACTTGTTATAAAGAAAATATTCAACTCATCTTCGTTCGATATATTTTTAGAGGAGCTAGGAATAGAGACCCCCTCAAAATAGTCAATGTTGTGAGGAGGCATGTGCAGAGGGAGTCATACAAATAGGAGACATGCGCCTAGCGTAGATGCTAGGTGAAGATGGCTGGTCGATAGTAAATGTATAAGAGTGTTGATCTTCATGCATTGAATTTATAGGCAAGAGTGATCCAAAGTAGTAGTAAAATCTCGTAAGAAGTTGATGTAGAACATCAACAGTAGAGTGGTCGTCTCTCATTGGAAGTTCTCACGAATGAGCCTCTCTTATGTAGAACTCTGAGAAAGGACTTCTCCCACAAGGAAGTCATCATTGCTTTTCTCATTTAAGGAGCTCAAAGAGTGAGCCTCTCATATATGGACGTTAAGATCTCGAGCATGACAATGTGGGGAGTAACAATTGAAGATACATGCATAACCTCCAAGAATCAGATGTAAAGTAGAAGTTGGGACGAACTCCCTGGGGCACAGAACTAGAGCGCAACAACTCCAAACTAGGGACTTTGGAAAATCTTCGCAACGAAGGCACAACAATCAAATCTCTGGAAAATAGCAGCAGCTGGACGTATCTTTGACCCACAAGCTTTAAGAATGAAAATAGAATGGGGAAGCAAATCAAGAACAAAAAGAATAAGATGATTTTTACATGAAACCCTACTCCTTAACAAACGAGATAAACCATTAAAGAGCCACAAAGGATGGTTCTTCCATAACCTCAAATTTCGACCGAATTTCGATGTCAATAGGTCATTGAAATTCAATCGAAATGGCTGATGTTTCAGCAATATGGGAGGCCATAATAGAATTCATGATCAAAATTTCGTTTCGGGTATCGGTGACCGAAACCAACGTTTAGGGCCATGATTTCTTCTATTATATTTCACAATAAATAGAATGGATATATGACTTTATATATAGCCCACCATCACCCAAAGTCCCCTCAATAGCCGGTATGAAACTAAACATGAGATCCGTGTAATTGGATCTCTTATCTAATTATCCATCTAGATCAAACTTTAATAGTTCGAAAGTAGAATTTATGATTTCTTTGATAGAAAAACTGAGGGGTCGCAGTGTTACCATTTTCCAACTTTAATGACAATCTGACTTTTTAAAGTTGGCATACTGCGTTGAATCCGACTGCTGCGTTCATGGATAACATGACCACATTGAAGAACAAACAAGTCAAGCTAGCCTTGTTCTGGACAGAAAGATACCGATCGCTACCAATTTTTTCAGAACTTGTGATGACAACATTACAAACTCATCAGAACTATCATCAATTTCGCCATAACCCACACATGCTAGATGATTTCAAAAGCTTAAGCACATGCCAGCTTCTAACTTCAAATTTGTGCGGTCAAAACTCGTCTTTTCCCAGCTTCTAACTTCAAGACCGGGTGAACTGAACTGCTACCTACTCAATCAGACAGAATCTTACCTAGACTAAGAAACATTGTTTTATTATATTAGTGTTCATCCGCATGAAAGTTCTAACTGTCACTTTCCTAAGAGTCTACTACTGACAACTGCATTAGATTGGTGTCTTTGAGATCATTAGAGTCGAAGAAACTGTTCTCATATGCAAGATGCTGAACACATGAAAAGATACTAACATAACTTTCCCAATTCACTTACCAAAAAAACATGTGAAAAGGACGCGTTGCAAATTTAGCTTATAAGCCGGCAATTATAGGCATCAAAGCAGGAAAAAAACAAATAACAACCAGAAACATTGCAGATAATCTAAAATGATTAAGCTTATTGCACTCATTTCCATCTAGAACACCTTATATATATGTATATATATATATATATGTATATATATATATATATGTATATATATATATATATATATAGCCCTCCCCTCTATCCTAAAGAATACTATCATACAGTTATTTACATAAGCAGGCCTACCCAACAACTAGCAAAGGTAGAGCATTAGGGTGTGTCTCACCAGAGCTAAGGTATTTAGATGGCAACATACATGTATCAAGACTTGTTTATGTCATATGCCATCAAGGGATCTTCTTCCAAGTTCTATGATCATCAGATGCCGTTGGATGTATGAGTCGTGTGCACTGAAGTGTGTCGAAGTTTTTCTTCGAAAGGCTAAAGTATTCTAAGTTGAAGATCAGGGTAACCGGCAGCGCCTTTATGTTTCTCAAATAGCTCTTCGAGGGCCAAGACAAATTGACTGTGCACCTCGTCGACCTGAAAAAAAGAACACAAAAGGCAGTTAACAAGTCAGCGTGTATTAAGTGATCTTAAAACCCTTTCATTAAATTGTGAGAATACTTAACAAAAAAAATTGTGAGAATGTAGTGGTACAGCGTAAAATCATAGAATGTGGGGCAATGGCTTTTATTATAAAGTATCAAAACCTACAAGGCAACCAAGAATTGCATACCTCCTCCTTAGTAGGTTGTGGATTCTTTTGAACTCGGATGGGCTTCCCGACTACGACATGCATTGGAACTTGATAGGGAATAGGGGTCCTGCAAGATTGACATAAACTCGAATAGCAGAAAAAAAAGATAATACTGCAAGTATTTGTTTTTTGAGGAACAAAATGGGGCCTCCATAAGAGAAATGCCCAAACCTTGTATATTCATTAAAAATATATATGTAAATTTACAGGCACCATGCTTTGTCAGAGATACTGCAAGAAATATGTCCCATACTTCGACACAAGGTCGAATATAGGAGGGAAAGAAAAACATTATAGCAATTTGTCAAATATTATTTTAAAAAAACGTTTAATTACCCATGAATTCCCCAGAATACTATTGGAGTGAACTTGATAGCACGGGCAATGCGAATAATCAACTTCCCTCCAGGTTTCCACCACCGGTAGACATGACTCTGTATTGATTAAAAATATTTTAATGAAAACAAGCATCCATCAAGGTCTTAATTTTTCCCTTGACAAATATAGTAAATACATACAACAATTCTATTCAGTACCAAAATGCATTCATTTTATATGCTGCATATATGAGAGATATCAAGAAGTGTGGTGGTAGTGCACATCATATCGGCTTCCCGTCAAACTGAGGTACGTTTACTGCTAAATCGAGAGGTACTAGCCCTCTCTTCTTATCCTCCTGATTGCTTGAATCAGGAATTAAGGAATGGACCAGATTCTATAACTGGAAATCAAAATAGGTCATTTTTTCAAAGAAACGCGACAAGGCCCAACTTCTTTCATGAAGAGAAAGGCCCATCATTTTCAAAGTTTATTGTGGCCCAACTTCAGGCCAGATTCATAACGTCCTCGATGTCCAACTACAACAATAAAAAATTTAATTCTTCAAAGAATGGTAAATGTTGGTTTACTTGTAACACTTGATTAATTGCGATGCTGACATCTAAGTCTAGGATTTGAACACATGTTATACTGTTTTTATATTATGATGTCTCCATGTTGAAATAATCACCAAAATTTAGAATGTGATCTATACGACAGCATATGCCTATTTGATACCCACACCAAATTGTGTATACTATGTGCAGTTATTATGCACTTTGGGCGCATAATTGAACCGCATAATCCACATATTACGGCAGAGTATGCCTATTTGATACCCACACCAAATCGTGTATGCTATGTGCAGATATTATGCACTGTGGGCGCATAATTGGACTGCATAATCCACATATGTGGTTGCATATGCGTCCAAATACGAAAACAATCGAGCAACTTATATTTGTTCGTATTTTTTCTCAAACCTGGTAATATGATTGTAACCAAGGATATACAAACTGAAAATCTATCGAACTAATTCAGTTCCAGTTTGCTTTCTATATTCCAAATTAATCCACTTCCTCAATGGAAATAAAAGGACCAATGAACAGACTCCAATTAAGAACGATCTAACTAAAACCAAGCAACTCTGAAAACTTGAATCACAACAGAAATCATTCTTCCTTGTATACATGTGCATTTATCTTAAATTCCCCAAGTGGTTCGAACTGAAAAATGCACGTTGTGTACACCAACATCTTCAAAATCAAGTGAAGTATTTGAAAATCACAAAATCTAGAATCAACAGCAGTTAGTTGTTGTCTTTCAGCAAACCAACGACTGAATAGCCCTTAACCTGCCTAGATGGTGCGGCTTAAAGGTAGTAGCATCATCAATCTAGTCCAGATCCCACATTGAATAAATCATAGTAGGGTGTCATGGTCTCCTAACCCACATAAAATAGATCATGAATTGGAATTTAATCCCCATCTAAGTTTATCCTTTTCTTTCAGTTAAAGTATTGCAAATCCATATATAACCTGCATAATCCTCAGCTTACCCACTTAATAGATTTAAACCGCGTGGCCAAATGAATACTGCATACACATTTCTTAACCTTGATAGTCGTGACACTTGTTAGGTTCTATATTTTCTTTACAACACTTTTTTGTGACCCATCCTAAGAAAGGAGCCATTGATTAAGCTGGAGATACTTGCATGGCTATTTTCCGTGCTGCCGGTCCCAAAATAGGCAATTTACCTTTTCCACCTCATTAGTTTGCTCGAATTAGTTGGTGGGAAACTCCTGAAATCGAATGGATGCTTTCTCAAGTCATTGCTCCTTGAACTTGGTTAATTCCTTTTGTTAGTGGATTCTACAAGGCTGTATCTACCTACGTAAATATTTCATCCTTATTGTTGATGGTTCGTATTAAACTTTATTGTAAAATGACTAGTCTTTGGAAGCGATCAATTTACTGATCCCTCAAACTGAGATCCAGGTTAGATGCAAAACGGTAGAAACAATGTTGGCCTATTTATCAATGACAAACATGTACTCACATCAACTGTGCACATTACTATCAGCTAACTGTTTATGTTGGTTTTTTCTCTGCAGGCATGCAATAATATTTATATCAGAAGGTGCATAAAAATGTTCAAATCAATGAAGTGACTATCAATTAAATTAATACATTCTTCACCAGTATGACACACAATATTCTCTTAAAAAAGCCATCACAATATCTGATGCGAATAAAGCTTAAACCAACTGCATTACCTGCCCAAAGCAGAAAACTGGAACAAGGGGTCGGCCCATCTCTATCGCAATACGTGCAAACCCTTTTCTTCTTTGCAAGAAGGCAACCTATAATATAGTAAAAGCCTAATTTAGACATCACAGGCAATGACGACCAAAATTAGGATTAGAGTTGACATGTACATTTAATCGGAACCACATATAAAGGTACTGAATATGTGATAGGCGTGTAGAGGCCAAGACCAATCAAATGAAAAATACAAGCAGAAAAGTGTCTAGAAGCTTCCATCTCAGAAGCAATGGGCTTGAGTGGACAGGCATAATCTCTTAAGAAAGAGAAAAACTCTTACTGCAGAGCCCCTTTTTTACACCTTTCAAGAAACAACCATCCTCTTAAACCACCTCACGTCTACAGATTTGGATCTCACAAAGGGGCAAATAAATGGGAAACATGAGGGCCACAACTCAGCATGAACTCAATTTGAAGAAACTAATTATTTTAATCAATCTATATTAGCGAGAAAACAAAACAAATACTCATGGGTAATTTACATGAGGTTCCACGTACTAATACAGGGACATAGAAAACCAAACAAATATTTCCATGGTGAGATAATTAACAGATGATGAACAGTCAGCAGCTTTCATGATGGCACAAATGATAAAAATCACATGAAGAACAGACATGTTTGAGAACTAAAACATGCGAAGCAGACCAGAAAACACCGCCTTCCACATCAATAACATGTAGGTAACTGCAGCTGAATTAAATCTTTTACCTCTGAATCATGGTCCATATGCAGCATTTCCTGCACACCTCCGGGAATTATGATACAGCTACAGCCCGACTCCAGATAATGGTAAAAATTCTTCCTTGTCGCTGGCACAAGCCCAAGCCACGTCCATATCTGCCTTAAAAATGGTGTGTAAAATACCTGCATGGTCAGAAAATTTTCATTTTAGAATCCATCAGCTTACATCACTTCCATCTTTTCAAACTCACCGCACTACTTGCCAGCACTTTGATATTCTTGAGAGGCATAAAACCTGTAAGATCAGCAAGTGCACACACACCAATCGGCAACACTGAGTGTGGCTCGAAACCAAAAACTGCACGGAAACAATCTCCCCATCCTCGCATCAAGGACAACAAAAAAACCAGTCCAGTCAAAAATAGCAACCACACTCACCATATGCCTCATTGGGATTAAACGCCTTTAGGTCCTCAACATGCAGCGTCATTGGGAAGTACCCACTTGCGTATTCACATATGTACCTAAAAAATCCAGCACCTTAAAAACAGCATCACACCAAAATTTTCTGGGGAAAAAAATATAAAACGCTTGTCTAAAATGTTCTAATGCATTTAGATTCCACACGATTCCTTTTATATAAATTCCGTAGTACGATCTTAACTAAATTCATGAAATCCAATTACAATATGACCAATTTGTAATAATGGAAAGAGATTAGAAATGTGGCCTGCTTTTCCACGTAATTGAATTGCAACAAATTGTACTTTGCTTTGTGAATACTAATGCATATAGAGTTGTTGACGCATCCGAATTTGATTTAATTATAAACAATATAATACAGTTACCATCAATAAACAATACTACCCAGTTTGAATAACCAAATGTTTGCAACTTCTTTACAAAAATCGTTTTCAAAGCAATCTCTAGTATTTGGTTGATTTGTAAATGCTAATTAATTTTAACCCACTTCTCTATTATCAGGAAATCACTATCTTGCATCAACTCAGATATTCCATCAAATGGAGAAAATGATCACCTGGAACCACTTTATATAAAAAATGGAATGTAAAGTGATTGCATGGAGTCCTTTTCCATGTAATATGATCGCAATGAAATGCAAGTTTGAGATAAATGCAAACTCAAGCTAACTAAACCTTATCACCAATACCATAATACAATTCCATGATACCACTTTACAATAATACTTTACCATGTATTCATACGGTAACTAATATGTAAATATCAACCAGCATGATTCAATCATCTCGCTAAATGACCAAATTATGTCGTGAACTAATTAGACCATAACAGTAGAATCCCATTACAAAGAAAACGATATCATGAAATCACATTCCATAATTATGTCAAATCAACAATGCTTGAAGAGGTCCAGGACTACCTCGCAAGCCACCGGCCGAACTTGCTGGCGTCGTCGAGGGGGCAGACCATGAACACCAGCATAAGTCCGAAGACCCTGCGGATCAAACAAGGAAACACCGGTCAGGATCAGATGATGGGGAGTGGAGGTGTGCGCGGAGGGGGGCGGCGCGAGGCGCACGTGAGGGCGAGGCGGGAGGAAAGGAGGAAGAGGGAGGCGAGGACGAGGGCGACGTTGAGGTGGATGGCGCCGAGCCAGAGGACGAGGGCGAGAGGGGTGTGGACCGGGTGATAAGCCGTTCCACGGAACACCGTCGGTTCAGGCCCACCGGCGGTGAGCGGAATGGGTGCCATGGAGGGAGGGGGGAGAGGATCTGGGGAGGAGAGGGGGAGGACTGAAGAGGGATACGGGGGAGTTGGGTGCACGCGGCTGGTTTTAAGATGAGCGTCACCGCGCCCCAGTGGTGATGGAGCGTTGGCAGGCTGTGGAGAGAGGAGTCCCCCTGACGTGTTGGGAATGTCGATCTCCTGCGAGGAGGTTGTTGGAGTTTTGCCGTGGGACCCACTGAACTCGGCTAGATGGTTCGGTTTGGAAGGTAGCAGGTACTTCTGCTGTTATAATTTGTTTGAGCAAATAAAGGGCAGAGATTTCGCGATTAATATTTGCCATCTCATTATGCCTCTTATGAGAGACTCTTTGGTAATAAGATTGGTTTTGAAGTAACCTCTGGTCAAGGGAATGTGTAACCTTTTTTGAATATTAGTTGTTAGATTGTTAGGAAGAACTGGATTAGTAAATATCATGTCACACCATGGTTTGTATATGTTTTACTTTTATGATTTAGTATACTTTGGATGTTGACTTTTTTATTTGTAGGCGATTAAAAAAATATTATATCAAAGGAAATGTGAGATCCATATAGCTAACCCAACCGAGATTGCAAGGGTCGAACCGAGGACAACTCGTAACTAAAGAGGAGGTAATCAAAAAAAGAATTAGAAACCTGAGAGGCAACAATGACGTTGATTCCAAACTCGACAACATGCATATGTAATGTTGCTGGACTTGTAAGTCTTTGACGATCCATTAATGCAATGAAAGTTGTCGTTTTATCATGTCCATCTGAAATGAATGATTGTGAATACACTTAATATTAAGGCCTTTTTTTACAATTAAGATTATGTACAGTGACCATGTTGAATACCATACAGTTGGGAGGACACACCTCACTCTTACAGGTGATATTCAACAGTGATCTCCAATCTGAGAAAGATATAACAATCTTTCTGTAAAGTTTGATTTTCGATCAACTTCTTGATGCAAGTCCTCTGCATATGAATAGAGATTCAAAAATGTCAGAATAATCAAAGAGTTGACTTGATGAGGTCGAGATAAACTAAGACATGAATCGTAATTGTCATGGTCATGCACACATCCTTTGATCATTGACACATTTATATGCCTGAATGTGCACACTAGATAGACCAATAAGTTGAAGGCCTAACCAAAGTCCATATAACAACACGTTTTTGTGCTTATGAAAATATATGATCTTTCAAAGGAATCATATAGATTCATACTTGATAAATAGGGAAACATATCTCACTCATGAGATATTTTGGGGTCATAATAACTTCCAAGCATGGTTGTCTTGTTTATGAAATAAAACAAAAAATCGAGATATTAATATATGCTTTTGGAAAGTATATGATTAATATTATCACCCAACTATCAAATGAAAAATCTATTGATATGTTCCAATGAAGATGATCAAAACTAGGATTTAAACTTCAGATATATCAAAATCTTCAATTATGAAGGATGAATGAATATTGAGAATACTCAGGAGGTGTTCATCTCCGGAACACACAGGAATAAGGATGGGGAATATGGAGAATATGTGTCTATTCTTTATTCGGTTGGAAAGATATGAATAAGGAGAGTAAGGAGAAATAAGGGTAAGTAAGGTGGAATAAAGATAGGAATAAGGATGGAATAAGATGAAATAATGGGATGCGGATGAAAATAACCGTACTCTTGGGAACTACGTCGGATAGAGAATTGACCACTTATTCCAGTGCTTATTCTCCAAATGAACATGGCCTTAGGGTGAAATCTATCTTAATAGACCATCTACCATGACACTTCCATTCCTAGGAAATGATGAAACCAGATGGATTTTAGCGACTCCACTTCTTAGCTTAATGATTTGAAAATTAATTGGATTAAATCTCATTTCATTTGTGTAGTAATGAAAATGGAGTCGAAAACACTCCTTGAGCTCATTTCTAAGCTTTTAGATGGTTTGAACTGATTAAAAATGGTCAAGGAGGTTGGGTTCATCTTATTAATACATTCTCTTGCTCATGGAGAGTGTAATGCATTTTGTTGAGCTCACTTAGAGTATGCATCATTTCAGCTCGAGCTTAACATTTGTAAATGACACATATTCGCTAAAAGTGATACAACCATTGAAATTGGATAGTTATCTAAATTTCAAGTCACTATATGTGGATAGTATGATCTTCCTAACATTATCTCTAAGTATCTACATTTGTACCTCACATGTCCTAATTGGATTTTGATTCGTACTATGCAATATCAATATTAAGGCAACAATTGTCATTGTCATAGTTAATTTTCTATAAGGGTATTTTTGTCAATATGATTCACAAATATAATTCATTAATTAATATGAATAGTGATTCAAAATAATTAATATTTATATGAATTTGATTCATATATTTTTTCAAGGTGTTTATGTCAATGTGATTCACATTGGAACTTAAATGTAAACTAGATTTACATTTTTGCTTGGATTTATGAATAATATTTATAAATTATGAGGATTCTCTCATAAAATTATCAATTATGATAATTATATTATCATGGTAATAATTAAACAACAACTTCAACAACAAGATTTGGAACAAGGTGGACATCCATGCTTAGAGAAGCATAGACATCCAACATAGTCATATTTATTGTTGTTGATTTTGTTGCTTAATTAATTGGTAAATTAAATGAGATAATACAATTACTATTTTTTATTGAATAAGTACTTGATCATAACCATTGATCCACAATCGAAGGATCCATAAAGTGGACGTCTACTATGAGGAAAAGACTCCTCATATACGTCCACCATTTCTATAAAAGAGATGGATATGCCTCTCTGTCAATGTATGCTTGTTCCTCCCATTATTCTCATGCCTTGGGAATTGAAGAAGAGAAGAGTATTAAGAATTTGATTCTCGTACACATCTCCTTTTCTAAACCCTACATGTCCACATTGTCCACCTTGTCAAGTCTCTCCTCTTCTCTCCATTGGCATGGCCTTGTAGAGGAGAGGATCGTTCCCTTCTCTGTGCTCGTCATTCATGAAGAAGGATCGAACGTGCAATAATCAGGAGCTTGATCATTCTTGAGTGGACAAGTTCAATAATTCAACATCAAAGTTCGTGGGAATCTAAATGACTCATCATCGTGCCTATGAGAGAAACAAGTGCAGATCAGACTTGATTCGAGAGGATTCTTTCAATAGAAACTCGTTCTTTAAGAGGTAACCGTGATTTCATCTTAATGTTCATCAAACATAAGAAATGATATTAGGAAAATTATTTCTCTAAATTAATGGTTTCGCAAAGTACAAAGTTGTTGTGCTGAAATTGCAAGTTCATACGATGAACATACAATATTTTATGCAAAATCTTTGTTATTTTCCACATTTCTGTGATTCAAAGTTCATAATTTCTTTAATTTCGTATCTAAGCCTTGGTTTAGAGGATTTGAATTTCATCCTAGTTTGATGAATGTCGACCATATTATCCCGTTCATCAGGTACATTGTCTTGCGAGTTGTTTTGACGATTTAAATGATTCGATGACTTTTAAAGTTGCTAATATTCACCCCCATCTGGAAAACATTTTTTTACATATATGATGTCTAAAAGGTCTGAACTCGCACCCAAAAGACACTTCAATAGTTGGTGACGTTCGGAAAAAGAATCATGTGTTAAAAACCACCACAGACTTCAATTTAGATTAAAGATTGTAGCTAAAAAATATTGATATTTTTGCTACACTTTTTGGATCATATAACATGATCAAATATCTATTAATAAGTTATAAATCAAGTTCCAATCGGTGTGAATAAGTTTTGCGTGATTACGACCATGTGGTCATGAGAAATCGGATTTCTCCATAGGCAGAGTTGGAAGAGGATTGAGTTGTTTAATGGCTCATTTCTCTTATTTGAGAATCAGAATAGATGAAAAAATATTTGATATATTGACATCAGAAGTTGCAACTAGTATTTTAGAAATAATTGGACTCGCAATGAATTTTAAGTCCAAGTTATGTAACGCTTTCTAATTTGAATTGCCATGATTGTGACTTGTAAATTTGAATATGAAATCATTGTTTATTTAATTTGTATATATACAATAAATTAGAAAGTATATTCCTTTCATATTTCCTTTGTTGAGTTGTTCACTCAATATTTTTAAAATCAATTAGAAATTGAGAATTGATTTGATCGCTTTCGTCAATTGTCTAGATTGTTACCATGTACATTGTGGAAACTAAAAAGATTTTAATATTATTAAAACTCTGAGTGTTATTACATAGTATAATGCATAGTATAAAGATATATAAAATCCTCTCAGTACACTATGAAATAATTGTATTGTCTCAAATTGAAACTGTGAATGTGACCAACCATGGATATGTTAATGAGTTTCTTAATTAACAAATTGCACTGCATATACAGTGGAAGCACTTCCTGTTAGCATAATATTGCATGACTTAATTTGGTTTTCTATCATGGATCAGATTCATCATTTATCAAAAAAGATGCGGTTGTAGTGATCCCAATATTATTTCTCATATTATTGAGGCGATATTGGATTGCACATAGCATAAGTTATATTTCTCTCATTGATGGTTGGTTTATTCGACAACATGCTAACTCCATATATATGGAGGATGTGGGTTTTGAAGATCAAACTGAGAATGCAAGTTGAAATTGTAAGATGAAAATATTTTTAGCTTATTTCACTATTATTGCATTTTCTCGTATTGTTAGGGTGAAATGAAAGTGGAAAAAGACGCAGATCTCGTAATGATGCCTTTGGGTTAGCCTACCTCATGCTTTGAAAGCTTACACGAAATAGACTTTCAAAATAAAAAATGGAAAATCTTGATTTAAAAATATTTAAAATATTTATATTCCTTAATCAAGATTTAAAAAAGTGTATTTCTTTTAATTTCAAATGAAATCTCTCAATCCACTGAACAAGCTACTTGAGGTCAATCAGTTGAATGGTCCGAACTATTCAGATTTGCTCAAAAATTTAGATCTTGTACTTGTGGAGGAACGCATAAGGCATGTGCTCGTAAGTCATAAAGTACGACAACCCTCAGAATAAGGATGCCAGAGATTTTAATAAGAAATGGGATAATGACCACACGTTGATCTGTTACTAGATTCTTGGTTCATTATCCAATGTGCTTCAGAAGCAACAAAAGGATATTGAATCTTCTCAGGACATCTTAGCAAATTTTAAGGAGATGTTTGACGATGTGAATCACACTTCTCAGGCTTGCGAAACATCCTCTTCAACAATAACATACACAAGCATGCCCAAGAATCATGCCTCTCGAGCACTCAGCCACACAAGACACCAAAGCTTTCTCTCTTAAAAGCAATGAGACTCTCACTCTCAAGTGTATCGAGAAGAATGATCCCCATGCCTCATTGATACAAGTCCGGAAATACAAAAAAGATAGCTCATTATTACATGTACAATCGTTACAAAACTCTTACCAAGACCTTTCGTGTTCTATCAATTACCTTTGCATGCCTTGTCGTTTATCTCCCTTGTAGTCCCTACATCTTGTGCAACTGATGCGGGGTCATTTGCCATATCGGCATGCTATGCCATTTGTCGTGTTAGCATGCTATGTCACTAGCTGGCTCCATGCTCCAACATAGGATGTTGGAGGGATGCCTGTAAATTTGTAATATCATCAAATGTCGCCTAACACTTGGCCTATTTCATGTAGGGCTGCTAATTGAATTGAATCATTCGAATTCGATTAGGATTCGTTCGATAAAAATTCGAAAAAAGTTCGATTCGAAATCAAATGAACTGAAATTGAATTTAACTTGTAGATTCGATTCCCAAATGAATTGAATCTGAATTCACTTGGATTCGTTCGATAACAATTCGATTCGATTCGAAACACACATATATAATATGGTATGGATCATTATATATATGTAAATAAATGTAGTATATATTTTTTAAAATTCCCACAAATGATACACAACTTAATATAATAAATAAAAATTTTCATCATCTTATTCTAAACATCCCAATTTTGAGATGCATATTACATACACCATACCCTCTCTTACTCCCCCGAATTCTCTCTCCCCCCTTGTCATTCATGATAAAAAACCCTATCATTTACTTTTGCTCTCCAATGCCGCGAACTCCAACCTCCCGCTCCTGCTCGCTCTCTCCAACGTTGCTAGCTCCAGTCTCCCGCTATTGCTTGCTCTCTCCAACGTCGTCGGCTCCAACCTCCTGGTTCTTCTTGCTCTCTCCAATACCGTCGGCTCTAGTCTCCTGCTCTTGCTCGCTCCCACCACTGACAACACCACCCTCCCAGTTGCTAACCTCACCACCAGCTCCCACTCTTCCCCGTCGTCCACAACGACACCAGTTCTAGACCCACCAACGTCGCCATCATCTCTCCATCCCCCCGCAACTACTAGTATTACCACACGCCCCTTTTTACCCTAAAAACTTAGGATTTAGGTTCAATCCAAATAATTTATGTTATTCTAAAATACATTATCTACAAACGAATGCATACTAAATTTTTGAAAGCCATCCCAATGTCACATATTTCAAATTTCTATTAATATTTTATTTAATCACACTCTTAATCCTCCAATCTATCGTAATATCCAGATCTTATGATAAGGACAACCAAACATTTGAATACAAATAATATCTTAGAGACAGTTAAGGTATGAACAAATTTCATGGATTTCGAGCTTTGCATAAATGACTAAATGTGCAAACGATCATAGTTGCAACTAAATTCCATTTCTCATCAAGATTACAACGAGACTAGGTTATCAAGAAGGAAATATCATCATAATCTTTAATAAGCTAAACTATGCCCCCATAAGAATGCATTGAAATAAGGTAAGTATGAATTGTTCATGATTGATGTAGAAAAAAGGTTACATAATAGAAATTTGAAGATCAGAGCCATACCATCCGAGTTCTTAGTCAGGTCTGCCAGTTTTTATACACCTCAGATGTGGGATTCAACTCCATAAGTCACAGTTCACGTTGACCTTTTAAGATTTTGATGGAGTTCAGCGATTCTTTTTTCTTAGATATCATGGAGATAGGTCACAATGGGGGGCAATATATGGATAATTCTTCAGAGAAACGTGTAACACAGTCTTCTGGTTATTATTTTGGACATGTATATTTATTAATCTATATTTTGTATTTCTATATTGGTATGGAATTTAAAATATTGTTGAGTATGTGTTTCAATTTTGCTTTTAGAAGTCTAATTCAAACATACCATCTTCTCAAGATAGGATCCATAAGAGGGTCATTGGGCATTATGATGATATTAATGAAAAAGTGGAAGAAGAGGGTGAAGAAATAGAAATTTGATTCCTAAAATAATTGACAAGATTGATAGAAAGAAAAGATCAATGGTTTGTGAATAATTTACAAAGAGAATGAGAAAGTTGATGTAGTTTTCGTTAAAAGGTGGAGATGCATTGATTGAATTTTCATCATAGTTACAAAAAGAAAAGATCAATAGTTTATCAAAATGTCAATAATTATTTTTTTCTTTATATATACAATTCATCGTACAAAAAAATCAAATGAGGATTGCAAGAGACATATACGAATGCCAAAAGTTAGGTACTTTAATGTAATTTATATTATCTATTGAATTTTACCATTTTTGTTAAAAGTTCTTTACTTTCTTTAATTATTTTTTTCACATACTAGTATCACAAAGTCTATTCAATTCTTTGAAACTTAGAATATTATTAATATAATTTTTTATTATTAGTTACATTATTAAATAAAATTCTAATTCGATATAAAATGAATTGAATTTGAATATTCGAAACTCCAAATGAATTGAATTTGAATCTAGATTAGAAATTCGTTTAATATTCGATTCGAATTCGGATTCGAGAATTTTATAATGAATTGAATCTGAATCTAGGTGGATTCGAATGTATTCGATTCGATTAGCACCCCTAATTTCATGCTTTTGCATGCTGTTTGGTGATGGTGATTCTCTAGTTCTCTACTTTTGTTAGTTGCCTTCGCCCGATCTCTTTTGTTATCACAAACTGAGGTTGTCTTACTCTCTTTGGGAGCCTCTTTGTATCTCTTGTGATTCTCGCTCGGCATAGATGAATGAAATCATGATCTTATTCTAAAAAATATTCCAGTAAGGGAGACCGCAACATCCGTGCCTCTCGTTCTTGGTCGTCTGACAAGTAAAGTCCTCCAAGACTCCATAATGTGGCCACCGAACTACATGAATATGCAAAGACCTCTATCGCACACAGGTACTCCCAAACTCGAAATATAGGGTGCTCCGTCGTCCACTTAGCCAACGCATAGCCAACAAATAAGACAACTTGCACCAATCTAGTCAATTATAGTTACAAGTTTAGCCAACAAATAAGACAATATGAACCCATCTAGTCAACTATAGTTACAAATTTATTAATATATTAAGAACTGCACGTGTATATGCCAAAACCAAATGTGAATATAAATTTATTAGAATGATGATCGTTCTACAGATCTAGAAAAATATCCAACCCTCTCACAAGTTTTCTAGTTCTACATCCTATTATATTGTCCAGATCAATTTTAAATGTAAATGGATTGCAACATTTATATACTATAGTACGCATATTTTTTTATAACAACAGAGAAATAGGGAAATTCAATAACATGATCAAATATCTATTAATAAGTTATAAATCAAGTTCCAATCGGTGTGAATAAGTTTTGCGTGATTCCGACCATGTGGTCATGAGAAATCGGATTTCTCCATAGGTAGAGTTGGAAGAGGATTCAATTGTTTAATGACTCGTTTCTCTTATTTGAGAATCAGAATAGATGGAAAAATATTTGATATATTGACATCAGAAGTTGCAACTAGTATTTCTAAAATATTTGGACATGCAATAAATTTTAAGTCCAAGTTATATAATGCTTTCTAATTTGAATTGCCATGATCGTGACTTGTAAATTTGAATATGAAATCATTGTTTATGTAATTTGTATATATACAATAAATTAGAAAGTATATTCCTTTCATATTTCCTTTATTTAGTTGTTCACTCAATATTTTTAAAATCAATTAGAAATTGAGAATTGATTTGATCGCTTTTGTCAATTGTCTAGATTGTTACCATGGACATTGTGGAAACTAAAAGGTTTTAATATTATTAAAACTCTGAGTGTTATTACATAGTATAACGCATAGTATAAAATATATAAAATCCTCTTAGTACACTATGAAATAATTGTATTGTCTCAAATTGAAACTGTGATTGTGACCAGGCGTGGATATGTTAATGAGTTTCTTAATTAACAAACTGCATCGCATATACAGTGGAAGCACTTCCTGTTAGCATAATATTGCATGACTTAGTTGAGTCCATTTCAAGGAAGGGTAGCATGAGCAGTCATGGTGTACTTCAACAACAAAAAATTGAAAAAAAGGGAATGTATTAGGTGAGGATGTATACTATATGATAACATCAAGTGCATAAAAACTGAAATGCTTGGATTGATTGTTGTTGTTTTAATTGAATTAAAATAAGATAATAATCAAGTATAATTGCTAAATCCCTTATTAAGATTAATCATGAGAATATGGTTTGAAATGATTAATCATTAATTTAAATAAAATATGTACAAATTCATATGATGACATCCATGGTCTCTATCATTGCAGAGAACTTTGTTGCCATGGGTCGTTTTTTTGGAGACATGGATGAGAAGTCATGATTCTAGAATACAAATTCACATGGATCGGATTCTTCATTTATCAAAAAAGATGGGTTGTAGTGATCCCAATATTATTTCCCATATTATTGAGGCGATATTGGATTGCACATAGCCTAAGTTATATTTCTCTCATTGATGGGTTGTTTATTCGATAACAAGCTAACTCCATATATATAGAGGATGTGGGTTTTGAAGATCGAACTGAGAATGCAAGTTAGAATTGTAAGATGAAAATATTTTTAGCTTATTTCACTATTATTGCATTTTCTCGTATTGTTAGGGTGAAATGAAAGTGGAAAGAGACTCAGATCTCGTAATGATGCCTTTGGGTTAGCCTACCTCATGCTTTGAAAGCTTACACAAAATAGACTTTCAAAATAAAAAATGGAAAATATTGATTTAAAAATATTTAAAATATTTATATTCCTTAATCAAGATTTAAAAATTGCATTTCTTTTAATTTCAAATGAAATTTCTCAATCCACTGAACAAGCTACTTGAGGTCAATCAGTTGAATGGTCCAAACTACTCAGATTTGATCAAAAATTTAGATCTTGTACTTGTGGAGGAACGCATAAGGCATGTGCTCGTAAGTCGTAAAGTACAACAACCCTCAGACTAAGGATGCCAGAGATTTTAATAAGAAATGAGACAATGACCACACGTTGATCCGTTGCTAGATTCTTGGTTCATTATCCAATGTGCTTCAGAAGCAACAAAAGGATATTGAATCTTCTCAGGACATCTTAGCAAATTTGAAGGAGATATTTGACGATGTGAATCACACTTCTCAGGCTTTCAAAACATCCTCTTCAACAATAACATACACAAGCATGCCCAAGAATCATGCCTTTCGAGCACTCAACCACACAAGGCACCAAAGATTTCTCTCTTAAAAGCAATGAGACTGTCACTCTCAAGTGTATCGAGAAGAATGATCCCCCATCCATCATTGATACAAGTCCGAAAATACAAAAAGATAGCTCATTATTACATGTACAATCCTTACAAAACTCTTACCAAGACCTTTCGTGTTCTATCAATTACCTTTGCATGCCTTGTCGTTTATCTCCCTTGTAGTCCCTACATCTTGTGCAACTGATGCCAGGTCATTTGCCATATAGGCATGATATGTCATTTGTCGTGTTAGCATGTCATGTCACTAGCTGGCTCCATGCTCCAACATAGAATGTTGGAGGGATGCCTGTAAATTTGTAATATCATCAAATGTCGCCTAACACTTGGCCTATTTCATGCTTGTGCAGGTTGTTTGATGATGGTGGTTCTCTAGTTCTCTA